>CM037858.1:58736894-59159394 GCA_021292105.1 Anadara kagoshimensis
TACGATTTGTTGCATTCACTAGATATTAATTACAAAAAAAGTTTGCCTATGTGCAGGTCAGTAGATACTGTATTTTTCTATATTTGTCAAATTACGTAAGCTGATGACACTTTCGCCAAGTTCTTGAGGTTGATCAAGCTTTCACGAATTTTGACGTATAAGTTTTATTTTCGAATATCAGTTTTAGATTATTGAATATTTCTAATCATAAATCTAATCATGAAACATCACAAATATATATCTGAACATTTCATGCACTTAAAACGCTCAAACTAGTTAATGAATATCTTACCGGTTTGTGTTAAACAGTGCAGAGTCTGATTAAACTCTAAAGCTGGTGTCAAACCATCTGGATTATCAATGTTAATAGCTGTAAGGAATTGCAATGTTTCCGAAAACATGCTAACCATGGAGTCATTTATTCTTCCGTTCAGGTTTGTATTGGATAACGCTACTGATGTGTTAAAATCTAAGAAGAAACTTCTTGTTTCTAAAATTATACAACAATTAATAAGTAATGGAACATTGGTATCTTCTTTAGCATACTAAGGTATTGTTTGATTGTATAGCCATGTGAGATTGGTGAAATAGTAGAACCAGTTATGTTTCAAATTAAAAATCTGAAGCAAAGATATATTTACGAAGGACATAAACAAAGATGTAACAGGCAAGGGATAATTCTAAACGTTAATTCATTTATGGAATGTGGATGTTGGGTTAAAAACTACATGTGACCAAATGTTATCAAATCACTTAAAAGTGAAGTGTATGTAGCATTGAGAATACGATATTAATTGTCATTGAGAAATATTCATGTTATAAGTGATATCATTTATTGTATTGTACTACAATACATAATATTATGATGCGCTCTAAAATTAAAAACTTCAGTTCAAGTTATTTACATCAACACCAGTTCATTTGAAAATTGAAAAATATTCAATTGTGATAAACACTTGTCTTGCTTTTTATCTAATTTTTCAGTTTTACAAACTATCTTTGACTTTCATATAACGCATATGTCATAAAATTGATCTTATAATCAAAAACAAATATACTGGCCCATGCCATAAAAAACGTTCGTTAGTATTTTCCTAATGTACTATTTATACAAGAAAACCCTTTAAACGGGTTATTGCTAATAAACATTGTATTTTTTTTTTTTTTGGGGGGGGTCCTTCAAACATAAGCCTTACTTAAAGAAAACTTTTTTTATAACTACAGAAACTCAATCAAGAATATTTAATGATTCTAGAGCTGTAAACCTGACACAGTAAGAAACATAC
This sequence comes from Anadara kagoshimensis, assembly GCA_021292105.1. Classification (NCBI taxonomy): domain Eukaryota; kingdom Metazoa; phylum Mollusca; class Bivalvia; order Arcoida; family Arcidae; genus Anadara; species Anadara kagoshimensis. The sequence goes on from CM037858.1 coordinate 58,738,181, forward strand.
CCAAAAAGATTTTATCATGCTGCAAAACCCAATCATCGATAGCTTCATTTCGTATGACGACGCCGTCCATTAAAACATATTCAGAATCCAAGGCGTTTTTACAACGGCCTATGTCAATACCATTTGATGGAATAATGTGCGTGTTAAAAGGCCAAGTTCGCCTGCGTATCTTTTCCGTGTAGATCAGTTTGAAATTGATATATACATTCAAGCCAATGTTGTTATGCCAGGTTACTGCCAAGTACACCCATTCATTTGACATTAACTCTAAGAAAGTACGCCATTCATAATTAAGTTCTTTAACAGTCACATACAGTTCCGTGTATCTACAAGAAAGACAGTATATGATCTATAAAATTATATATATTTTTTATTTTATATTAATAATAGTGGAAAATGCTTAACTGATAGAACGCATATTTTACAGCCATGAAATACATATATTTTTATGGGTGATATGAAATGAAACGTCACTGAGAAGAGCTTGAAGATTGCGAGGCGTAGATCTTGTTTTCATTTTTTCGAACAAATTTTAAAGGGTACCTGTAACGATTTTTTTTTATTTCATATTTTTGTTAAATACCATTTAAATATCACAATGTCGAAAACCGCATCAAAATTGATGACCAAATAAGAAAGTTATAGCGGTTTGAAGGCCTTAAATTTGGCCCTCTCTGGGTACCTGTAAGTGAAACGACCCATATCGAGACTGATTCGTTTGTGACGTCATTTAAGTAACCCGTTGTAGTAACTAACATGGCGGACAGTACTAATAATGCTAATGTAGCGACGTATTATATGATGCATGGACAAAAAATTAACGACTCTGACGTTCATCTGTATATGTCATATGATTCCTCATTATTTTGGGAAGAAATAGACAACCTTACAATTGATGAAATTTGCGTTTAGCTGTATTTATTCCATCCAGAAACAGTCGATGTACGATGTACTTTTCTGAGTGGAGACCCAGACTTTCTGAATGTTAGCCTAGACATAACCAAATATATACGTCGAGTATTATTTATCAAATATACATAAATTAATTGTTACTTGTTAAAATTTTAAAATTGATTTTAATATTAAATTATATTGAATCTGCTACAGACATCCTGAAAATTTTCAACCCACATCGAAACGTGGCACCGCAGTTGTTCACACTATTAAAGATTTTTACTAAGTTAACTTATTAACAAATGTTCAGTATCTAATGTTGATAAATAAATAAATAAATAAATAAAAACATAAAAAAATAAATAAATGTGATGTTGACAATTTACGAAAATTAATTGTCACTTGCTAAAATTTTAAAATATTATATTTTAATATTAAATCATACAGAACCTGCTACATACAACTCGCCCGCAAAATTTTCAACAAAACATCTGTGAAACGTGGCACTGGCTTCAAATACAACACGGGCAGTCGTTACGCAATTACATATTTTTTACTAAGTTAACTTATTGACAAAGGTTCAGTATATAATGCTATAAATAAATAAATAAATAAATAATAAATAAATAGATAAATAAATAAATAAATAAATAAATGTGATGTTGACAATTTAAAGTCCGAAAAAACCCCAAATTTCCAAACAGTGTATTTGAAAGGCCAAATTTTCCCGATCATGAAGAAAACGAAAACTAGAAACTTGATAAAAGTAAATGCTGTAATTAAATTCATGCATGCATTTAAAAATACATGTATTGTCGCCCGCGTTCAAATATTATTAATCAAACATCAAAACCTATGAAGTTTCTTCGATCCTGAACCGGCTTATGCTGAACCATTATTTATTTATTTATTTATTTATTTATATTATTTATTAAACATTAAAATTAAATGACCGGTGGTAAAATTTTATTTAAAATGTTATTTTTCAAAATTAGATAATATTGTCAGTTACCAGTCTATTCACACTCCCGTAACTCTAGTTTTTTATACATAATTATCTTTTCACAATCAGTTTACCAATTACTAATTCTAAATCCAAGACAACATCAAACGATTCAGATAGTATGTTTACAGGTGTCATAACATTACTCTATCCGAACACCTGTCAATCAATTTTGTTAATTGCAAGAACATATCCTGGTGATTAAAGGTACGGGTCTCAATCTAAGGAATGTCTAATAAACAAACTTTTATCAAGGTGGACTAATAATAATTTGCTTAATTATTGGTAGGTGTCAGTCGGATGTAAATTCCACTTCATTAAATGAATTTATCGTGAAATATAAAAAGAATTTTTAGCTGGTTCATTATATAAGTAATGTAGATAAATAGTATTCCGTGGGGTCTGCTTACTTAAATGACGTCACTGCACGGGGTCCCCAAAACCGAGCTTTTTGATTTGATTTAATGGGAGGTTTATTACAAACTCACCAATATCTTTCTTATTTCGGCATTGATTTTTATAAAATTTTCGCATTAACTGATATTTCAGTATGGAGAATAACATATGTAAAAATAAAAAATCGTTACAGGTACTCTTTAAGTTATGAATCATGATAGTTATGTTAACGATGTAATGCAATAGAAATAGTGATATAAAATAAATTGAACATGTAACAGTGAAATATAAATATAAACTTTATTTTTGTCTCATGAAGTGAGAAAATAAATATTTTCATTCCACGGCTGCACCCTCTCGTAAAATTAGGGTTAGGGTTAGGGTTTATATTCTCACTTTACTCAACACAATAAAGCTCAGATTTATACTTCATTGTTAAATGTCTCTATGTAAACATTACAAGCTTGATAATATATATAATACATATAAAAGCTAGGACTATAAGTTACCATACTAATGATCATTTTCTGATTTGCAAGAGGTCTTTTTAAAGTTTTCAGTTTCTTTTATTGTGATCTACCATGTAGTTAATAACTTGGTTGAACACGAAACATTAACTTGACGCCTCTCCGAAATCAATAAGATAAATAGCAAAAGTCGCAATATGTTTGCCCTTTCTTGACTCCACTTGATTGATTCTTTTTATCGTTTGTTTGTATTGTCTTGTGATTGTGCTTGAATTGGCTCGTGTCCAGTGCATGCATTTCAGTTACAATTTGTTGTCTTCCATTTTATGTATAAGTTCACCTTTGAAATCCCAAAACAAACAATTTTTCAAATCTCTATTCAAAGACAAAGTAAAAACTAGCAACTCAAGTAAAACACGCGAACCTACAGCAAGGATGTGAGGCATGGTGCTCCGAAAGGGGTTTAAAGCTGTATATCAAGGTGAAATTCAAATGAACAATGAAAAATTATTCTCCACATGTTTTGTAGCTCAAACACACCTATTTGAATTATAGTGTGCTTTGATGGATATTTACATTTAAACAGTTGCAACTTTTCATGTATTTTTTTACTTCGAGTTTATTTTGGATTGTTATTTTGAACATGGACTCATGTTTTTATATTTTTCCATTATATCTAAATGCGATAACCTATAATGTTGCAATTACATATAAATAAATATTATATGTTATAAAAATAACTTGCCGCTCGATCCAAATAGTCATCCCTGTATTCCCATCTGTTACAGTATCTACTAGTGTGCAGTTTGATATATTCACATTCATCCACATTTGTACTGTTATACCTTGCTTGCAATCCGTCAACCTTCCAAAACAACTGTTTGAAGAGTTTACTGGATGTGCTATTTTAGAGGAACTGTTTATTTTAATTGTACCATTCAAATTATATTTATATGAATTTGGATTGTCATATCCGTCCAAGCTTGTCCCATTTGGATAATTAACACTATACAAGATGTATTCAATCTGTGGAACTAAAAATAAAATAATATATTAAAATCCATTTTGGTCACATTAAGACGCAGCTAATCAATTTGAAAATTATTGCTAAATTACTAATTATTTTTCGTAGATATTGACTAGCAATATTACCTAAAACAATAGAGTACCACAAAGACCTCCTTGTCAAAATAGCACTGCGAATACCTACGAATAACTATGGCACGCCAATTTATTCAAAAATATTCTAACCCTAGGATAGCGCAGGTATCTATAAGCTGGCTGCTATCCTATAGATACCAGACCGTAACTCCGATATCTGCAGGTATTGTGGGCTATAAATCAGCTATCTATGGGATAGCTGTCTGCTATCCTATAGATACATGTAGCTGGCAGCTATCCCATAGATACCTGCTGTTATCCCATAGATACCTGCTGTTATCCCATAGATACCTGAATTAAAACTCCCAATACCTCCTGATATTGAGATAGAAAATAATATTTCATTGAAAGCTGAGGTTTTAACGAATTAAAATCTTTAAACCCCATTTTGCACCAGCTAACGGAAGTTGTAACTTACTGTTATCCCATAGATAGCTGATTGCCAATCATAATCGTTCGTACAGTACAGGCCTGTCGGAAGTTTAACACTTTAGTGCAGAATCGGCAGCTCATCTCGGCTGCTCGGCAGTTACATCTCGGCTGCTCGGCAGTTACATCTCTGCCCCTCGTCGTCTATACTCGGCACCTTTTCGGCAGCTGCTGTCCACAGCTCGGCAACTTTTCGGCAGCTCGGCTCCTCGGTATCTTTCGGCCACTCGATTCCCCGTTGACTGCAGTCAAATCAATCATTGATCGATTTTGACTAGGTTTTAAGTGTTTGATTAAATTATTGAATAATTGATGATCGGTTTCCTTTTTAATGGGAAGAATCTATAGACAGAAAACAAGAATATAACACAGAGTTATGGTTGATGCTCTTTCCAGAGGAAGGTTATTCCTGTGTTCCAAATTCAACTGCTCTATCAACGTTCACAACTGAAGAAGCAATCTTTCCATTTGTTATGTTTAAAAGCTCATCCGGATGATCTTCTGCGTTTAACTGTACAAAAATCCCTTCTCATAATTGATATATATCGTTACCTTCAACTTACCAAAACAGCGATAAATTAAAAAAAAGAGTTTTCAGTAAAAGCAAGATCCCCTGCCAAGACAAATCATCAATCAAAAAGTCATAATGAACCGGAACTAGTTTGCAATATGCACAACTCCACTTCCATTTCTATAAAGTTTGAAGACAAGCAAATTCCGGTGGACGGTTTAGGAGAACTATTGCGAACAAAAAACAGTGACAGAGGGACAAGTGGACAGACGTACGGACGGACAACAGAATGGTCGGACGGATGGGTGGGAGGCATTACTATATCCCCTTCACCGAACTCAGCGGGGGTAATAACTTAAAATTGCCATTTAATCAATTAGTTTTTTCCAAACAACTAATTTACAAATGCCCATTTTCATGTTATGGCAGCCATTTTGGACACCATCTTGAATATAACAAAATGCTCAAGGGTGACAGGGTGGCATCAACTGAATTCTAAAACTGGGCTATATAATCTTTTATATGCAGAAGAAAATTATAGACCAATATTTTAGGTTCAGCTCACCTTCTGCCGGACTAGAAAGTATGAACACAATTCTAAAATCTAATATTAACTAGAAACCAAAAAGACTCCCCGATCTCCTAGAAATTGTTGAAAACAAAGTGAAATATCAGGAAAGTTTGATTCGCGACGCATTGCATGGGTTTGTTGATTTTGAACTTTCACCAGGTACACGTCATTATCGTATTAATCACAAAAAAAGCCGAGAAAGAAAAAATATTATTTATTTCAGAAAAGTTATAAATAAAGTCGTGGTGTCAACTGACGGTAATCTTACCATACCCAAAGCCAATGCAAAAACAACAAAACCTGGTCAAAGACGTAGAATTAGAGCTAAGCGTACGCACTCAAATCCCAAAAAATCAAGAATAAAATAGATCGCAAAATACTTTCGAAAATAAATAAATAAATAAATAAATAAATAAATTTACAAATAAAGAAATAAATATCATGTCTTGAATGTTGTCTCACGTAGAACACACTTGTGGTGAAAACTACACTGAAATCCTTACATGGGTTATCTTTTAAAATATTAAATAAAAAAATAAATAAATAAAAACCATGTATTTGATGTTGTCTCACGTAGGACACACATGTGGTGAAAACTACACTGTGAAATCCTTACATGAGTTATCTTTTAAAAATATCTTTTTTATAAATAAATGAATAAATAAATAAATAAATAAATACATACATACATTTTAAATAACAAATTTAGAGTAAATTTGTAGGGACCGGTATAATTAATTTTCTGAGGTGATCAGTTGCGACTTTGTTCGTGAGATCTATATTCTATGTGTAACTTGAGATATATTAATTGTCCATAAACATATTTTTTTCATATATCAGTTATCAATTTTAAACTATACATTCTCATCAAATCTAAATCATTGTGATGGATAACTAGACAAATAAATGGATTCTGTGGGAACCATGTCCTCGTCGTGGATCTGGAAACATGTTAAGTTATTATAGGTCATATTATATATATATAATTTAATCAATTAATTAACTATTTATAAACAATACCAAGTTTTGAATAATTAAATATTTTTTAATTATATAACAATGGCAAATGTAACTATTCATGGCGTGCTCTCGATAAGAATTGTATTAAATATGGCGGATACGACCTTGTCCGTATACGACTGATCATCGATCGATACACGGTATAAATTCCGGATTACTTTCCCATTTCCTGATTCAATTTGGGTTGTATACACGCCAGTAATAATGCCGATATTTTAACTTTTCACTAAATTTGTTTATCTTATAGACTTCACGGTGTCTGAACGGAAGTGTACAGAAATCGGTAGCTCTGTTGGCCGAAGCGAGATGGAGGTCAATCAAACAAGGTAGGTCATTGTATTCATCTGTCATACCTGGTCTATTTGATTACACGTGCTTCATATCTCCATTTTAAGGATTATCTGCCCAATATTAGCAATACAACCACAATAAATTAATTCTCACTTTATCCTAGGAGTAAAGGTTACATTCATATTTTTTGTGATGACCTATGACAAAAGGGAACAAAAGAATACAGTTGCGTTTCAAATTTCACATTAATTCAGTGCATTAATGATAAAAATTAACCCTAAATTCTGGACATTTCACGATTTTTTGTAACAAATCCCCAGCATTAAATAAATTTAATATTAATTTGAAATAAACGGCTAGTTGAAGTTGAAAGTATACAAAATGCAATGCTAAAGCAAAACAGGCAAAATACAATAAGGGAAATGAGAAACTAGTCAGATAACAGGATTGTCTTTTGATTCATTGGGGTCGCCATCTTGGTTTCGAAAACAAAACTATGTTTACAAAATCAAAAATAGGATATTTCAAAATGGATGAGAGATCAAATGTAGAATTCGCATCAGTGATTTGTTAGGGCCAACTGTTAATGCTTTCACTAAAATGGAATCGTTATAATGGTATTAAGGGTGATAAATTGTTGTTCTTTTTGCGATCACAATTTGATGTCTTTGTCTTCCATGTAGTTCTGTTTTTTAATATTCATACGCCTAGGAAACACACGTTGCAAAAACATACATGTGTCTTGTTTCATTTGAGAAGAACATATCTTTTATTATCTATAAATCAGTTAGGAATAGTTAAACTTAATTGACACATATGGGAATATATATATTGTTTTTTTGTAGATTTGCGTTACCCTTGCGCAGTGGTTTCCGATTTTAATTCATGGTTGTGCTTTGCCCAGATCAGTGGAGTGCGCTGTGTTTTCCTTGGCAAAATCACGATCGCAGATATGATCATACTGCCTTTATGCATACATTGATTTATTTCACATATTGGCAGATAAACCTGCTTTTCACTAAAACGATCAGGTAAGAATACATAAAATACACAGATTTTTCATAGCAAGCCGAGACGTGATGCCTTGATAACTGGATGTCAACATCCGGTACATAATTAAACGTTTTATATTAATTTTTTTTCCATTTTAAACCTTGTGTGATTATAATTTTCCAATAAACATACAATGCACCCTTTGTTACTTGATAGTAATTATATTTGGTCCCAAATTTAAAGCGTTCTCCAATGTAAAAAGTATGGTGACCCAGTACAGCAAGATAGTCGAGTAATATACTGTATTACCTGGGGATAACTTTCCAAAGTTTATAATTTTTTTTTACAACGTTATAATATTATCTAAATATGAAATACAGAAGACCTTGTCATAAATTTGGGCTACCAGGAGGGAAATATAGAAGGAATAGGTCTCACTGTAAGAAAGGCAGACCAGTTTATGGATTTGCTTGTGGGTTGAAAACTAAACATGACATGAAACTGTGTATTAGAAGGAAAAGAATAATAAAGAAAAAGGTTCGAAAACCAACAGCTGTCCCTCCGTCAGTTTTCCATTGTGTACGAGTAAATGAAAATAACTTAATTTTCAAGTTCCGTAAAGTGCAACCTATTGAAAATGATGGTTACAGATTAATAAATTTGAATAAGATGCAGTGTCATTTGTCTCAGATAGCAATTCACATGGCTATGTGCAAGGGTGCGTCAAACGTTGTGGCTAAAGGTAATTCGCCAATATCTGTCATGACTAAGAAAATTTGTTATGGTATAGCATCAGTATTTTTGGTTAAATGCAAGGCCTGTGATACTCAATTTTCTCTCAATACAAGTCCACGAGTAAAAACTGAAAAAAGTAATCATTTTGACATTAATGTACGGGCTGTTTGGGGGAGCATGGTGACAGGAAATGGTGCATCACATTTAAATGAGATGTTGGGTGTTATGAACTGTCCTGGATTGAAACCCAACACTTTTAGTAACATCGAAAATGAAATTAGCCAGTGGTGGAAAGAATCATTAGAAGATGAAATGAAAGCTGCTGGGGCTGAAGAGCGTCGTCTGGCAATTGAGGCAAATTCGTATCATGAAGGTGTACCAGCAATAACAGTCATTGCCGACGTTGGTTGGAGTAAACGCTCTCATAAACACAGTTACAATGCATCAGGGGGTGTGGGTATTATAATTGGTAAGCAGACGGGCAAAATATTATTTATAGGCATTCGTAACAAATATTGTTACATATGTAATAAAGCAAATACCCAGAAAATTGACCCACTGCCACATACATGTTTCAAAAACTGGTCAAATTCAAGTCAAGCCATGGAAAGTGACATTATTGTGGAAGGTTTTAAGGAAGCAGAAACAATTCATGGGGTTAGGTACATGACGCTGATAGCAGATGGGGATTCATCTGTTTATGCCCATATCCAAGAAGAAGTTCCCATATGGGGTAAACATGTGTCTAAATTGGAATGCTCCAATCATGTCTGTAAATGTTTGAGGTCCAGCTTAGAGAAACTGGTTGCTGATAACCCATTGTATAAAGGTGCCCACAAACTTTCAAAATCTATTAGGATGAGAATCACGAGTGCAGTTAGGTGTGCAATTAGGATGAGGTCAACAATACTGATAGGAAAATTGCAAGTAAACTTTTGGCACATGATATCAAAAATAGTATTCATCATATATTTGGAAACCATTCAAACTGTTCCGATTTCTGCAAGGCAAAGGAAAAAAATGTTATTAATGCCCATGATTTTATTAGTAATGCGACAACCAACACAGATGAAAATGATGAGGTAGATCAGTTTTTGAATTCACAATCTCTATTTTGGACAGAAGGCACATCTATCGAATGTCAAGAACAGTCCCGACAGGCTTCTGGTCTTTACTACACTGATCTAGATAAGTACATGTTGGAGGATATATCGATATTATTAAATCGTGTTGCAGCGAAAAGTGATCGTTTACTGCAAAACACCACTACTAACCTTGCAGAAGCCTAGATGCATATGAGATGCAAATTTGATGGCGAGAAAGTTACAAATCTTTGCAACAGAGGTTCGTGGCATGCAAGGTGTTATGGGGCAGCTGTTCGGAATCTTGGTCCACGCTGGGCCACACAAGTATGGGAAACGGCAACAGCAACTTCATCTGGACACATTTTTGTGATAAATTAACATTACCAACTTTTATAAAGGAATATTCATGAAACTTCATAGTTGAGAAAAATGATAGCCTTTAATATTGATCTCCTGTAGTGTCATCTTATAAGGTATATTAACCTTTTAGTATGAAGGTTAGGATCTGTGTTCATATCTCAAATGCATTAATTTCATTAATAGATATAGTTCAGTGCATTATGTATTAAAATATATTGATATTTCATATTTCAGTTTTCCACCGATAAACCAATACATTCAAAGAAACAACCAGCCCAGAAGTCTGAGAAGAACAACAAACACAACCGTCAAAAGAAAAAAGTAACAGATTCCACAGTATCAGATGAGGATACATGTAACAGGAATTTGGATTATTCCATTCCAGGATGTAGCAGGTAATATTTTTATGATGTGGCATGTATCATGTTTGGACATTAATGTTTTGCCTTTTCCATAACTGCATCATCTGTTATTTTATCTGACTTTTCAATTAACCTTATTCGTACATGTTTTTCTTAATGATTATGTAGACCTGCTCGGTAGCAGAGTAGGTAGATCGTTCGCTTCGAGTGCAGAAGGTCGTTGGTTCGCGCCCCAGCCAGTTCATACCTAAGACTTTTTAATATCTGTAGTTGGTGATTCCTCGTCTTCGGCATTTAGAGGATAGAGCAATGACTGATGTGCTCAGTGTCAGTATAATGTGACTGAGTGGGGTATGCATGATACTTCTGAGTGCTCACACTATAAAAACCAGCTAGTCATGCTAGTACAAAACTACAAGCAGATCAGTTACACACGAACAAACTCACACATTCATGAAATGTGTCTAGCATTAATCCTTAAAGATTAATAGACTAGTTCTCCTCGCGAATAGCTGAAACATTCTGATGCGACGTTAAGCACCAACACCACCACAATGAATGCCACATTAACTTGGTAGGAAGAGCTATTTCTCTGTTAGCAGTACAAATACAAGTTCAATCTCTGTGTGGGTAAAATGAAACACTTTAAAATTCTAGCCCCTGCTTCCTTGTGTGGTGCTCAGAATTTACAGTATACAGAAACAACTGGCAAACTTGGCCTCAGTATAATGGAGTGTTGTAAATGACATATTTTGTTGGTACATGTTATATCGATCAACTAGTACCTTAGAGTCTGCAAAACTCAACACTAGAACAATATAGACCACAAAACAACACAATGGGACCCCACCTCACTATATGAAAATGTTTAAGTTTAAAATATTGTTCTTGTAGAGAATGACTGAACAATTGTTGATTTAACTTTTGGCATCCAACAACACCACCACAACATGTAAACCATAAATTAACGTTCAATTACAGCATTTAATGTTAACTAATTTTATTTCAGAGAAACACCTTTAAATGTGAGTTTAGATCAGCATCAAGGTCAAAGGAATTCAGCCAACACAAGTAAAAGATATCGATCAACTAGGTATTTTATAGTTGTATAGTATATATATCACATTTTTCTCAAGAAATAAAACTAAAAAGTAACTAATAACTTAAAATGAATTGTGCATGTCATGTTTTACACATTTAAAGTATGTGTGTAATGTTTTTATCTCATATGTACACTGTCTTAACTTATCTGTATTAAACTAGTCAGAACAAGGTCATAACCATTTTCAAATCAGCTTGATCTATCAGTTCATATCCAAGTTTTAGTTAATGTATGTTTTTTATGGTTCAGATTTTTGCATTCTTCTTCAGGTGTATTGAGTAAATCCACAACCAAGATAGCCTTTATATCCTCTGTTTAACATTTAAATGCTTTCAAGAGTTAGAAGTTAAACAATGAGTTTTTTAGGATTGGTTACTACTGTCCGTTTACTCGGCTGGAGAGAAAGGAATAACGCTAATATCTCAAAGATTTGAATGGCACGGTTAAAAATCAAATAATCATTTACTTACATGAGCCGAATCGTTGCTAATAAACCTTATTTCGATCTAATCCGTGCATTATAACTCCTTTAATGCACCAAAACGTGTTTTGCATGGGTGTTTACAATGGTAAAAATTTTGACAAAATGGCGGAGCCTTTCGTGTGACGTAATGATGACGGAAGAATTTATTATTTACGTAGGTTCGCGAGGGGTACAATGAGGGGTAGTTCAATGGTCGGGTTGAGTTTAAAAGTTTGAATTTACGTCATTTTTTTCAAAAGTCTTAAAATGCAGAAAGGTAGTTCACTTTATTACTTTATTAAATCGATTTTTGTCATCCCGGTTACGCAAAAATCAATCCGTTCTTGAGCGGCACTAACCTACGTAAATAGTCGACTCTTTCGTCATGACTACGTAACATAAAGAACCCCGCCATTTCGCAAAAAATTTACCATTGAAAACACCCACCCAGGTTCTATTTTGTCGCATAAAATGATATATTAAGCAAGGATGGAACCGAAACAGAAATTTTAAGTTACGACTCGGCTCATATAAGTAAAAGAATCATGATTCTGTACCCGTCGTATTGAAATTTATAGAGTTTTTTGCGATCTTGCTTTCTCTGAATAGGCTAAATAAACAGTAGCTATAAAGGGCGTTTAAGGGGAAGCAGGCTGTTTTTAGCAGCGATTATTTGGTAAACAGGTCTGTTGATTTTGTGATTATGTTGTTATATGGATATTTAAGGTGTTAATTTGGTGATAACGTTGTTATGTGGATATTTCAGGTGTTAATTTGGTGATTATTTTGTTATATGGAGTGTTTTAAAATTTGGCATACCGCTCACAATGCCTCTAGGTATTTACAGGGTTGTTCCCCAGGTTTCAATCCCATGTTAAACAATTTCTAGTGTAAGACTTTGTCACTTGGCCTGTCAAGGCTAGGCGGTTCTCCCCAATATTACTGAATTGACCACATTGATATAAGTGAGATATTTTTGACTGACTCATTTAAATGCATTACAGCAGAGGTAATGTTGTCAAAGGCTATTTTATTGGTTTTCATATGATAAATTGTATCTTGGTTGATATAACATCATTTGAGGTGTTGTATGACTTACAGACTAACCGTTTCAGAAGCTGAATTGATGGAAAATCTGCTTCGAGGACAGGCTTCTTGGGTGTCAGTATAATGTCTGAGTGGGGCAATTATTGACTATATATGGCATGGTGCTTCAATTGGCTAACACTTTAAAAACCAGTTATTCTGGCTATTACATGGAGATCTATTACACATTTACATATGATATTGTTCAATCATTAATTAATCCACAGAGATTAATACAAAATTGTTCTTTTAGGAAATAGCTGAAAAATTGCTGAAAGTTGTTTAGCACTAACACAATGCCAGCTTACAGACTGTTCTTATTCATACCTTCCTTACATAACCCAACCTTGATAAATTGAGATATATTCTCCTTTATTTAATAGGTTGATTGTTACCAATTCATAATAATATTGTCTGTTTGTGAAAACCTTGGGCCATTAAGATGTATATCTATTCATATGCTATTCATCAAACTATTTTTCATTTTATTCAATATTGAAAGCATTTCTTCAGTTTCTCATTCTCCCTAATGTGGTGGATTAAGGGAAGTGATATTAAATAACTATAGCCTATCAAGTTTTTAAACAAATATCCTTTTCTTTTTCAGGGGAAAACAAAAATTTTTGAAGCGTAAAATAAGACACAAGTGGTTTCTTGATGACTCTTGCACTAATACTAAATGGTATGAAGGATATGTAATTGGAATAATAAGTGGAAAAGATGGTGACCAAGATGCAGTATATGAAATATTATATGAAGGAGACGACAACCCATATGAAGTAGAGCATTTATTGGAGGATTATAGGAAGTTATTTGTGGAATTTTTAGACTTATAATTTCAAGGTATAACAACTGTAGCATCTGCTATAATGGTTTGATTGTAAATATGGACAAAATAGAGACCATTACATTAAATCTTAGCATTGAAATATATCCATTAATACAGTAGTAATGCATTAACTACATTAATGATTTCATTATGACATTTTACTGGGAAAAATCTTGTTATTGTGCTATTTTATTGTGACAAAAATACTGTGAATATATACCAACTTACTTCCCTTGTTCATTGAAAGAGAACTGCCTTTAATAAGGAACTATGATGGAGAAATGTGGAAAAAATACAATACAGCCATTAAAAACCCTTTTTTAAATATATACAACAATGTGTGTACGTGTAAGTGTGATATCTGAAATTGCAGAAAATTGTAACAAATATGCATCAATGGGCCTCCATACATTTATCATGAAAGTAGTCCCTTCTCAATTTGGAATCCATCTTTTTATAAAATTGCATATGATTTATACTTTTGAAATTCATCCCTAATTTGCATTAATTTTTACTGATTTGGCTTAGCTTAATATTTATATATGTATAAGCTTCAAATATTTACAAATTTTGATGACATTATTTACTTCATAGACTCTGATCATTTTCAACAAGTAAAAGATATGTTTTCAGCATTTTCTGCTTTGAGAGCTTCCTGTTGTTATCATTATATGCATAGTATCATACAGTTTTACATTGTGATTAATTTGATACATAACTTGTATGAAAACTTCCATTAGATTTTGAAAAATTTTAAGTCAAAATATCATTAGTGAAATGGGCAGATAATCCTTAACAATTTACGAGATGTTGTAAATATCTGCTGAAGCTGATACTAGGTAGATCGCACGATTGGTAGGAAAAAAGTGTTTTGAACACAGCGGGTTGGGTATAATGACAGCTGATCGTCGTGGAATTTTCAACTGAAATACGCGTTTGATTCAATTGTTTACCTATATGTTGATGATTCTGTCTTTATAAAGCAACAAAGGCATACCCGAGTTAACGATTTTGCATAGAGATAAGCTTTTTATATGAAAATTCGACTTTTCTATGCCACTTCTAAAAATTCAAACTGTACCGGTAGCTTTTCGGCGAAGTTTACTTATTGTACCGGTAGCTCTTCGGCGAAGTTTACTTATTGTACCGGTAGCTCTTCGGCGAAGTTTACTTATTGTACCGGTAGCTCTTCGGCGAAGTTTACTTATTGTACCGGTAGCTCTTCGGCGAAGTTTACTTATTGTACCGGTAGCTCTTCGGCGAAGTTTACTTATTGTACCGGTAGCTCTTCGGCGAAGTTTACTTATTGTACCGTTTGCTCTTCGGCGAAGTTTACTTATTGTACCGGTAGCTCTTCGGCGAAGTTTACTTATTGTACTGGTAGTTCCGTATTCATTGTGTTGGAATAAGCATGGATTTAATTTGAAAACGTTTGAATTTTCAATAGAATACTTAATATTAAAATGCTATATTTTCTTTATTTCAGATGGATGAATCATTTGAACTGTCGGGGCTAGAGGAGTCATTTGTTGAAGAAACTGTGAAAAGCACCATGGCATGTGATAAGTATCAGTTCAGTACTAAATATGGATCAAGTTTAAAAAGACATAAAACTTTGAAACACACAAAAGAAACGGAGTCACAGTCGTCCAAACCTTTTGTCTGTGATCAGCGTGGAAAGGAATTTAAAACTATGACCGGCTTAAGAAGCCATGACAAAAATAAGCATAGCAGACGTTCAAGTACTCGTGTTCAGTATGCAATCGTGGATATAATGGATTGTGGAATTTCAAAGGTCACTTGGCATCTCATCATGAAGTTATGAGAGAGATTTGTAAGACATGTGGTGCAAAGTACCAGTATAAAAAAGTCTTCTTCGTCATATCACTTATAAGCACAGCGATTCTAAGCACTCCTCATTGATATGTAGTCAGTGTAGCGACGAATTTGCAGATAAGGATTCTTTACGCTAATAGCCTATCATACTCAGGTACAACACAAAGGATACCGATATATCTGTAAGCACTGCAGCAAACCCTACAAATGGCGATTCAGCCTTTTGTATCACAACCGATCTTGTTCAAAGCCACTGCACGTTGTTCCAGCCACTACTTGTACTAGTTATTAACACTTCCAATCATGTATACAGTATTTGCATGACATTTTACTGTTTTAATAATTAAAGTTCCTGAAACCAATCTTTGTATTTTTATTATATCGAAGCAAAAGTATTGCAAAAAGATATGATTAAAGTTTGATACCACACACACACACACACACACACACACACACACACACGCGTGCGCCGGTGTCAAAGTAATTTCGTTATATAACCACTGATTTAATTTGTTTGACGTTTATAAAATGTTCATGTCAACCTTTTTTTTAATTTAAACATAGATAAACAATAACATATGTCCAGTACTTTTGATGCAAATAACCACATAACTGTAGACTGTATAGCTCAATAAGTTTG
Source organism: Anadara kagoshimensis (assembly GCA_021292105.1). NCBI lineage: Eukaryota > Metazoa > Mollusca > Bivalvia > Arcoida > Arcidae > Anadara > Anadara kagoshimensis. The sequence continues at coordinate 58,754,415 of CM037858.1, forward strand.
ACCTGGCGTATGACCTTTAATTAGATTTTGTCCTACCCGCATTCAAACTTTTTGAGCTGTAATTGGATAGTTGTGTCGGAAGGAAGGGGTACACTGGCCGATTTTTTTCCATTGCAGTCCGTCGGGGCAACGGTGCAGGGATTGTTCTTTAAAGTGCCACTCCTGCTGTAACACGGGGCGGGGCATTCAGTGGTTTTTAAGGTCTCTTCCGAAGGCGGCACCGTAACTTTCATTTCTTAATGCCGAGCAGGGGAAATGCCAAGAGCAAATTGTGTTTCGGTTTTGTTTTTTGAAACCTTCCGCGGTCGAAAAAACGGGATTATTTTTTGTTAAGTGTCCGACACCGGAAAACAATCGGTCACATTCAGTTTCGTATTTTAACGGTAAAATTTGCATGTATGGGTGAAAACGCAATATAAGCACATGTATCATAAACTTAAAATTTCGTATTATAAAATTTTAGATGACATACTTATAAAAAAATTCGCGATTTTCTGACGGCACCCGATTTCTCTTGAAAATCAGCACGAAATTCAACTCGATTTTTAAAACTTGTACGTTTTTTGTACCATGAATATTTCTCTTTGAAATTTTGACACAACATTACAATACCATTGTTATTTATTTCCTTAAATTATTATACCTGGTGCATAAAGTGAAGATATCAAATTTACACATGGTGTACCATGAGGAAGCTGCCGTTGCATTATTTATGGGTCAAATGAGCCGGAAAAGGGATCGACCCATGATCACATATCCGACATTTTCATCGATTTTTTCGACTTTTAAACTTGTACGTTTTTAGTACCAGAAAATTTAACTGTCGAATTATACATCAAAATAAACACGGGAAAAAGTTCTTTCGATTCATAATAAAACATCTTTGGTGCATGAGCAAATGATTGAAAGATATCACATTTTTCAAAAAAATAATTTTCGATTTTAGGCAAGTGTCCCGCATTTAATCGGTATTTAAATGGTAAAATTGCCACCAAATTAGAGCAAATCTGCCTTTAATCAATTACAATTATTCAGAAATTTTAATAAAATGCCATGTGTTTCAGTAATAACAGTCGGTAAGACAAATATTTCATTATTTCCACGCCTCGAGTGTATACCGGTTTTGGCCAATTTTTTTCACTCCTTCTGCGCGTGCAAACTTTAATGAATTAATGCGTAGGCCGGGTTGGCGTTTCCCCTGGAGTGCTTGGAGAAAGAACAGTCATTACTTATTTTCAAGTCTTGTTCGAACCCATGACCTCCCACAAAAAAAGAACAAAACCCTGTTAAGACCACCCATTGAAATGCCTTACTTTAGGCGGGCACTTGTATTTGGATAAGTCCGATCTACGAAGGTTTGATTTCTTTCTGGTATTTATCGTTTCCCACCCCCGAGGCACGGGTAAATTAAATTCCATACATTGGAGCGATGTTCTGGTACAATTCCAAAAACCACGAAGTTGATCAATGGGGCTCATTTTCTTGTGTAAATACGGGGAAAATTCATTATTGTATAAGATGTAAACATCGAAATAAATAAAATACGAAACAAAATATGAAAGAATTCAAGTGTATAGAAATGAATCCTATAGAACTATACTAAAAATGGCTAGTTGTAAGTAATTTTTACTCTTCGGAATAAAATAGAAACATTAAACAAACGTTATGAACTGTACATCTATACAAAGATACTAAGCTTAAAACAACAATAATTTTAGTTAGCATACTGTGATATTGTTTTACCCTTTTTTTCTCTTAGAGTAATTAAACTGTACTTCAACCACATTACTGGCGTCAAAATTACCAATATCGTCCAGTGCCCGTCCAAAGTCGGGAATTTTACAATTGTGGACTTAATTTATATGTTTTGTTTGTCTCTTTACCATTATATTTTAAACTTTTAACTGTTTCGTTGTTTTGTGGTCTTTATGGCTGGCTTTTTCTAAGTACACCTTATTCAGCTGCAACTTTATATTTTATTTTTAAAACTAGAAATATCTATCAAATTTCGTTCTTCTATCTTGTTTTTATTTGTATTTGTCAACTATCGCAAAAATAATTTTTTATACTTTAATCTAATTGACTAAATCATGATGGAGCTACCGGTACAGTTACTCCATCATATGTAAGCTACCGGTACAGTTTTCAACACGCAGTGATAAGATCTAGAGCTACCGGTACAAATCTTTCTCGATATCGATTGCTATTTCATGGGTTTGTGAGACAGTTTATGTTCAACCATGATTTATTTTTCGTGTATGTGAGGCACGATTGTTAAATTGTTTACACGCAACAAAATAGCACAGTAGTCATAGAATAAAAAGGAAAAATTTAGGAAATAATATTCGCTTACCACAAGAAACATCTGTCAGTCAACTGTTATGGCCTCACAAATATGCTATAACCGGAATATGCAAGTCGTGTTTCATATCATACGTAAAGATTATATTCATATTTTACTAACCGTAAAATCTGTGACATTGCAGCTTTGTCGGATTGATTTTTTACACCGGCACAAAAACTGTACGAAAGCCACCCTCTCTCTCTCGCTTCGGCGAACAGAGCTACCAATTTCTGTACACTTCCGTTCAGACACCGTGGACTTCATAATCACATGAAATATTGTTTGAAGTAATTTTATACTCATATTTACCTAATTGAATGAAGAAAGAATGGTTAAAATCCTTATGTTTATTATTTCGCACTAAAAATGGCTACCGCTGCAATTTTCCACCTGTACACCATAATCATGTTTGTCGCAGACCAGGCCTCGTAGGTAGTGGGATAGCTTAGTGGGTAGAGTACCATTTTAGTATTGGGTAGGTCCAGATTTGCGCTCCTTTTTTTAGTTTCCTGTTACATTTGGGGGCATGTCCAACCAAGGCAAGTGGTCGAGCTGTCGCCAACAGGATGGTCCCAGGGTGGAAACTGGTGGTTTTAATTCCAGGTAGTCAAATCGGAATAAAGAAAGGGAAGAATGTAGCAGGCCAGACTTGACATATGGCCAATCAGCTCAATCGGTTACTTAATATCCAATATTGTTTATTTATCACATAGACATTGAATCTTAATCTAGTGATACATTACATTTTCTTGTAATGTGATACAAAGGTCCGTATCGCACATGTGCGATACAATATTCCGTATCACCATAGTAGCCGGAACTACTTTAAGGAGAATTCCCTTTTCCGACAACAATAATACGACGTCATTCATTGGTTATAATGTGACGTCATGTTAAGTTGGGAGAATTTTTCGAGTTGAAAGAATCGCGGACGATGTTAAATAATTTTTATAAAATCAATGTTTGTTTTTTTATTTTTTCCAGTGTTTACGATGGTATTAGTAAAATGTAAACCAATGATGTTTAAACGAAGAGTTATCTGTTGTTTTAATTACTTCCTTAGAAGTTTTTTTCCAGTCAGGTATCAGATTCTTCGAATCAGATCAAAAATTAATATAAAATAGTTGATTGTGAATTCATTGACAGATTAAGCCAAAGAAAGCTTTTCATTTAATATTCGGTAGGGTATGTGATAAATAATAGCACACTCGAGTAATGTATCCGTCCGCACAATAAACTCGTGCGATCAGCTACGTCAGAAAACCACTTATGTGTGGTTTTGCGTATGTATATTCTAAACTGGTTGAATGTGTAAACACAATACATGAACGTCGAGTTGTCATTTATTTAAGCATTAGCAAGACTTCATCTTCGTGCCTCGATAAGATTTTGATAGGTCAATTACAACATAATGTATGTGTAATCAAAACTTTGTTGATCGATTGCACAAAAAGTACAAATTTCACAAAATGAAAATCACACATAATGTAGATACATGTACAATAATTATATATTTAAAATTTCAAGCCCGCACATTAAACACAGACTTGTGTGGCAAATTGAAAAAGACTTCGCATAATTTTTCCCGTGTTGCTTCATTCAGTATGACCGGTTGTAGTCGGGGGGGGGGGGGGGGGGAGGGGGGGCTAAAAACGCCGGTTTCTTGCTCAAACTTGTGTATGTTTTGAAGTTATTTATGGAATGTAAAAATCTGAAAGTTACCAAACTATTTCTCAAGTATTATCTCCTTATTTTATATTATCACGGTTTTGAGCTCACCGGACGATGCGTTGTACATACATGTAGCCAAAAATGTTAGCTGTCCATATTTAAAATTTTTTTGCTACTGGCACTTAAAATATCATTTTATCAAGGTCAGTTTATCTGTTTTAACTTTGAGTGACTGACTTTTGCTCTGCTAACAGATTAATAACAAATTTTGTTCTTCTATCGTCTATGTAAACAAGAAAATGTGTTACAAAGTCGCTGATTGGTCAGTTCAGCTATGGCTAGTTAATCACCTATCTGGGGTTTCCAGGCCTGCGATCCTATAGATAGCTGAGCTATCCTTGGGTTTGCTGCTGCAAAAAAGGGTTTGAAGTTATTTATTCATTAAAACCTCACGTTTTAATGTAATACTACTTTGCATCTCAGAATACCAAGAGATATAGGGGGTTATTTTTCAGGTTTTTATGGGTTTGCAACGGCTATCAATGGGAAAGCAGACAGATATTACGAGTGGAAGTCAGAAAGTTCATAGAACAGCGTATTCAGCCTAGCGTAACACACATTTAGACAACACAACATTCCGCCATTTTAAACATATCAAGTTTATTTGTCACAAGATATTTGTGTAATTCTCAAAAGCATTCAAAGTTGGTGAACATCAAGCAATGATGGAAAGTCAAAATGTTGAGTTTAGAGCTGTAATAAAGTTCTTCACAGTAGAGGGATCAAATGCCAAAAAAAAAAAAAAAAAAATCACCGGCGAATGGCCGAGGTGTACAGTGGTCCTGCCTATTCCACAGTGGCAAAATGGTCAGCTGAATTTAAACGTAGGCGCACCTCACTGAAGGGTGACCCACGGTCAGGTCGACCAGCTGATGCCATCACAAAGGAAATTCCCCGTCTTTGGAGACCCTCATCATGAATGATCGTCGACTAATTAGGATTGATGACATAGCTAGGGAGTTTCATTTGACATGGAAGTGTATACACGGTTATCCACGAGCATCTTGGGATGTCTAAAGTATCCGCAAGATGAGTCCCCAGAAACCCTAATGTGCAGGATTGCTTCCAAAGACTTCAGTCAAGTCGGGAGCTTCTTGGCATTTATAATGATAACCCGAAGAGCTTCCATTTACGTTTAGTAACTGGTGATGAAACATGAATTCATAATTGGGACCCAGAAACCAAAAAAGAGTCCATGCAATGGAAGCACCCTTGCTCACCCCCACCAAAGAAATTCAAAACCTAACCATCAGCTGGCAAAGTCATGGCCACTGTGTTTTTGGGATTCTAAAATGTTCTGTTAATCAATTATAAACCTGCTGGAATCTCTATCACTGGGGCTTACTATGCTGATCTAATGAAGCAGCCGAAAGCTGCTATTTAATTAAAAGGGAGGGAAAGGTTGAGTCGAGGGGTATTGCTTCTTAACGACAATGCTCCTGCGCACAAATCAAGGATTACACAAGCAGCGATTCGTGAATGCAAGTTCGAACAACTTAATCACCCACACTACAGTCCCGATTTGGCACCCAGTGATTATTTCCTACTTAGAAATTTGAAATACCATTTACGGGGAATCAGATTTCCTGATGATGATGATGGACTTAAGGCTGCCACAGAGACATGGTTTCAGGACCAAACCGAAGACTTCTATTTCAAAGGTATAGACAGTCGGAAAGAAAAGTAGGACTGAGTGCATTGGGGTAAATGGGGACTATATTGAAAAATAATAATAATATGTATGGTTTGTTGCTGTAATATTTACCCCGTTCTATGAACTTTTTGACCTCCCCTCGTAACTCACAATACATTATAGGATAGCAGCCAGCTATCCTATAGATAACTGAGCTATCCTATGAATGCTATGATTAGCTGATTTTTGCATAAATTGGCGTGCCATAAACAAACCCTTTTCTCTGCAACATTTTAATTGTAATTGTGAATGGGAATGGTTTTTTTATAGTTACAGCATTAAATACAGACGTATACAGCGTCATAGAGACCAAATATGAACATAGAACATGCATCTGTATGTTTGTGATTAATAATTATAGTTCCCATGTAACAAAGACTTTAATAAAAAAACAGTTGTAATTAATTATAAGTGTGAGTTTTTATTGATGGATGAAAAAATTTAACTTATGTTTAAACTGACCTGCGTTTGATGAAAGGTTAGCTACGATTTCTGCATTCATTTTCTCATCACTGATTACAACATTGTCGACACCAACCCCTCCGGTTATGTCTAAATTAAAAAATCAAAAATAGTTCATGGCAAAAATAATTGCAATAATAATCTAACCGAAACATTGAATAACTTTCAAAGGAATCATTGAACTATGACCTAGAAAATCTATAGAAATGGGCTTGCTACTACGGTTGTTTTACCGCTAATATAATGGTTATATATTAGTTCTAGGCTTGTTTATGCGTTTTAGAACATTTAAATAACAGGCTTCGCAAAGAAATCTTTCATGGAATTATGATTTTTTAAAAATCTTTCAAACTGTATAAATATCGCTATTATTTATAAAACACTTGACAGATGATAGTAGGCAAATGACTTACTATATCAACCAAACGTAATGAATGTGTATGGCTAGACTATTCGCAGATATTCTTTTTCGTTTTATATTTGATAGTGATATGCTCCCGTGAACTTACAATATTGGCAAATGATGCACTGCTGTTCCAAACAGTCTACTCGTTTTAGTCCAGATGATGTCAAAGCGATACATTGTCCAGATCCTGATAAAACTTCACCATTATAATGAAGGTAAGTCAATTCACCAGATGATTTCCAAGTATAAAACCCGTTAACATTAACCACGCCATCAGTCAAACAGTGTTTAGATGTATCTGTTTTAAATATATGAAATGAAGACAAGAATAGAAAGATATAATTATCGATTTTATTGGTAATCAAATATATTAACACAGTGTTTAACATTGCATTTGTATTGATTTTTATTGCAGGGTTCCGTTTTCCATGCTTAGAACAATAACAATGATATGCATATATTATCTGGGTTTCAATACTATAGATAGAACTCAATAAATATAAAAACAGAGGTATATGAAAAACAATCCGTGTTATATTGCTTAAAAAAGATCATACTTATAAACCAAACACACGAGATATATACGATCTATATAAAAACCACAATGACAATGTCCACCGACCTAAACATGAACTCTACTGCCTCGTAGTTCTATAATAGTTTTTCATCATATTCGTTTTTGTCAAAAATCAAATTTGTATGTCAAGATTATAAATAATGGAATCACTTCGATCTTAAAAACCACATTCAGTTTTACTACTGAATTACTATATTAAAAGGGAACGTTCTCATCTTTCTGCTTATCATGTTATTTTATATGATATCGCCAATCTAATATTATACATCAGTTTACCTAGAATCATTAGTTTCAAATCAGACCATATGTACTGAAACAACCTGTACATGCTTTGGCTACATATATTTACAATTGTCATTGTTTCTTCTTCTTTGACACATTTCGAGCAGTTGTATATCATAGTGTTATAGATATTGATTGACGTCATCATGTAAAAACGTCATTAACTTGTTACGTGAAATCACCGCGCTTGAATACACTACAATCACAAAGTACCTCCTGACGTTAGCTTTATACGGTTAAATACAATTAGGAATGTTATCATGTGTAACAGTTAATCAATGTACATGTGATTTTAACGTGAAATTTTGATTTTCTCGAAGTAGCATAAATAAAACTTATAGCGAGTGGAAGAACTACTTTTTGTTATTGCAAATACTTCTAGATTGTGATTCGGATACACGAACGGCTTTGCCGTCATGCAATTTGGACTGGTCATTGTTATTCATACTTGCATCGATAACGAAAAAAAAATGTCATTTCTTAGATATCTACTGTAAAAAATATAAACTTCTTAGTACCTGTGATAGGGAAAAAGTACATGTATTCTTCTAATTCAGTTTTATTAAAGAAGCTCACTGCTACAGTATTAGATATAGTACATGCATCTACTGCATCAATGCCTTCATACAGAGCTATACATTTATTTCTGAACAATCTCCAACCAGGTGCACATTTGGTCTCTACAAAAAAAATCGTATACAAGTTGCATGCATTTGTACATACAGTTCAACCTGCCTTATTGTTTTATATGTTATTAAACTTCACAGAAACATTTTTGAACATCGTTTCAGGTGTATTTTGCATCTCATAGTCAATTATTTGATATGACATATTAAAAATAATGTTTACACACTTTGAAAATTTCAGAAAATGTTCCAAAGGTACAAAAAAGTAGATTGTTTAAGTTGAAGACAAATATCTTCAATAATTCAGTACGTTACACAGTAATTAAAGTTAAGCATATCAGCGTTTTAAATTTATACTATTTTGCAGGTCATTTAACATACATCATAAGTGTAAACATTTTACATGTACAATCAAACAAATATTTAATTATATTTTATATAATCCCTTTAAGAAATAGTATGAAAGTATGATCTTGAGTAATCTGCATATGACACATAAAATCAAGATTTCACATCTAAACACTAACATAATGGTCGAATTAATAACGTGAAAAAGAAAAAAATCAAGTAAAATCATAACAACACAAAATTAATGTATGATAGATTTTGATTTGATTTTGATTTTTGCTTTTTGTAACTTCATAAATGCAGCAAATATAGTATTGTAGTCTCACCAAAAAGTGCGACCTGATGATCCCTAAACATATGTGGTGTAGCCACGCGTAAAAGCAACATTTTAATAATTTAAAGGAAACAGGACGTCCAAAGTATCCGAGTTAATATTAAATACAGGTACGTCATATCATACCTATCGAAAGCTTAATTTCTAGGAATCAGACAGATTGTAACTTTACAAAGTTAAAGACAGGGAGTAAACATAAAATGATGATTATTATTGACAATTAGTATATTATCTTACAAACCTGCGGGTTTTTCACACACGATATCATATGTTTCACTACAACTAACATCCTGCCAAAAGCAATCTGCATTGGCACAGTTCATGATCACACATGACTTATTGGTATTGTATGAAGAATATGTGCCCCAGTAGGTAAAATCAACGAGTTTAAAATCACCAAACACGTATGTGAAGTTACCATATTTTCCTAATATAAGCCGCATTCCAATATAAATTTTGCCATGGCCTGATCTGAAAAACAGCAATACAATGTTTGTAACAAACACACGGACCGGATATAATAATTTATACGAAAGTTTAGACCTTGTTTGTAAGTGAAACATATCACAACATATGGCAACAGGGTTTGTGTGATTGAAATAGAAACATTATATCCTGACATTTTGACTAAATTAAAACATTAACGAATGTTCAGAAAACTATTGGACAAGAAGCTAAGCTTAAACTGTAAACTTAAAGTTAACCATTTTCTGTTTTATTTGAGATGTTCATTCCAAACATAACAAAAAGTAGATATATAGAAAAACTTACCTAATTATATTAGAAATAAACCTTTGATGTTGTATACATTTTATTTCAACTAAAGTTGCCCTTTGTTTTGTACATTCAATCACTGCATCCATTACATTAACTGTAACATTGTTTAGCTTGTAACACTTTCCGTCGAAGTAATGCCATCCGGTTTGACATCTTTCAGCCAATTCAATGCCTGTTAAATGATTTTTACTTTGTTATTGCAATACAATTTCATTTCAATTTTAGAATGTCAATATTATTATTTACATGTAACGTGATTGTAAATAATAAAAAACAGCGAGAAACTGACAAAGAGATATAAATTTGCGTAGCCTTTAAACAAGTGTAAAAACTGATTAAGTAATTCCATCCGATAATGTGTTATATGTTCATTAATCTCAGGTTGTTAGTACAAAAATCAAAGTAAAAATTTTTTTGTTAATAATTATACCATAAAACACTTTAACAGAGTATTTTATCTACTGATAATCATAACACTGGTTTTGTTTTACCAAAGGTACAATAACAATAAATTGCAATGATATGAAAGCCACGAATAGTAAAACTTACGTCCAGGATGTTTTCCAAAGTTTATCTCGCATAGTTCCAAATGTCTTTTGATGTTAGTACCGACATCAAATTTGCATTCAGGATCACATTCAGCAACAATATAATTATAGCCTTTGTTTTTATTTTGGATAAAACTGTCGTCAAAATAAACATATCTCTGCGTATCTCCGAGCACGGTTACCCAACGTCTAGTAAGATAAGTCCTTATGTATGGTAAATCATCGTATACCCCTAAATAGAATGGATATGGACCTCTGCAATGAAATATGAAATAAATCAGTTTTATTTTCATCAACATTCAGCATTATTTTATATATATATTGATTTGTATGTTTGTTTTTTTTATAATTGCACCAACATTATTGATTTGAACTGCTTCTTTAATTGCTGCAACATTGTCAAAATGGTCTTTGCGAACGACAGGTCAGTTATATATTATACTAGTGTTACATTTACAGCAGTGGATAGTCGTTCCGGAATACAATTACTCATCAGTAGTTTTTGAAACAAAATTTTAAAACCAAAGTTTTTTTAGCATTTAAAAAATAGCAGCTATATGTAGTTTGTTTTCTCAAGGGTACTGGTATTCCTTCTAGAAAGACCGATTTAAAATAGTGAAAGATTCCCGAGTGATTGGTATTATATTATTATATCGCTAGCACTATTTATCGCCGTTAAACCTTATTAGCAATTTTCAAATATGTGTTATGGCTTAAGCAGGGGCTGACATGTTTATGTTTGAATACAAAAGAGTATAGATACTTACATTCCTCTCACGTATGACTTAATGAATGACAATTCACCACATTCTTCTATAGTAACCATATGACCTCCGAGTGATTGACAGTGTCTTTCTTGTTCCCAAAAATCTCCGTAATTATTATACACTCTATAGCAGGACAATCGATGTTGGACCCAACCAGGTGGGCATATTACTGAATCAAATAAATAAGTTTTGTAAAACAGTGGCAAAAATAATGCACATATAACGAGTTAACTCTTAATAAAACAATAGATTTATAAGGTTCTTAAGTGATTCATAGTGTGCGTAAATAGATGCTCCTTCAGATGCAGATTATAAATAAGTAGTAAAACTAAAGCATTAATATCCCAGTATTTAAAGTATGTAATTATTTATTAGACAGAAACAATAACTTGTCATAATGCTAAGCTTTTTATACAAGATCCAGTTTGATATCACTTTTAGTCCAGACGTAGTATGAGCTTAACTTATAATGAATGGCCATTCTTTAATCATTGAAGATAAAAATATTCCCTACTATTTTAATGTATAACAATTCCTATAAAATCTTTAATGAAATACTGTCAATGGTTTTTACTTGGAGTTTGTTAAAAAACAACTAGTAATATAATTATATAAAAAATAATAATAATGAACTCGTTTTACTAAAATAAAAAAGTACCTGTTCCTATAAACATCTTATTGTATTAGCGTTGAAGAAGACATGCTTTGAGGCAACTTCAATAACCGGTGTAGTCGTAGTGTTAACGTCTGTGTTGTTCATTTCAGTACTATCGATAGAGAGATTTGTAGTGTATACAGGAGGAATAGTTGTCGGCGCAAGGGTTGCTATAATAGCAGATGCCACAATCGGAATTGGTAATGAAACGTCAAAAGGAAATATGTCTATTATAGGATGTCCGTTTTTATACACCTCCATTGATGTTACATTTCTAACAATGGCAAGATGAACCCATTTTCCAGTTTCAATAGAAATATTACTATGAAACTTTTTTGTTGACTCCATTGCTAAAACTTCTATCAATTCTTGATCTTTCTTAAAATTTATCCACATTCCAAACTTGCTATATTTAGAATTCCCACCATAACTAAAAACTTGAATATTCTCATTTACATTGAAGGGTATTTTTAACCAAAACGCAATAACCGAATTAATAGTGAATTCAGAAATGTTTTTATTGCAGTCATAAGTTATATTTCCAGTATTGTGAATAAATGAATTATGTGTCAATTTTATGCCTTTTCCATCAATGCCAATATCATTCCACTCGCTGAAATTTAATTTTCTGAGTATAAATTGCGAAGATATATCCTCTGGTTCTCTACCGATGACATCTAAAAAATAGAAAATCGTTTAATTGTTTAATTAAATTATTACTCGGATAATAGGGTGATTCAACGCATTTTCTTTCCAAAATTAATTCAGTCATATGTTACCACTTTATAATTGTTTGACTTTTGTATTTATAAAATACTTTTAAAGATTGCGATTATAGGATTGAAATGCAAACCGGTATATTAACAATATGACTGTATATATCTTTAATGAAGCATGCAGAACCAATATTGTTTAGCAATTCTCGTTTAAAGACAAGTGGGGTCATAATCCTTGGTGCGTATGAATAGTCCCTCTAGATGATGTCATGCCCCCACAGGATGAAGTTATGTGAATGACTTTGATTAAGGTCATGTGAGATTGTCCGCCGAACTCACATGGCAAAAAAACTTATATGAGCAGGTATGAAAGAAATAGTGTAAAGAATTAAAACAAATATGGTAACAAAATATTTATTGAAAGAAAAAATTGTAACCATAAAAAATGAAATTATTTTATACTTCGTATGGTTGGTAGGTGCAAGCTTTCTTTACTTACACTCCCTGTGTAAGATAAGTTTTACACGCTGTTATTAACGGAGTACTACACTGATGACGTCATAATCATTTCATGCAAGAACGTTAACAAAATTCGATTACATCATTTTCAGAAATCATGAATGGTGACATGAAAACTGAACAGTTGATGCAAAATATTTAATACAAGTCGAGTTTTGTGTTACAAATGAGAAGCAGAGTCATACACCAATAACAGAATAATACAGAGATATCTCAGTCTTGTAGTGGTATTGGTGTATGATTTTATTATTTTGCTCATGATATTTCAAGAGGTAATGGAACATATTGTGTTCAGTGTCGAATTCAAAATAAAGGGCTTTGCGCTTTATCGAATTCGGCACGCACAACTACTTTGCAATACCTCTTGAAATACCATGAGCAGAATGACATTTCTTAAATAAGGTTATATTGCATTTACGATATTTGATTTTGGGGATGAAAGGATCAGCTATCCGTGATAGCAATTACCTATATTCTAAAAAAAGGTAAGTAAATATAAAACTTCTGCTTTCCAAATTATCTTCGATATATTTGACATTGAATATTTTCCCTGGTGGTGGTGATTCTCACGTGGTTCATTTCCGAGTATGACCATTGATGTGTTTAAAATTTACTTTAACACTTTAGTATGAATGGTTTTTTATGTTCATATAATACATAATTATTTTACTTTTTCAATTAAATCACAAAAGTAAACGTTAAAAAGTGTATAACAAACAAACCAGTCTATGTCTAAATCCCAGAGTTCAAATCTTGTAAATGGCAAATTAAGTAATCAAGTAAATCTACACTAAGAAAATGAAGCCGAATGCTCCAGAATGGCAAACACTTTCTGTTTAGCTGACTATAACCGTCACATGGAACTATGGGATGTCATATATATCCAAACTAATTTACGATACCGATTTGAGGGCCTTGATTAGCCACTGCTTGCAATATATTTATGTCAACAATATACTAGTTAGCATGTTGATTTCCTGCATAAAGTTCTAGTAGTGTAAATAGGCTTTCCATTTTAATTGTGAAAAAGTAAAACAAGAGAAGCATGTATATTGCGGCAAAGAAGCGTTCAAATACAAAAACGAAGTCAATTTTAATTCCTTTACATTGTAATCGACTTCAACTCTTTAACATACAAACGATTATGTTGTGTTTTTTCTATATTTATTCTGCTTACCTTTTTTATCAAACAGTTTTTCAAACACATCCTGATCAGGGGGAGCAGCTATAAATGTCAGATTGTGAACTATGACTCTGTTGTCGTTTCTCACAAGAACCATATTATCATAAATAATTTTTGTAGTGTTGCTTTTCTGCTTTGTTGGATTCAAAAGAGTTACGAATTCGTTATTCATGAACAAATACGTATTATTATCTTCATAGTATAACAAAATATTATTTAACGTTTTCAACTTTATTTGTACGTCAGCCTTTTTTAAAGTCGCTGAACGTGCATCAACGATGATAAGCGATGAGTTTGAATAAAAGATACAGAATCCATTACTTCTGATGAAAATGGAATTACAATCTCCAGTGTTTAGAATAGAGAATGAGTCATTATCCGAGTTAACCCATAGACGGAATGATATCGTAAAACCTTCTGGGCACAGTTCGGGGTTATTTATACATGTGTAGTCCAAATAATCATATATATTCCAGCTTCCAGATGGTTGAAATTGATAAATGTCACCTTCTATATACTTCCTTTGACTAGTTTGACCTATTTATAATATAATAAATAAATTTGATGAATGATCAATTACAAGTATATAACTGCATGACATTGCCTTTGATAAAATTACAAAATTTGACAACATAACCTTTTTAAATGGAACTTTAACAAATAACATCGCAATTAAGCACTATATTATTAACTCACTACAAATATACAAAGTTAATGCTCGTAGAAATGTGAAATGTGCAATGTATTAGATATGAACTGGCATCTCTAATTTTGATTTAAATCATATCTCGTGTCCAGAAAGTGTCAAATATTTTATCTAGCAGCATGTATATTTAGGAAATGGACTATATAGGCATAAATTTAGCCATTTGGTCTTGGTCTAACTTCGCACTTTCATTCCTTTGTCTAATTCATGCCATAGCCATACATTATTACAAGTTATAAATTGATAATACGATTTGCTACTAAAAGTCCCATTTTAGTGTCATATAAGTTCACCCAAATGGAGGTATTGACAATAAGCCAGCATCAGATTATACAGTTATATGTGCAAAATCAATAGAAAGTGAAATGGACAGGTAATGCATCCATATAATTACTTAAGTTTTTACCTGTTATTCTAGCACTTTTGTCTTTGAACTCACAAATATAAAATGCATAAGGATCATTCGTTTCGTTGTGCCTACACTTTGACTTCTTCCATGCTCCGTTATTCAAAACATCCGTTACCACACAATAATCCTAAAGTAAACGGGAAAAATCTAATGTTGAGAATGAGTATTTACCCTAAATACTAAATATTTATATTTCATGGTTTTGCTCTTGAGCAATTTTGTTCCTGTGTTGGTTTCTGGTTGTTTGCATACATCATCATACCCAACACTCGACACTCTACCTAACTTCCGTGGTAGTTAAAAGGTGTTTGTCTTTTTGACTATAATTTGGATAGATATGTTTTTATTTTTTATTCTCGTTGTTTTCATTCCAATGTTCAAATCCACGTACGTGTTATTTATTGGTATTTTGCAATAGCTGGCAAATTAGGACATACCTGTCCATGTTTTTGTTTTAAATGAACCGAAGGACTTGTATAAAGTAGTGATGACAACGATGTTCTGTTAATCGATTAATCGACCAAACAATCGATTATCGATTTTGATTTTCAAATAGATTAATCGGTCGACTTTATGAACCCCAAAATTACCTGACCGTTACACCTGCACGATAAACAAATTAATAACACATACCTAATATATGCATTTAAACAGTGCTCAATAGTTGTTTGATTTAGCTTGTTTTATTATATAATCTACTCAATAATCCATGTAATACGGTCATACAATAAAAATCGTATTGAATGGGTGTGACGTCATAAAAGCATGAAAGTCATTCCAGAGTGACGTCACACAATTGACTCAGTTAACAGTTGTTTGTTTTAACTGATACTTTTGTACTTTTCTTTTAAAAAGAAGATACATTGTATTTAAATTGAAAATGTTTGTTTTGTGTTTGTATCCTGCGGACAGACTATTGTTTACTTTTAATATTTTTTGCGGATGTACAGTTACGTGAACTTGTGTGTTTTGGCCAATCTGCTGTTTTCTTATAACGAAAAGACAAGTTTTAAATCTAAGGAAACCCCGTTTTTATGGGATTATATAATAAATAGAATCTTGCATTCGTGTTTATGCAATATTGAAATAATTAAACTCGTTGAATAAATTCAATATTACATAAACACTCATGCAAGATCCTCTATATATGACATGCCTACCCAGTTGCAAGGCATTGTTGTATTTCAAACAATTGCCGATGGAAAACTTGTAAGGTATGCGATATGTCATTTCGGGCACACCAGAAAGATAAAATAAAATTGATAAAATGTTTAGTTCAAAAAGATAAAGGAGGTCATCAGGGTCAAATCGGAAAACATTAACTGTCTATTCCTTATTTAGGAGGGATTTACAAAACAGAAACAGACGCAAGAACTATACTTAAATTTTATTTTGCTTATGTCAGGTGTATATAAGAGGTAATATAATTTATGATTATTGTTCCTGATTGTCTGAATTTTATGTCATGATTCCTGTCTTGAGCGTCAGCGTAAGAGTTCAACGTGAAAGCTTTTGTCTTTATTTTCTTTTTTCCAATGAATCGATTAATCGTTCAAACGACAGACCGCTTAATCGATTTTCACTTTCAACCGATTTTGCAATTAGTAGTTTAAATACACATGTGATTCTATGCATACAACAACATAGGCTCAGTATTTTCTTAGCTAAATCTGGTTTAATATATTTGGATTCTTCGGATATTCTTTTAGTCCGTTGAAAATTTTTTTGTTTTCCAAAACGACCGTCTAGTGTTGTAAAATAAAAACTAGTATAACATGTAATTGAAACCAAAGAGCCGGTATCTCTGCTGGTGGATTGTTCCTCGATGATGTCACAAACTTATAATGCAATAGAATATATTGTCAATATATATGTAATATTGATTAAACTTGTCAAAATCTGAAATTTCTCAAAACCTAAGGTATACTAATGCAAAGTTTTAACTTTATAAATTTGGTTAAAAATATTGTGTTCTTTTGAATATTTTGTCAACCCCTTAAAGAAATTTCGGTTTCACAATTTTAGTCAAAGAACTACTGTTGAGGAATCGTATTCCAAAACGACCGTCTAAAATTATAAGATTAAAACAGGTATAATATGTAATTCAAACAATTAAAAAGGTATCTTGTGATTTTCTGTGGAGACTCTACTTCTAAAGTGTAACTGAGCACCTATACCTGTGTAAAAATAAATCACATAACTCTATTGTGCACCTTTTGTTGTAAAAACACCCATTTCCTCATTTATACACGCCTGATTTATTAAAAAATTTCCACCGTTTGTTAAAGCATTAAGATGTTTTATTATACATGCTAATTATTTGAACAAGGACTGGTATTTGCTTGTGTTGATCTCTTTACCATTAAGAATGCATTAAATGATTATATAAGTTCATTCCGGATATAAAAAAAAAACATAAAAAACAGAATTACCTGATGACCTTAACTCTTCATTCCGTGTTAAATTTAAATGTGGCTTTCATCCCACAAAGAAAGTTAGGTTTATTTAATCTTTTTTATCAAGTTGGTATGACTCGAATCATGACTGGAACTTTAACGTCAGTACTCCACTCGGAAACTTAAACCAAATTCTTGTACTTATCTTTAAACATTCAAGTCAAGTTTGTCCTCTTTGTAACTCGTACGTTGTTGATTCAGTATAGTGACTTACATTGCTTTGGACACCACTGTCACCAAACATAGTCCATGTTGCATATAATTTGTCATTCCATGCGTAAGGATGGGTAATGTCATATCCACCATAGTGTAAACCGATCCACATTGTGACCTGCTCATTGGTGTCATTTCTGCAAAATTATAAACATATTTGTTACATGTACATAAAATTGTATATTCAGATTATTTGTCTAATTTGTAGTGACAAGGTATTACTTTTCAAGTTGTAATAATTTTTGGATAGTACAACGCACATCTGAAACCCTTTTCTGTTAAAAAAACCTTTAATCATATGTGAAAAGATTATGATTGCCAAATTTTAACTCTAATTATTACATATTAAGACATTAGTCACAATTTTGATCGATGAAAACGGTAAGTAAATATCTGACATATTTATTTATCTATGACTTACGTAATTGAACCAAGAATTAGTTGATTATATACAGCATCTCCAACAACTGGGTTGTTTAGACGAGCTAAAGATCCACCTTGATGTGCACAACCCACCGTTGACCACTGATGTTGTTGTTTACCTAATACCATACTGTAACAGATATTAGGATCAACAGGACTTTTTAACATTTTGCCTGCACATACGTTTCCTGTAAAATAAATAATTAAATGTACATGTATAAATAGTACTTGTCATGAAACCTTATCTTCCATTTATTTCCACGTCATTTTATTTAAGTATGATATAAGTATATATTGTACAAATCAACCTCAAACCTACCACTTCATGTTAAAATCAAAATTAGAAAAGCAACAAAATTTTTTTGAAAAGCATAAAAAATTTCAATTGCACCAGGAAAGTGAGATAGTATGCTACGGAAAAGAAGCAATCATGTATCCACATCCACTACGTGTGAAATCAATAATGAGAATGAAAAGGACATGAAATTATGAAATTTAAAAAAAATCCAAAATAGTTTAGATAACGTTCGAAACATTAAAAACATATTGATGGCGGTCATCATACATTTTGTGCGCCTTATCCCCTAGGCTCGTTATATCATTGAGTAAACAATTAATTTCTAAAACACTCGCTTTATTTTTAATGCTGCAATATCAGAAATAAGCAATTTACTGTGAAACAAATACATATAATTAAATGCATTATCGTGCAACTAGTAGAGAAGAACCCACCCAGTATCATGCTTTGTTTTGCTGGAATGTCACGTAACCAAACATTTACAGTACATACCGGGTTATGTTCCATGAAAAAGTAAGATGTACATAAAAAGTAAGGGTGTAGCTAGCCAAACAGGAGGTGCTTACCTTTCTGGAGCACCCGGCCTCATTTCCCTAATCGAAGTTCACGTATCTAACCTAATTTGTTAGTTCTTAAGTTTTTAATTTGCTTTGAATTATAATTCGGACATGGATTTATATGTTTGTTTTTTATTTGTATATTTTGTCTGATGTAGGTAGAATTTAACCTAATGCTGAATTAAATATTAAGTTTATGGTTGAAAATGGCCGAACGATACTACTGCTTTTACCAACGGCAATTTTATCTATCAAAATTATTTGTTTAAATTTTCAATGCATCACTTAACTAACAAAAGCCCTCTCTATACATAAGTAGTCGAAGTGGTTATAATAGATTTAAATACCAATATATTTGCTTCTAATTAAACTAAAATCATTCTGTAATTTACCCGATGTTCTGTAGATGGAATTAGATTGAAGTCCTCCACATATCTCAGATACATTTCCTGGACACGCAATGTTACAATTTATTCCATGAACCCATATCTGCCAAAAGAATTTCCACATCCACACACTTCTCCTTTCTAATGAAAACAGTAAAAGACAGTAATGGCTTTAAAAAACCAAATTCAATCCCTATATATGAATCTAACTCAATACAAAAATATAAGGCCAGGTAGTTATTTGAAATAAAAATACAGAAATAAATTACAGGGCAACGAGTATTTGGTAATAGTCAAAGAACAAAACCAGTTAAAATAGTTTGTGTATTTCAAATTAATTTCTAAGAGAGTCAATCGTCTTAGGAGATAGGTTTTGAACGTCGTTTGGCGTTTAGGTAATTTCAAAATTAAACCAAATATTTTTTTCATATCAATTATGAAACTCTTGGAAATATATAAAACATAAAATACATGCGAATATGCATGAAATGTTGACGCCTATTTATAACTGTGATAGATACATTTTCTGATAGAATATATTGGGGATCTGGTAAACGGTAAAAGTGTCTAACATAGAAAGAGGTCTGTACGGAAAAATTCTTAAAAGACACATTGTTTAAGTAACACAATTTGGTATAAGTACCAGACATTCTGACAAAAATACTATATGTAGCTACCTAATGTGAATCATTTCCTGCAAAATTAATGCCACAGAATGATTGATACATTAGTATGGATTAAAGGATTAGTATGTTTTTGATGATTACTAAAACACCTACCATAATACCAGCATACTTGTAACCATTTGACTGACAGTGATCCACACAAAGAACGACAGACATTGCTGCTTCGTTGGTAAAAGACATGTGAGGTAGATCCTTGTTGTATCGTCGGGCGATTCGATAAAACATCCTTCATATACAGGAGCTGCGATTATAATGATAGAGGTTAAAATAAAGAAAATGTCAGAATAATGGCTAAGTGATTAAGGCAGCGGATGAAAGATTTCAAGTTATGAATCTATTTGGTTAGGGTTGGGGTTTGGACTCAACATACAAATATGTAGATGGCATTCTGTCTCTTAACAATCTTAAATTTGGAGACTATGTAAATGTCATCTATCCTAGTGAGCTTAAAAGACACGACTGATTCCTCAACTTCTACTTCATATTTAACTTACCTGAATTATGACGCCCATGAGTGGCTACAAATACTCCTTTAGCAGGAGAAGCATGAACTAATGCAAGGAAAATATAATCAATTATGTACATATGTATATAAAGACGAGTATTACTATTATTATTCTGACGCCACATCAATAACATACTCGAGTTCAAACGTTACTTCATCAATCCGTAAGCAAATAAAAATCAGAAATGTTTTAAATAGCTATTTTCAGCGAAACACTTTTTATAAACCTGAAGGAATATTCTGAACACTTTCGGTGAGTCAGTTATGTAATTATTTCTTATCTGCTTAATGCAAATGCAATTGCTCTCTTATGACAGCGATATAAAATGTGCTAGTAAAGTAGCCTGCAATGTCGGATATATACATCATAGATCACAAATCCATAAGTTAGTAGCAAGTTAAACAATAAAAGCATACATAAAGCAAACTCCACAGATCACCATTTTGATTTAAGTAAATAAATTATCACCTATATACGATCATTATTTCAGTAAAATCAACAGAGTGGAACAAAACAGATGTGAATTGCAACTAATCATGTTTCGCATACACAAAATATATAGCTTCAAGTATTTTAATATTAAAACATATGTACAAGACCAGAGTTGTGTGCGGTATATAAATTCTTTATTAAAGGCACTATAACGAAGGACATACCCAACTGTGTTTTCATAAATACACTTTAAATGACAATATGGTTATAAATGTTGTTAGTAAAGCACTTTTGGGTACCTACAGTGGATATGTTTTCTTCACGTGGGCAAGTAATTCCCTAAACGATGACAATATCTTACCCGATATATCTGTAACTGGTTCTTTTTCGCATAAATAGTTGAGTAATGTGTTACAATTTGTTGTCCATTGCCACCTTGGAGACAAAGGATTCCATACCATATATATACATTTATAATCTATTTCATAATACGAATAAAATGCATAGTTAGGTGATTTCTGGTATTTTATGATCATTGTGGCATTTGTTCCATATAAATCCCTGTTTTCTACCACACCAATCCAGTACCTAAAATTTCAAAACAAGATGTATTACATGTATATATTATAAGATATATTACAAATTATAGCAGTTTTAATTTTATAGCAATAGACGGCCGTTTCGGAATACAATTCATCATCAGTAGTACTTGGACCAAAAAAAATTGTTAAAGCAGATTCGATTTATTTTCATGTTTTATATTCAAAGTAAGTTATATTCTAAAACAAATATATAACTCGAATATTAATTTGGTTTGAGCAGCAATGACAGCTTATAACAAAACAGAACATTTCAATACAATTGTAATGCCTTCGTTTTATTCCTTCTCCCTCGCAAATTAGTTTGAGGGGTGTATTAGCATGTAAAATCGTGTCCGGGCCATGTATCATAGCTGATAGTTGTATCAGACGAGTGCCATAAATTTCACATCAATAATCTTCATTCAAAGGTGTGCCATGACCAAGAAATAAGGTCACATATAAAGCTCAAGATCGCGGGAACAGTATATTTAAAAATCGTGTCCGGGTCATCTCTGATACTGCTTTAGATAAAAGTAACTGTCATAAAACTAAACAGGAATAATCTTCATAGTCTAAAGGTATGTCATGACCTTGATCAAAGGCAATATCAGAAAGGTCGAGGTCGCTGAGAAACATTAGGTGTTGTGGTCGGGGAGGGGGTATGCCTCTCAAGAGAGAGTTCTATTTTTCTTTGATTAACTTATGCTTTTTTATTCTAAGTTATGTTTTTTTTAAATATTTTAATGTCTTTTAACGAAATTTACATAGACACATTACAGCCATTCCGTACTTTCTATACCGAGTTAATAAAAGATTGAGCTAGTGGTGTAAAAGCCAGAAGTTTAAATGCCTATTGCAGCTTGAGTTAACAACAGTTCGAAACAGCATTTTTTTCCTAATAGTTCACGAGAGATATTTGCCTTACAGATGGTCAAGTAGATGATAAAATGTAAATTGACCGGGAGAGGTAGATCATAAAAAATCTTGCATACTAAAATCAATAACTTAAGTGTGTTAACTTGTAGTGTCTACAATACTAATATGAAAATGTACAATCAAAAACAAACATACCAATCCATGTCAAAATCACAATTTAAAACCAAAGTAAAAACTGCTGGCATATTATGTTAAACAATTGATTTTCACTAGGAAAGTGTGGCTATGTTCTCCAAAATACTGTAAAACCTCTTAATAAGATACAAACCATTTGTTGTAAAAGGAAATACATACGGAGTTTTAAAGAAGAAATACATCATGATTACTCCATATATTTTTCGGTGATGCAAGATATCCGCCTTTGCTTACACAGTCTTCTATTGCATCAACAAATTGTGCCTTTTTGGTTGTATCCAACATGTAACATTTGTCATCTACAAATCTCCAAGGAGGTGGGCAATCTGAAGAAATTAATGGAATATTAAATTATCATACTTGATAACGATAGACTTTCAGATTTGATAGGCTTTTGTTAAAGAATATTTTGAGCTTTTGAAACAGGTACGTTTTCTTTGTATACCGTCCAAGAATGTTTTTAAACTAGTTTTTCTCCATTATTAGGTGTCATTGTTTTTCCTTATATTGACCTTGTATAAAACATATTTTTAAAAAAATTTCCTGATCAGCTAAATTTGGTAAAATGTATTTTGGTCCTTTTGGTATCGTTTCAAAATCTTGAAAATAATTTTTGTTTCACAATTTTGGTCCAAGCATCACTGATTAGGAAATGTATACTTTTATATTTATTTGTGACGAAAACTTTGAAACTCAGACCATCTTTTTATCATTAAAGTCAACAACAAAGGTGATATAACAGCGATTGGCCTACTTTTAAATGCATTAAATCGGTCAACTTTGTCATCTGTGAAGTTTAAGGGGTTTTTAGGATTTTGAAACTTGCTTTCTTTCTACGATCTTCACTCTTGGTTCTTCCAGCCCCATAACAATAATATTTTTTCGCATACTTCTCGGTGTTAAGTTAAAACCTTCATTTTACTTGAGACCTAATTTTTATATTATATGCCGGCCATGGATATCATTTATCAGTTTTAGGTATATAACGAAGTCGCTACACCAGAGAACAGACAAAATGTTGGTTTTAATCGATACCTGTTTCGCTCTACAGCATCCATTGCAGCTTTGCAAATGTTGACTCTCGCGTTATCAAGTTGCAGCAAAAAACCTGTAAAGAGTTACCTTTGGTGTTTTCATGGACGACAGTTCTCTACTAGTCTAGCAAGTCTGTGTAGTACATTCAAGTTATTGTACCTGTGTTGGATAAAATGCCCAACCTTCTGCGTTCAAAATGCTGTGGCAACCACCTTGTCAGCAGATGGTTGCTTGTTGAAGTTCTTTGGCATCAGGTCCTACCTACTGACAACTTCGAGGCGATGCTGCTCATAATAATGAGCCCAAGTCTTATCTATAGTCACTAGATGCAAAAAAAATATCTTTTGACTAAAAATGCTCCACACAAGAGAAAATTATATTTTGACCTATCACGTTTCAACAAGACGCTGCATACTGATATTCTGGTTGTCATTTGCTTATCGTTAAGACATTTGAGTTTGAAGACTCAACGGCTTTTCAACTTGCGCATACCTAAACAATCATGTAAGAATGTTTAGACGCTAAGTAAACTGGGTGTTGCCTCCGCTATTTCTTGCATCTGAATTCGCACATCAGAGTATACCAGATCCCGAGTTATTTAACACTTTCTTTGTCGGTGTACTGTGTAATCCAGAGAACGTTCAGACCTAGCCCAATCTTCGAAAGACATTGTATTGCGATTAAATTGCGTGACCGAGAAATTAACCTCGGCATAAATTGGTGCAGAAGAAAAAGTAAACTACTGAGAACTCTCCATGTATTTCTTTGACTGCTTTGTTATTTCAATACAGATGCCAAATTACAGCATGGTACTAAAATTTAGACGAAAAGTTTGCCTTTAATCCGCTTGTTTGACATTCAATATCTTATTGAAGAATGAAACTACTGTTGCAACAGGACAACACAAAGGTCTACACTACGCAATGGATTCTGTAGAGCGAAATGGGTATTCCAAATCCTGCTTATTTATCTTACCTAGTTACTAGCGACATCTTCATATTCCGAAAATTGAACAATGATCTTCATGGGCGTTATTTCTTGTCTGACAAAAAAGTCATGAAAACAGTTGAGGATCAGGTTAATGGAAAAGATCTTGACTTAATCAGTTCTAGGCGGACGGTACTTCAACACCGTTTGTCTAAATGCATAACACTAGGGGGCAACTACATAAAAAGAGGCGATATTCAACCGGAAGATTAGGTTGGTAACTTATTGACTCGCCCTCGTATCTACACTCAGTCATATAATACAAATGCACACGTTACCTTTTGGTCTGCATTCAGGAGTATAAAAAACGCCATCGATATTATAACCGACGCATTCGAATCTGATGTCATTACAAAATCCATCAGTGGAGCATGGTAAATGAGTAAAATTCTTAGGCTCTCCTAAAATTTCTGCAAAGAGAAAAAAAGCCTATAGATGTCAGATGGAGATGATTCGAAGACTAGACAACCTTGAAAGTGATAAAAATGGCGTTCAGGTCAAGCAACTTAGAATTTTTGAATGGTAGACAAGACATAGCAAAATACATGAGGCGAGTATTATGTATTAATATACAAAAATAAATTTTCAGTTTTTACGTATTATAAATGAACGAAATATATAATAAGCCTGAACTCGCTACTGACTGCACATCATATTCACCATTTATTAAAGGTGCATTAAAAGATATCACTCAATAAATTCAATAAAATCACAGTTTATTTCTTAATTAAATAGATGATAAAGAAACTAAATATTTGATAAAATAAATTGATTTAAGTAAATTCACACATACTATGAACCTCCAATGACGGTAGTTTCAAATTTAAATTTAGCATAAAAAGGTTTTATTATCATTATATGTCTATTAGTTTATTTTTTTTATAATTAGATATTCAAGTTTTTTTGTAATATAGGTAATTGATATTATGTTGGGGCTACTATCACTGTCACAGGACTGTATAGTGTCATATTAATGTCATATTAATGATACATACCAATTGGACTATGGCATATATAAGGTCTTTTTCTATTACAATGATTGCCATAGACGTCAGTTATTTTAGTTTTAAGAACAACTCCACAACCTACATGGTCTAAGTGCCGTTCATGTGTTAGTTTATATAAGTAATCTAGACGTGAACCATCCAGCCACTGATACTGTCCACGAAAGTCGTGGAACACTCCAATATAAGCTGTATTTTCATCACTGTCTCTCCTAATAAAATTATGAAACATGCAGAATTACTTGTGTAACAATATTGGCTTCGCCAAAAAATAAAACGATTAATCACGAGGTGTAAGCGTGCAATATGTATTGATATTTGCATGCAAGCTTTGTTCCAGTCCAAGTTTTTCCGATTCAATTTTCATATTGCACTCGACACTATCGTTAATGACGTCACAGGATTGTTGTAACATGGCTAAAGAACGTCACTGCTGTTTTTTTAGGTATTGCTCTGGTTCTTATATCCATTTCCAAGAATTAGTGCAATGTTTATATATTGTGAGAAAATATGGTATTTTCGATGAAACACGTTTAGGAAATAAATGAATTTATGTTGCTATATACTAAAAGTGTTATTGAAATGACATTAGGAAATATCGTTATAATAAATATGGTTTAATCACGATGCATGTGTTTGATTTATTTATATAATAAATATAACGGGTAGAAAAAAATCCTACGTCGGCCTAACCTCTAGGTAAAATGCTGTTTGTTGTACATTGTAATTAAAATATGTAATTACTTATTTATTAAGCTTAGGGTCATTGCAAGATCCCTACCAATACATTGTTGACAAAAGGATATTGTAAGCCCTCAAAAATTTTATGGCCGTGACCACAATATTGTTGACAGGTATGATGCCTTTGTATCCAACATTGCCTTGGATAAATTTGACATATCATTGCAAAAACTGCACTATACAGTGAATATTGATATTAAAATGGTTTTTGTTGAATGTCTTTTTATGTGTTTTATTATCTATGTTGCATATATAGGTAAAAACATTGACTTGTCCGTCTGACCTTTCATTAGGAATAATCATATAGAGAATCCACCCAATAAATGGGAAGTGATAAGATCCAAGTTAACATACATGTATACACAATGCACAGGTTCACTCTATAAGGTGAGAATATATCGTATGATGTATACAACATAAACGCCTGGGTTTCCTGTGTATCCTTTATAAATATTTCAATGAAAGGTCAAGCGGATAGGTCATGGTTGTTTACCTATATCGTGTCGCCTTTCATGTTTGTCGCTTCAATTTTGTTTTATTTATTTTTGATGTTGCTTTGTTGATTTTTTCACAAGGGTCTGCGTCTTGATGTTATTATATAAACACAATATCTTAATGTATAAATAACAAATGGCACACATGCTTGTACTAAGAAAAACTCATTTGTTAATCTAGTCCTGAGCTTAATTTATAATCCAAAATTATTCACATAACACAGGCTTGGATAATAACAAAATCATGATTATGTAAAAGTATAATGCCAATCTATCACATCACCTTATATTTTACTGAAGTACAAAAACATATTTCGTTAATATCGAAAACATTTAGTATGCAAAAAATCATATTAAAATTATGGAAATGATTCAAAAAGTTATTCAGGGTCATTTATGCAAGAGAAACAACTCAAAAGAACTTACAAAAATCCTTTCATAATATCTGCGTCGATTACAGAATGAATACTGACAAGTGTCGAATTGTGATTTTCGCAAGACAATTTTGCGTCTATAAAATGAAGTTTTTCCCTAAAATATCTGATACAGTTTCCAAAATAATTACGCCATCCACCAGGGCAAGCTAAATCTGAAATTATAATGCAAGAGTTTTTATTCTTAGATTATTCATATATAATTTTTTGTG
Organism: Anadara kagoshimensis; assembly: GCA_021292105.1. Lineage (NCBI taxonomy): Eukaryota > Metazoa > Mollusca > Bivalvia > Arcoida > Arcidae > Anadara > Anadara kagoshimensis. Next base: position 58,782,014 of record CM037858.1, read on the forward strand.
AAATGACAAGAGTTCGTTTTCAATTAAGAACAGATTCAATACATTGTTTGAACTGGACAGTGTGACAATTGATAATGCGCACCATAATAATTATAATATTTAGGCAATATTTCATTTTAATTGATAGTCCTGAAATTGACTTACCAATTTGTCATAAAGCGACATTTAAATCTGTTAACATTGCTTTGCCATGGTTGTTACCTACCAAACACGTTTGAAAGAGTTTGTAACGACCGTCTAATGCCGTATAATTAAAACTAGTAAAATATTAATTTGATATCATTGTTTTCGCTTTTAAAATTGAAAAACATACTTTTAATAAAAAGGCGATAATCGAAAACAAACATACTTATCCATGTCCGAATCACAATCCAGAAACAAAGTAAAAACTTTGGAACTGACTGGTTAGGTTAGACACGTGAACTTACACCAGGGAAGTGAGGCCGGTGGTCAGGAAGAGTAAGACCCTACGTTTAGCTAGCTACACCCGCCACGTGTGTAATCAAAATTGTGTGAAAGGATCATGGAACTACTGGACGTCAAATTTATCCAGGGCATTCCGGGACACAGAGACATCAAACATGGTTGGGTATGTTTGTGTTTTTATTAATGTTAATTAATCAATTTATGCTTTGCTATAGGCAAATAATTCTGATCTATCCGCTTGACCTTTCATTTGGTATATTTATATAGGAGAAGTGCATCGGTGTATATAATACAAATAAGGCTTTATTTTGTCTTCATCATTAGACACACCTATTTTAAACAAACTGTATGTAGAATCTATGGCCAAGGGTTAAAGACAGTAAGGAAAACATTAACGAAAAGTTATGTGCTACAGGTTTAGGTCTGTGAATTGTATATATGTATTAACTACGAACAATAACACTACCCATGTACTGCATGGACCCACCTATATAAACATTTCTAATGAAAGGTCAAGCGGGCAGGTCAATGTTGTTTGCCTATAATTAGACGTAAACATACTTGCTGCCGCCTTTTTACAAAAATAACTCTTAGAAGCAGTGTCAATATGTATATCGAGTTTGTTATCAATCGGCTTAAATATGACAGAATGGCCTTGCATTTCAGTTGTCAGGTTGAAAGAACTACTTGATATATCCATTCCTAATTTTTCCGTCCATTTCCAACCAAAGAAATCCCAATAAAGTCCAATCCACAAGGCATCAGTATTTGAGTTTGTATGATTCCTGAAACAATTTATTTGGTTTATAAGAAAACATCTTAACGTTATTCGGATAATTGCTTGAAAATAACATTTTTTTATAAAACCGATCCTTGAAGATAATACTCTACAAATAAAATTGAACTACTTATAATGACAATTAGGTCTTAATATGTGTCTTCGTGTTACAAATTGCTGGCAAGCAACATAATAAAACAATTATCTTTTATTGTTATTCATGTGTGTAGGGCTATAGAAAATCTAATTATTTAAGTTGTCAATCTGTTTATATGTATTATGTCGCCGCTGTGTTATATCATTAAAAATGAAAACAAAACATATACACATTGACCTTTAAATGTATAAAATAATGTAGGTTTGGATTTTTTAGAGGCCGTACCATCATTCTCTTATATTTCATTGGTTCCTAAATAGATGAAATTAAAAGTAAATTGTCTTTAACCAAACAGTAAACCAAACGTTGACCATGTGGACATTATCTATAATTTTGGAATTCATTTTATAAATATATTTAAGCTTGATATAGAACATTTTACTTACCAAACTGATTTTAGAATTGCAATTTCATCCTCAGATTGTAGATTAACAAGTCCAGAATTCAGAGTGTGGCATCTTTCAAAAGCGTCCCAAAATGGAAGTGGATTTTCAAACAATTTGTAACAGGTATTATTTATCATGAACCAGCCGTCATCACATAAATCTATAATGAATTCAGTATGAAATAAAGTTATACTAAAATAAGTATGTGCATTATCGCTGAACGTCATAATATAGTCATATAAAAACATAATGTGTCTGGTATGCATTTTAATGGTATAACAATAACATCTATCTATCGCCAAAATTCAATTATACAAGCAAGATCTATGTGCTACAATATAATATATATTTATTTAAAATCATTATCGAACCCATACTATTAATTATATTCTACTTTATTGATAACCGTTAATACTTTTTTTTAAAACAACATGTAAACTTAATGTTACATTTACATTTGTGCAACGTTAGTGCTCATACTCCTTTAAAGTCACCAGAATTCTCAAAAGTGATATATTGCATACTTATATCTTACTTTTACAAACAGGAATTTTACTCCAAATGCCCGTTTTCAAACATTCAATTTCGTCTGATTGTCCATTTAAAATTTCATCGCCGAAATTCCGACATTTTGCTACAAAAGTGTCTCCATAGGTGTATTTCTTCGGAACCTGCTTAAGTTTTACTTCAAAATTAATGTTTACAATCATTGGTACTGGTCCGCAACCTGCAATTAATGTACGAAAAACTCATAATCTAACAGAATTTCTTATACTGTCAGTTTTATTACCTTGGACTTTAAACCTAGAAAACCATATTAATGATAAGTCCATGAAAACATCAAAACTGAAGCACGAATGACAGGTGAGAGTTAGATAAAACAATTTAAAGCTTATAACATACGAGGGGAGGTTACATTTTATTATTATTTTTCAATATATTCCTCATTTACCCCAATGCCCTTAGCCCACTTTTCTTTCAGACTGTCTACACCTCTTTGGTTTAGTCCTGAAATCATGCCTCTGTGGCAGCCTTAAGTCATTATCAGGAATTCTGATTCCCTGTAAATGGATTTTAAATTTCTAAATAGAAAATAATCACTGGGTGGCAAATCGGGACTGTAGGGTGGGTGATTAAGTTGTTCGAACTTGCATTCACGAATCGCTGCGTGTGTAATTCTTGAATTGTGCACAGAAGCATTGTCGTGAAGAAGCAATGCCCCTAGGCTCAACTTTCCCCTCCTTTTCAATTTAATAACATATTTCAGCTGCTTCATTAGATCAGCATAGTAAGCCCCAGTGATAGAGATTCAAGCAGGTTTATAATTGATTAACAGAACATCCTTAGAATTCCAAAACACAGTGGTCATGACTTTGCCAGCTGATGGTTGGGTTTTGAATTTTTTTGGTGGTTTGAGCCAGGGTGTTTCCATTGCATGTACTCTTTTTAGTTTATGGGTCCAAATGATGAATCTTTGTTTCATCACCAGTTACTAAACGTAAATGGAAGCTCTCTGGGTTATCAATAACTTTGAATGCTTTTGACAATTACAAATATGTTGTGACAAATAAACTTGATATGTTTAAAATGGCGGAATGTTGTGTTGTCTAAGTAAGTAAAGAAAATGTGTGTTACGCTTGGCTGAATACGCTGTTCTATGAACTTTCTAAATTCCCCTCGTAAATGCTGTCAAAATCGTGTTCTATTACATTAGCTTCATGTAGCAATATGCTTTAAAACATAAAAAATACACTTCTGCTCTGGAATATGTGAAAAAAAGCTATAATAAAAAAGCTCAAATGTTAAGAATAAGGCAATTGCATTGTGTCCATTTTTAAGATAATTTCACGAAATCATGAAAACGGGAAAATACAATCATCATATCTTCACATATTGCCAATACTTAGCAAATGTTATCATCACAAACAATTGTACCAATCGATGTCCAAATTTTAATCCCAAAGCAAAGACAAAACTGACAAACTAATTCAAAAACTTCCTGAAAAGAAGTGAGACCGGTTTCCGGAAATGTACGCACATGATGTTTAGACAGGTAAACTCGCCATATGTGTAATCAAATTTTAGAATAGAAGAAACATGGAACTATGAAACATCAAATATATCCAGGGTAATGTTGGATAGAGAGACAATTATTAAAGGGTGTAGCTAGCTAAACAGGATGTGCTTACCCTTCCGGAGCACATGGCCTTGCTTTCCTGGTGGAAATTCACGTGTGTAACCTAACTTGTAAGTTCAAAAGTTTTACTTTGCTTCTAGATTGTGATTTGGGCATGGATTAGTATGTTTGTGTTTGATTATCAACAGTACCGTGATTGCGGTCATAAATTTGAGGGCCCTGGTAAGCATTGGTCTACATTTTATTATGATAAAGGAACTTACCTGGTTTTAATATTACCACATAAGATGATTGTTTGTAAGTCGTGTTCCCCAGTATTCCTTGATTATCATACAACTTGCAAGAAGATATGTCTGTCCTATTAATGTTTTCATAAAAATATGTAAATGAGGTACATATTCCATTTAAAGATAAACATTCCTTGGCACACAGCTCTAGAGACAGATCAAAGACAGCTATTTCTTTTATATTAGCATTAACCTCTAAGTTATGGTGAAGATAAAATTCCTCAAGGTCTGAATCTAAGCGTGGAATAAAATAAAAAATTAAAATATAATTAATTTAATGATCGGTAAACTAAGATGTATCATCAGCAGTTTAGCTCTCAATATCTTAAATTTTGTTTCCGTTAAAGTACGTTTCAGGACCAAGGAAAATAACACAAAATAATAAAAATCCGTCGAAAATAGCCTTTCTTTGGCGTCATAATTGAAGTATAAGTTAAATACGAAGCAGAACTTGAGGACTCATTAGTATCTTTTTATTTCAAGCTCGCTAAGATAGATGACATTCGCATAGTCCCCAAATTTAAGACTGTTAAGAGATATTTCGTCATCGATATATATATATATATACATATATATATATATTATATATATATATATATATATATATATATATATATATATGTGTGTGTGTGTGTGTGTGTGTGTGTGTGTGTGTGTGTGTGGATTCTTCTTCCCTGATGGAACAAGGTTCTGGATAATTGAGCAATCAATAGTGCACACTTTGTTCTTATTGATATACCGACCGATCGTTTGTTGGAAATTATATTATTAAACACAGCATGCATACAGGAATGACAATCAAGTATTACGATTATAAATAATCATGTATTATATATATTGTTAGTATGTTTTTAGACATGAGAACGAAATGTACATTGACAAATAAAAGAATAATGAGTATAAAAATAATCGCAATTAATAATAAGTATTATATAATTTGTCGTCTTTCTTTGCAGAAGAGTCTTTGTAAGAGGATTGCAAAAGTCCGTGGGCTAGGTGGATCCACCGTGCACCCCCCCAAGATCCTCCGACACCACTTTTTTCTGGTACCTTAGGGTGTCTAGTAATGAAATCGGGATGTTTCCCAGAAATAAATTGGGATGCTCTTCATGAAAAACTTCAATATTTAGGAGTACCTGCAAGTTTTCAGTAAATTTCTCTATTAGGGGTAGGGGAAGGTTTTCATCTTTGTTTTCAATATTATTATGCAGATACAGATCATATTTGGTATCATTGTAAAGGGAACATGTTCAGCTTTTATAAAATACAAAGTTTGTTGGTGTAGCTGCTTCTATGTTGTCACCATGACGTTATAAACACAAGTTTTGAGGAAAAACGCTATAAATTCGTGTCAATTTATCCTTTATAAAATTATTTCTGTACAGCATAATAAAAAATATTCAGATAAAGTATGTTTTCCAATTACTGAATGAATTGTAGTTATAAATGATCATATATTCTCATCTTCGATAAATGACATCACTCTATTAGAAAAAATATACTAAAGATAGCCATTTTTAAACAAATGATCGAAACGGGGTAGGGCAACGTTTTTATCTTTGTTGTCGATGATATTATGTAGATATAGATCATATTTGGTATCATTGTAAAGGGAACATCTTCAGCTTTTATAATGTACAAACTTTACTGGTGTAGCTATTACTGTGACGTTTCCATGACGTCATAAACTAAATTTTTGAAGAAAAACGCTTTAGAATCATTTGAAATTATACTATATAAATTTATTTCTGTACCACCCAATAAAACACATTGAGACACTGTATGCTTTTCATTTACTTCATAAATTTGTTGTTATAGATGATCATAATTCTCATTTGAAAGAAAAGACGCCCCTGTTATGAAAAATATATTAATTTAAAGATACTCTTTTATTTAAAGTTGATCGAATCTTAAAATTAATAGTTTTCACGATTAAAGTGACCCAGTATGTTTCTTTGTATAAATAATAATATCATCATCATCATCATGGCATCGTCATTACCATCATTACCATCATCATCATCATCATCATCATCATCATCATCATCATCATCATCATCATCATCAATTTTTCATCACCCATTATCCTATAGCTAACAAAAAGCTTAATTAATAATCTTAGTTTGAGAATGAGTTTTAGTTCAAAGTTTTACCAATGGCGATTTAGTAGGTGTTTTAATGGTAGTCATATGTCACAGGATTGTTATATGCAGCTAGAGCAGTGGAAACCTTAAATGCGATTTCTGCCGTGGACTAGTTGTAGTGAATAGGAAACATCAAGAATAAATCTTTTACTTTACTGCCAACTGTATATCCTACTAACCCAGGGTGAATTTGTACTAGATTTCGGAACAGCTACAGCCCCAGAGATGCAGTTCCATCTTTTTTCAAACATAGAAATTTTCTAAGATATTATTTATTATCTTTATGCTTTATCACTACAATGAGGTACATTATTTCGACACAAAGATTGCCATAAAGTAACATCGGTATCACAAGAAAGCACATTGACCTTTATAACTATAGAACAAATGTAGGAGGAGTCTATTCAAATGTCAGGGCAATGCATGGAGCAGATGTCATCTCGAACCACCAATTTATCATGACAAAGATAAAAATAAAAGCAGCCAAACAAATCCTGGAAAAACAGAACACGAGTTTAATGTTAGAAAATTGAAACAACTGGAAAAGAAAGAAGAATTAAGATAAGTCTGAAGAACAGGTTTTATGCTTTAACAGCTATGGGTGATAATAATGAGAGCTGGGATATCATAAAAAGGGCATACCGGTATAACGACACAGAGAATATGGTTGTCAGAGGAAACACGGGACAAAATATCACAAGGAAATACAAGAGAAAATAACAAATAACAGAACCAGATTAGCAAAATATTAGTATGAAGGGAGTATGAGGAGGCAAAGGAAGAAATATAAAGGAACACAAACAAATGATGAACGAAAATATATGGAAGATGGAAAATCTTGTTACCGCACAAGAAATAGTAGCTAATGAAACTTAGAAGATCTATACCTAAAACAAAGAAACACACAGGTAAACCAGCAAACACAGACATACGGTGTAAGGAAAGGATGGAAAAAAGATCACAACAGAGGAAAGATGGGCTGAACATTTTAACTATATACCAAAAGACCACCTCCATAAGAAATATTGGACATAACGCAACATACCTTTGATAATAAAATAAGGAAAGGGTGCCAACAAAAAGAAATAAAAAAGTATAAATCAACTTGAAAAAGGAAAAGCTATAGGACCTTAATAAATATCTTAATTGCTGTGCATCATCTGGATAAGAGAAATTATTCCAATACAATGGGAGATGGACTATCTCATTAAACTACTCAAGAGGGTAGATAATGGAGATGTAAGAACTGGAGAGGCACCATACTACCCAATGTAGCTGAGAAAATACTGTCAAAGATCATCCTTCACAGACTAAAAGATGGAATAGAAGAGGTACTAGGTGCTCTGAACAAAACAAGCTGGTTTTAGGAAAACATTCTTACACTGACCAAATTGCCATGCCCAGATATAGAACAGTCAGTAGAATGACAATCTGCATTATACCTTTATAAATACTAAGTGTACATTTGTTAAGGTCTCAAAAGAGAAAACTATCCCCAAGCATTTCATGTGAATACAGGAGTATGTCAAAGCTGTATACAAACACAAATCATCTTTAATTGCAATAAATGGAATACAATGGACACTAACACCCGAGATAGAATATATGGGCTTCGCTGATATATGCTATTGACCTCACATTAAATCAAATGTAGATAAAGACCACACTACTAAACGAAACAGTTTTAAAAACTGGACTGAAGATCAACTCAAATAAAACAAAATGTTGAACAACAATACAACAAAAGGTATAAATTAAGATAGTTATAAATTGAAGAGGTAATTGAGCTATGTTACTTGGGAAGCATAATTGGTGCTGAAGAAGAAACAGAACGGGGCATCAAGAAAAGAATAAAAATATCCAGAAAAGCATTCAAAATTATAAAGAAACATATGGAAAGCTAGTCTGCCACTAAGAACAAAAATCCAATATTTAACTCAAATGTAGAATCGTCTCTCTTATATGGTGTAGAAACGGTGGAACTGAATTAGACATACGCTCAGAAAACCACCAAAGGGCAAGTGTTAGAGTAGAAGACCAAAGGTTTTGGTGAGAAATAAAAGAGACAGAACAAAATCGCTTCAATTGAAAAAATACTCTGATGGCCATATATTGTTCAAAACTATTTAAACTATGTCTTTATAATGCATTGTACTGATAAAGCATATGTTATAAGGATAATGGATGATAATGTTAAAAAATTCTATGATTTTGCTTATGAATGTTTGAAAACATGACGGAACTGCATCTCTGGGAGTGTAGCTGCTGGGAAACCTCCCACAAATTCACCTGTACAGTTTCTGAATGTTGCTAAGAGGAGGCACTGCAAAAGTCTTGATAGTGAGGCAAAAGAGATTTATTCTATATATTTCACTTTCGCTACAACCAGCCTACGGCAAACTTCCTACGTATGTTAGGTTTCCACTGCTCTAGATGCAAATAATAATCCTGTGGCATATCTCCACCATTAAAACAACTGCTAAATCACCATGGCAATGATAAGAACTAAAGTAATTCTCAAACTAAGATTATTAATTAAGCTTTTTGTTAGCTACAGGATAATGGGTGATGATGTTGGACATTTCTGTAAATTTGTATTGTCATGAATGTATAAAAAATTAATAATGATGATGATGATGATGATGATATTTATACAAAGAAACATACTGGGTCACTTTAATCGTGAAAACTATTAATCTTAAGATTCGATCAACTTTAAATAAAAGGGTATCTTTAAATTAATATATTTTTCATAACAGAGGGGTGTCTTTTCTTTAAAATGAGAATTATGATCATCTATAACAACAATTTATGAGGTAAATGAAAAGCATACAGTGTCTCAATGTGTTTTATTGGGTGGTACAGAAATAAATTCATATAGTATAATTTCAAATGATTCTATAGCGTTTTTCTTCAAAAATTTAGTTTATGACGTCATGGAAACGTCACAGTAATAGCTACACCAATCAAGTTTGTACTTTATAAAAGCTGAAGATGTTTCCTTTACAATGATACCAAATATGATCAATATCTACATAATATCATCGACAACAAAGATAAAAACGTTTCCCTACCACGTTTCGATCATTTTTTTTAGAAATGGCTATCTTTAATATATTTTTTCTAATAGAGTGGTGTCTTTTATCGAAGATGAGAATATATGATCATTTATAATTACAATTCATTCAGTAATTGGAAAACATACTTTATCTGAATGTGTTTTATTATGCTGTACAGGAATAATTTTATAAAGGATAAATTGACACGAATTTATAGCGTTTTTCCTCAAAACTTGTGTTTATGACGTCATGGTGACAACATAGAAGCAGCTACACCAACAAACTTTGTTTTTATAAAAGCTGAACATGTTCCCTTTACAATGATACCAAATATGATCTGTATCTGCATAATAATATTGAAAACAAAGATGAAAACCTTCCCCTACCCCTAATAGAGAAATTTACTGAAAACTTGCAGGTACTCTTAAATATTGAAGTTTTTCATGAAGAGCATCCCAATTTATTTCTGGGAAACATCGCGATTCCATTACTAGACACCCTAAGGTACCAGAAAAAAGTGATGTCGGAGGATCCTGGGGGTGCACGGTGGGTTCACCTAGCCCACGGACTACAATGATTGATTGAAGGAACCGCCAATGTATCATGTTGCCCATACGTCAATAAATCGAAAATAACAAATCAAAAGGAAAAGAATAGCATTTTAGTTTAAACTTGTAGTAATTAGTTTATACATGACATACAAAAATATCTCGACTTTGGAACTCTGAAGCATAATAGAGTAAATCAGCTTACCCATTAGCTCACTTAATCTGTTACTTCCCTTTGGATTTAATGAATATCGATGTCCTTCCGCCCAAAAGCTGTCATATAATACACAGTCTTGGTTTTGATAAGTTGATGAAATACAACGGAACGATTTTTCGGCTATGCAAAGATCTTTACACTCGTCGGCACTCTGAGCTATTTCAAACACTTTCTTTGTAGGTAAATATTTTATTCCAGTTCCTTTTGATGTTTTAAATCTTGCTATAAAATAAAAATCAGCTTAGCTAGTAAAAGTGTTTAGATAATAAATGTCCGTCGTTATATCGCACAACACAGAGTTTAGTTTTAATATATAACTGAATATGTGTTGATGTTGTGTTTTACCCGTGTGTCTGTCGCTTTGTTTGTTGCTAACTATAAGTAACAAATTCACCGTTTCTATTATAACCATTATGTTTTTATATTACCAAGTGATAAGCTAGAACCTTCAAACGTTTACTAACAGTAACTAAATTATTACATAAAATTATAAAAGTAATTTCTGAAATAAAGAATGGTGTTCTTTCTATGTATATTTATTTGCTTAACATTAGCATATATGTAGTAACTGTGTGGTTTACTTGAATAACTTACATATACAGCGTGGTGGATCGGGATACCAATGCCCATTCTTTTGACAAGTTAATGTGTCTGAAATGCCTCTTTCCACTCTGTAACTTTTTCCACAAACATATCGAACAGTGCTACCAAATGACCTGCCAGTGCTATTCTTTATAGCATGATCCACAGTAGGGGGAGCTCCACAAGCTGCACAAGAGAGAGAGAGAGAGAACAAATAGAACGACATTCTAGGTACTGTGCTTAGTTTAAATATCTAGCTACACAAGAGTTGTCTACCCTTCAGCAGCACCCGGGTTCATTTCGGTGGTGGAAGTTAACTTGTTTAATTTCATGTGTCAGTTTAAAAGTTTTACTTTGATTTGGGATAGTTATTTGGACACGGATAAGCAAGTTTTACTTTGATTTGGGATAGTTATTTGGACACGGATAAGCAAGTTTTACTTTGATTTGGGATAGTTATTTGGACACGGATAAGTAAGTTTTACTTTGATTTGGGATAGTTATTTGGACACGGATAAGTAAGTTTTACTTTGATTTGGGATACTTATTTGGACACGGATAAGTAGGTTTGTTTTTACTTTATTTTGGGATAGTTATTCAAAAGGCATAAAAAATAACATGTTACAATACAAATCATTAAGGACAATTTTTAAACACTCTAAAACATTCATTGAGATGACAATTAACTTACCTTTTTTCCTTAAAACTTCAGAGTTAGGTTGTGACAGTAAAAGTTCCAACGAAGCGTCATATACACCAGTGACATTAGAATACATTGTGCATAACCCAGTATCAAAATCAAATACATACGCTTCACAGTCATAGGAATTAAAACAGTTGACTCCACATAAAATATTAGTTGTTGTATACTGGTTAATGTTTATCCCATATAAAATTGAAGCATCGGTGTAGTTAAAAACTGAATCAAAGATACCTGACAATACAAGAATATATATTTACATACATTGTCATACAATGTCATCAGGTCGTAGATTGACTATAATATTCGTCTTGTCAGTTTCAAAGTTTTTACTTTGCTTCTGGAATTTATTTCCGACTTTATCGCGATTACAGTAACATGTATGATGAAGCAAGTACAGTCATTAACAAGTCATTAGTCATTGTTTCATAATCGCTTTTAAAGATTTCAAGATTACTTTTATTAAAAGAAAAGAATATGAAACTTATTGGATGTTTCTGAAATACACAAATATTCGAGAATGCTTTAAAAAGACTAAATACATCCACTTATATCAGGGAAAACTTTTAAAATTGAGGCTGAGGATATTATCATATTTTAATTCAAATTGATTCTAAACAAATTGGAAATATTTCGGTATTAAGTTCGCCACTGAATCGACATAACCTACACTGGGAAAAATTGTACACGCCACTTAAAAGTAAAACATAATAACTTACTTATGCAGGTTGGTAGATCTGTCCATTGTCCATTAATACGTTGACACGTCACTTCTCCATCTATATCCGAACCAAATGTAAATCCAGACTGGCATGTATAAGTATAGATATTTCCAATGTCAAAACTCTGGCCGCTATATGAAGCATGTTGAACACGTGGTAGCGCCGGACACACTAAAATACAAAATATATAAATCAATAAAGTACTACAATGCTTCTATAATACAATAGTCTAACCTTAAAGTTATCTGTATAAAAGTGATTTCCCTTTTAACAGTAGCGAATTCTATTAAATTTTGTCTCTAAGTATTCCATTAAAGACAACCTGCATATCTATTTTACATATTCTGATCATTTTTTTATTTCGACGAAAGTGTCTTAAAATGAGGAATAAAAGATGTTTTAAATCTAAATGCTATCCAAATGTAATTATTGAGACCTACTCGTAACTGGTCCTGTTTAAACATATACAAGTGACGATGTTTATTGGTTGTTCTAGGGACTAAAGATGCCGTAACATCGTAATTATATATTCAATAACACCCATTGCTTCCGTACATGACGTTTGTAGCTAGCTTAACACTGGGTATTTACCTTCCAACCTGCCGAGCTTCTATTAACTTAATTTGTCAGTTTTCATAGTTTTTACTTTGTTAATGGTATTGTAATTTCGACTGGCGTGTTTGTGTTTGTGTTTGATGCACTCTCCAAATGTTTTAATTAAGATGTTCTGATTTTTTGAATTCGTAAATTTAATTTACCTCATCGGAAGGCCATGTCCACACACATACAAACGCAAAGCACACTCAGCGATATGCGACTATAACAAATGACCTTTGGTCAGGTCAGCTTTAAAGAAATGCATTTTTATAAGACTATGTATGTAAATAGTTACATGTCGGTCTCTCGCAGATCACATAAAAATGTGGGTTAGGTTTGTGTATCAGCTCTGCTTCAAAAAACTCCCAATGTCCTAGCGCATTTATCACTCCATAGAAACCACCTGTGTCTTTTGTAGGTTCTTTTATAGTTGCAGTCAAATCAAAGAAGAAATTCGTGTAATTCGGAAATGTATAATCCAACCAAATGATTCCATAAGGAAATATACTTTTCAGTCCTGTAAATCGGTATCCACCGATCCAATACCTATTGTGAAAAAAATATTAAGTAACAAACAGCCAATGGGCCTTGTTTTTCACTAAATGACATGTTCATCACTAACAGTATTTAAACAGTATATTGCAAATTGAAACCCTAACACATGTAGAATGTTTTGTTTCAAGACCTCCCAAAACGGGGTAAACTATTTTTTGATTAATTAGTTTTGTTGATGAATTTGATGTCTCTGTGTCCAGAATTGCTCAGGATGCATTTGTCTTTCGATAGTTCCATGGTCCTTTCACACAATTGTGATTGCACACGTGACATATGTAGCTAGCTTAACAGGAGGTGCCTACCCTTCTAAAACACGCGACCTCACGTGTCTAACCTGACTTGTCAGATCCAAAGTTTGTACTTTGTCTCTGGATTGTGATTCGGACATGGATTAGTACGTTTGTTTTTGGCTGTGAAATAAATAAATAATTTGCTAGAGAAGCAGGTATATTGCTGCTGTATTTAAACGGTCATGGAAACGTTAAAATTAATACGCTGGTTATACAGGTTAACGTGTTGTCTCTTGTGGGAGTCCTAATTGATGTACACGTCTAAATATGAAGTAGAAGTTAAAGAATCAATCATGTTTAACTCTTTTATTTCAAGCTGACTTTTCATTTCATTTTGTATTATGAGGAATAATAGGGTTACTGCAGAAAATATCATTAATAGTTCAGCGAATATCTATAAAGTTACTTACGATAACTTTGTTATAAATCCGTTCTCTCTTTCAGTCTCAATCTTGACAGGGTCTGAATTTATCTTGCCACATGCCATAGCCGGAACCTCCCAACTATATGTGGGATTATCAATAGACATTTTTACGATGTGGTAGCATTTATTTTCAAAATAGGTCTGATGTGTTGGACATTCTGGTGAACCTGCAATATATTTGTAATTTACTATATTCGATTGTGTTCAGTATTGTATGTTTGTTAAATAGGTATAAGCAGCTTTACCGTGGCTTTACTTGTCTAGTTAAATCTCAAAAATTTAATTCTTGTCAAAAAATGAGGAATCGTATTCCGAAACGGCTGTGGGCAAAGATTTTGCATTGGCAAAAATGTACCACTGTCTAAACTTGGTGCGAGTTAAAATCTGAAAATCTTCAGAATATAAAGTGTACTCCCTTATGCAAAATATTACCTTAAATAAATTGACGGTATGTTGAACGAATTATGGCAGGCTAGAGTTATTTTCACCCCTTCAATTTGGTGTAACAATTTATCACTGCTGAAAAGGAATTGTATTCCGACTCCAAAACGGCCGTCTATTGCTGTAAAATTAACACTTGCATAGAATGTAACTTGAATCACTGAAATAGTATCTTTGCTAGTTGACTAAGCCTCCCCAAGAATACCATAAACTCAGGAAACAATACGAAGAGTACCACTATCTATATTTGCTTGTAATTAAACACTGAATATTCTAAAATAGTTAAGGTTTATTCCCTCATGTACAGCATTTCCTAAGCTTAATTTGGTTAGATATATTTTTGTCTTTTTGAAATTTTTGGTCCCCAAATTTTTTGGTTTCTCTATGTAGGTTTACTATTGATTAGGAATTGTATTTCAAAACCACTAGTTGTGTAAAATAGACAAATTATTATTCATTCATCTATTTTTTTCTAGAGGACGATTCCCTTCTTTAAATATTCAGTCTATGTATGTTTCATTTAAATCATTAATAGTGTTTAAGAATCCACAATGTTGTTTGGTTATAGATTTTGCAGTTTTACTTTGATTGAACACGTCATATTTCGTATTTTCCGTTAAATGTATAGTTTTGTCAGGTTCATGCCATATAGTTTAAGACATTTATTGGTATGTTTTTATTCTTTTACTCTTGGGGTGCTTTGACTGTTAATGATAGGTAAAACCTTTCTCCGTGACCGACAATTAAATCACTGGATTTACATTGTTTCCTCTTAACTTTACCAAATAATTCAGACACCATCTCACTTCATCGCTTTCTATGAAAAAGGAGGTCTCTGTTTTCAAAATCACCCAAGATATAGTTGACGTCTCATATTTCCATGTTCAGTTTACTTCAAATTTCGATCCCACATTCGATTTGGCGGGTATAGGCAACTAAACGGGAGGTACGTATCCTATCGGAGCATCCACGCATCGCTTCCCTGGTAAAACTTCACGTGTTAAATCTAATTTGCTGGCTACAATTTTGTTTTTACTTTGCTTTTGGATTCTGGTTTTGACATGGATTTCTATGTTTGGTTTTTATTTATAAAAACATTGAACATAACAAATGCGTATAATTATCATTATAACTGGGCTATAGCCGTTCACAACCTAGGCATTCGTCCAATTGGGTTCGCCGCTGTACCAGGTGATTCAATATGTTCACGTCAGGAATTTCCGGAATAACATTATTTTACAGGATACCGTGAACTGATATCTTTCCATACCCACAGACGTTAAGGGTTATGACGTGATTCCACGGCGGAACGTATTTTGATCTTATGGTGGTAAATATAACATTACTCTAAATACATTGTAATTCATTAAGTTACTCGGGTGTAATGTAATTAGTCGTTTTTGTTTCATCTGTTCTATTCGCGGCTCATACTTTAATATGCATTTTGTCATAATAAACTATGTGCTTCATTTAATGGTTTGGCGATTCATACGAAGCAAACTTTATGATCATCATTCATACTTAAGCTAATAAATCTCGATGTTCTGTAATCTGCGCTAAATACATTCTTCGTTAATCAATTGATACAATCTGGCCGTTGACAATAAATTGTTTTGAAAACGCTCTCTATTAACATTCATATTACATATATTGCCAATAATGCAGTAAGTTTCAATTGGGATGTATACGATTTAGGTGCAATACCTTTTTACTTTTCTTCATTACAGGTGTGCTGTCTTGCTGTTTAGGGTGTTTACACAACAAAATGCACTTATCATGGCCAGGACGTAAACTAAAATATTTCGTATCACCGCATTTTAAATTGCATGTCGAAAATAGTGTTATTTGTCAAATTTCTTTAATATAAGGAGTTTTTATTACGGAAATCACTCATAAAGGTAGAAAAAATATGATGGATGGCAAGGATTTCAAACAATTTTTAAAAAAGGATTTTAACTATAGTATAACCTACGTTACCATTCAGTGTTAACTTGTAATCAAATCTGTTTCGAGTTTCAAGTAATTATCATTTAATCAGGGATTCTTGTTTATGATAGAAAGTATATTTCGTATTGAGCAAAAATGTATGCAACATTTTCGTTGCATTAACTAGATTCAGATAAATTTTATCAATAAGTGTTGACAGAAAAATCAAACATAATACATTTGTAATTGTACATAGTTTAAATGTTGAAACTAGCTTTTTCTAGCGACAAACCTAGTTTACATCTAAAGCGGTCCTTAAAAATTTTAACATCACACCACATCGTTTGCACTGAAAATGCAACTGCAATAATATACAACGGAAACTAATTAAAACTAACAAAGAGTTATTTATACTAGAAACTGTTTGATATTCAACTTAACTTTGAAGAATGAACCAACCTTGTTTACAAGTTGTTGCATAACTGTTTTCAATCCCATTCATCCAATAGCCAGCAGGACAACTACATCTATTTAATAAGCAAACAGAAGTGTTTACACACAGTTCATCATAACCTCTACAGCTGAACGGACTTTCTATAGGTAAAACTAGAATACACAAAATAAAAGAAATTGCTCAAGTAACATATGAATGCAAGTTAAAAATGTTCATGAAAAAAATAAACTATATCAAGTCGTGACAAGATGTAAAAAGTATTTGAGGGACATGTTGCATTCAGACGATTGTCGAAGCACGGTTTGTTTAAAAAAATACGTTTACTTCATTCCAGTATTTGTAAATATTAATATAGATTTTACACTTGGCGGGTGCTCTAGCTTAACTGGCTATGTTAAGCTTTATCAAAAACAAGATCCTTACGAATTAATTGTTGACGCAGGGATACTGCAAGCCTTATCTTATCAAGGCCCTCGGAAAGCCTTAGGTCTGTCATCTCAATATTGTTGAAACATAAATATGATACTAGTAGTTCTGTGTCCAAAATTACCCTGGATATATTTGACGTTCCATAGTTTTATGTTCTTTTCATTCGCAATGTTGATAACACATGCGGTGGATGTAGATAGCTAAATAGGGGGAGATTACCCTCCCTGAGTACCCATTCTCTCTTCGAATATTGGAGCTCACGTGTTTACGTTAATTTGTCAGTTTTCAAAGTTTTTACTCTGCTTTGGTGTCGAATTCGGAAATGGATTGGTATGTTTGCTTTTATTTAATTATTATTAACAATACTTACTTTTTACACATTCAGTAGTGTTGTCGTTATTAGGACCAATCTGGTAATATCCCTCGTCGCATACACAAGTGTTGTTGATGCAAGATGCAAATAATTTACATGAACCAGGCTGATAAATATCACAGTTCATCTCCCCTATGTTCAGCACTGAAAAACCGATTGCATTGTTAGTTAAACGTTTGGATTGAAATTAAATATTCAAATATAAGGCAGGTAAACAGGTCGTTCGACGGTTAAATGTTGCAGCGTGATTACATAAAGTATTGTTATAGTTAAGAACAAAAACGAAAGTCTCCTGAAATGGAACTTGGATCCACGTTGCACAACTAGGTAATTTGGTTATATACTATTGTTATAGCTTGTCTTTATAATTTATGATTTCAATATTTTGAAATTACATTTGAATATTAAACTTTAAAATTGTAAAATCAAATAGCAAATAAATAGTTGCATGCAATGTTAAGTTTAAATCGGAAGAAAGTAATGATAAAACGAACAAGACATTTTCGGGTGAATGCATTAGACAAACAAAATGTTAAAAAGCCTATAATATAATAAAAATAATCAAAACGATTATCAAAGATTATTCATCGACTTAACTACTGCCGAGCCTATTATAATATCCAACTACTAAAGCAGGGTTTATTACTAGTCTTACCTGAGGCATTGGATAATTATAATGCGCATTGCATTATCAAATGAAGCAAAGGAAAATCAGGGATTTGATAAGCCTAGGCTTATCAAGGCCCTCAAAAAGTTTTATGGCCGTCATCACAGTATTGTTGATAAGTTTGATGTCTCTGTGTCCAGGATTGCTTTGGATATATTTGACGTCTCATAGTTCCATGTTCTTTTCACACAATTTTGATTACACACGTGACGGGTGTAGCTAGCTCAACAGGAGGTGCTTACCCTTCCGGAGCACCCGGCCTCACTTCCCTGGTGGAAGTTCACGTGTCTAACCTAACTTGTCAGTTCCAAAGTTTTTACTAGGCCTCTAGATTGTGATTCGGAAATGGATTAGTATGTTTGTTTTTGATTAACAGCAAAATGCGTTTAGTGATAAAGTAAGTATAAATAAATAAGGAAAACATGCATTGACGCCATATAAATTTATGCGTTCGAGATGAACATTTACGAGAAACCAACCTTCCCCCTTTGGCGGTGTGTTATGAAAATTGTATATCAGTAAATAAGCTCCCACGTTTGAAACGACAATTGTTATCCCTGTCAAATAAATCATTATTTTGTTTTCATTTTACTTTTTTGTTTGAATTCTGACGGATTTCCTTTTTACCTTATTTTTTGCCACATATATATTATGCAAATACAACGCTTTATTATCTCTCAGGATCGAGTGAGAATTCAAGGATTTTACCAAATGGAAACTAACTATGCGACTCTAAAACAATAAACAGGACAGATATCTTACACCACGTGTATCTTACCACTTCGTTTGCAAACGTATCTCTTCAAGTTAGAGCATATTTGTTTTTCATAGTAAACCTGTCCCGAATCTGATCCATTAAAGGTTCTTCTTAACTGAATACAGTTTTCTTTTAATGTGGTATTTAAAGGGTCAACGACAAGGTTCTTAGCTTTGTAATAGTTATACGGATACCACTTATTGTACTCAATTCTTGTAAAATGGTCTGGTGTCCATGAATTCCAATACTTCTGCAAAGAAAATGTTTACACAAAATTTTGTATCTTCTTCTTGTTGTCTATCAACTTAAAAATTCACATTTTTAGTCTCAGTAATGAAATTATTTCATTTTAAATAATTGAAATACTAGTAGTCGAATCGAAATGTAACTTATTTAATCTTCGAACAAATAGAAATTCTGAGCAGTTGATATTATGACCTTATGTAAAATATCTATCAAGTTCATAGGATAAGACCTATGTAACGATTTGTAATGTCACATAATGCCTCCCGTCC
Organism: Anadara kagoshimensis; assembly: GCA_021292105.1. NCBI lineage: Eukaryota > Metazoa > Mollusca > Bivalvia > Arcoida > Arcidae > Anadara > Anadara kagoshimensis. Next base: position 58,801,585 of record CM037858.1, read on the forward strand.
TTAAAGTTTTACTGGATTACGTCAGCGCTTTAAACGAAAAATGCTTTCAGTTGTGCCTACGTAAGCGTCTTATTGTTTTAGCTATTGTTTACATTCGTCGTCTGAAGCAACAACAACATTGAAAAATGTTTGCCGAAGTTGACAATTAGTATCTTGCCAGTTTTAAGACTCTGCATCATTTAAGCGGAACATTAAGCATGCTGTGAAATCCGACGGTGCAAAACCTTTAATATTAATCGGATGCGTCGGATTGTCATCTCTAGAAAAGCATTGCTAACGTCGGGTTTCGCTTCGACAAAAAATATGTCCTCGAGGTGACAATATGTACTATCATCTAGTCAAAAATGTAGTATTTATATATTCATATCTGATTTGTACTGATTAACAATTAGAATTACTGATACAAAAGAAACATACCGATTACCTAGACGACTATAATTAAACAAAAGGAATAGTAAGATCCGCAAATATACTGATTTTAGACTGGAACTACATTATTTACGTTTTGAACAGAAATGTGTTTAATATTTTGAAACGTCTCTACTCCCCCGCCACCCCCCCCCCCAAAAAAAAAAGAAATTGTTAATAAAAATTCACTTCATAGCCGTTTTAATGAAAAATTTAAATAGCTAGCACATTCCTTTTAGGCATATATACGGTACTTATTTAGTATTAACTACTTTGAATAAAACATAGAATACAAAGAATGATTAAACATTGTTAAATCGTTTTATTTGACATCTCCATGGTAATGTTTGCGAAGACATGTCCTCAACTTCAAAATATAATTATCGAAAAATGTGGGTATAACATTAACATGTCATATACTATTGTATCAATTTTAAATAAAATATTACTTACCACCAATAAACTATTGCCACCAGTCCAATATTCTGTGTACCTATCTACATCCAATAGTTTTGTCAGAAAGTCAAGTTCTGTTTCACTATTGATATTTACTAAAACAGAATGTTTTTCTTCACACTCACTCTTTGCGTCATTCCATGACGTCCTCACAGAAGACAGGTAATAACATGTCATCAAATTTTGTTCCCAATCATTTGGACATTTGGGTAATTCTGTTGCAAAATAAAAAAACAGTGTATAAAATTTGAATGTTGTCACTGGAAAATTATATATATGCGTGTATTTTATGAATTTATTATTATAGGAATGAAGTTAATTTTTCTTTTCGTTATCGAAGTATGAAACAATTGGAAAACTAACTCCATTTCTTATAATTCAATTTATAGAAAAACAACAAGCCGTAGCAAGTAAAAATAGCATCGCTATGACGTAGGAATTCAAATAAGATGTCGTCGAAAGCCAATCCATCCATGCAAACGTAACAGAAAACAATGACCAATCAAAATACTTGACACAAAACTAATTGAATTGTTTGACAATAAAATTATGAATTTAAAAATCAATTCTCTTCATTTTGTTTTTTTCATGCTAATGCTGCTAAATTAACACAGGTTTAGTATCAAATGAACAAGCTAGAAATGACAGAAAAAGAAGGAATTTTGAAAAAGGCTAGCGCAGAAAAAAACTTCAAAAGTCTAGATTAAAACATGGATAATAACTGGTTCAATTGAAAAACGGTAGGTTGCTAGCCATGATAAAATATTGAAACATTAAATCATAATGTTCTCAGTTCAGCAGTTTGAAACACGATATGCTATGTTGGTGCTTAAATCTTTGATGATACTACAATCAATGAATACGAATGTCAATGATAGTTATATCAATTGTTATAACAATTAAAAGTAGTGGATCATATATTCTCCTTACAATGTTTTCTATAAATGTTGTTCGTATTACAAAAGGAAAAAATGATGGTTATTGTATTCTAAAAAAATTGAAGATCGTGCACTTAAAAGCTTTAAACGTATGACAGAAAACTTACCACTGACGCACATAGGTATTCTATTCCAGCGGCCATTGGTTTGACACTGTACCTCACTTGATGCCAGAATCTTAAATCCTTCATTACAGGCATATGTCACAGTTCCCATAAATGATACTGTCATGTTTGACGTAAAATACCCATTCCAAGGTGACGCAAGAAGTGAACATTCTACATCAATGAAAAACACCATGCCTTAAATACATGTACGAATTAAGCTCATTTGGAATGGTTAAACAATCACAAATAATTTTTAATTCAATGATAAAAATTCGGCTATGGAGAGACACTCACAATTCCACAACAGAATAGTACCCTATATGACAACGACAATTATTCGATTTAAAGTTTAAACAAAATGTATTTAAACATTTCGAACGATAGCTTTATATCACAGCATTTTGCTTTATAAATAATTATAGTGTTTAACATGTATACTTACTAAGTTTTAGAACTCATTAATGTATGAAAAATTAACAATTCTTATTATCGACAGTTTTAGAGATGTAAATATATAATTATATTATGGTTTGACAATTTAGTAGAGTTTTACACGATTAAGGTACGTATAGGAGATCATGATTCAAAATCAGGTACATTTGCTTCCCCTCAACATTACAATGTGATTATGTTTCGTACATAATTTATATCTTTCATTCGATTAATGTCAGACCTTGAACCGTTATTTGAAGTATAATAATACATTTCGATACATATTTGACACAAGGTACATCAAGCTGTGTTATTTGATCCGTATATATATTTATATATATACTTACTTGACAAAGTACTTTGGATAGTCAAAGGGTCGCTGTTAATTCTAGTTGATATTTGGTTAAAAAGATCACACTGGTTCGAAGAACTGTTAAACGTCACAGACATACATGTTTTGCTATACACACACTCCAAAAGGCATGCATCAGATGAATCAGTTTTATTAATTATGTTATATGGTGTTAATAAAGAATTGTCGCTTTCCAAAAATCTTCCATCTAAGAAAAACCACAATCAAACCAACAATATTTCAACTATTCAAAATACAATAATACAATAATATCAATGCAAACAATAATGATTATCGTTTAAATTATTGTTAAAACATTTATTAAACGTTAGGATCTCTTCCCGAGCACACATTTAAGCCATTCAATTATAAACTGCAAATTTAATTCGTGTGAATTTGTATTTTTTATGTTTTGTGCGAAATTTTTTTGGCATTTGTGATTACTTATCTTCATTAGTATGTTTGTATTTGGCTTTATATAATATATTTTACGAAACACAGTTCGATATCACAAACAAATATACAACTGAATAATACAAGTCGTTACAAAAACCTATGGTCATGTGAAATCAGCCTAGATTCGAGCTAAATCGTTATTGTTTTGCAGTTTTGAAAATATGTCCTGTTAAAATACAGCTCCACTACAAAATGTTGATGCCGCTTCAAATATATATTGTAGATTCTATTTTGCCACCTTATAACAGATTTTATTTTGTTTAATTGAAACAAAACAGTTGTATAAAATGAATGATAATAATAAATAAAGCATTCTTATATGGAAACTGGATTTACAAAAGAAAAAAATCGTACTCATGAAAGAGAGAAAGAACCATTTGAGTGGAGCTTAATCTTAAAATAAACAGTTTATGCATTTTGCTCAGCAGATGAATTATTTCGAACATACTTTTTGTTGAGGAATTGAAATACAACTTCGTTAATTCAAAATGTTGAAAGTTAAAGTATAATGTGAATTTTATTTACAGTCAATAGATAAAGAAAGTTGTCGACTTTAATTTACCAATAAAACGTTACGATCATTTGCATTGTTGGAATTAATTGATTAAAATTATATGTTTGTAAAATGTTCTATAATTACAACTCTAGTATATAGTGCCAAAATAAACAAACTTACAGTTTGGTCTGATACACATTGTGTTTCTCCTGTATATTTCACAGTAGGAATCATGTAGTCGCACACCCAAAGCCGTTATAGACATGTACACACAGGCCTTTTTACCGGTATTTTCCGCCATGGTAAGCCAGCGACGTCTTTTAAGTCAAATAACACTTCTCCTGTCATTTGAAATTCTTTATTATTATCCATATAAAGAGCGGTCCAATATTTCCTTTCTGCAAAAAGTATTCTGGCATTTTGTTTCACCAAAAACAAACATACTCATCAATGAACGAATCACAATTCAGAAGCAAAGTAAAAACTTTGAAACTGAGAAGTTAGGTTAAACATATAAACTTCCACCATGGAAGTTAGACCGGCTGTTCCGAAATGTTAAGCATCTCCTGTTTAGCTATTTACACCTGCCACGAGTGTTGTCAAAATTGGGTGAAAGTAACATGGAACTATAGGACATCAAATATATTCAGGGAAATCCTGGACACAAAGACACCAAACTTATAAAAAATACTTTTTGAGGGCACTGATAAGTCTAGGCTTACAATACTTGTATCCCTGAGGCAACAATTATTTTGTAGGCAGCTTTCTTCGATGTATACATTTCCCGTAGTGTGAACAAGCTCTACGATAGCGTATTAATTGGGAAACAAATGCACCATAATCAGAAGAAGCAAATTAAATATTTAGTTTCATATTTATTCTTGTATGGATGGATATAAAGATCGGATAAGATACAGTTACGGTTCATAAAAGAAGAATTACACTTGATACTAAGACTGTGTACTTGTATCAACCAACATTGCAAGATAATAATTAAGTTATGATATAGTAAACAAATGACAAAATCATCAAGGTATCATTGGCGTCTCATAGCTTCATGTTACTTGCATTCTCAATTTTGATTACGGTTGTGATAGAAAAAGAGGTCTTTCCTTTCCAAAAAATCCGGAGCACCAGACCCCACTTCTCTGGTGGAAATTCAAGTAAATTGAACAGTTTTGGGTGTTTTGCTTTGTTTTGTTTTGATTGAAATTTGAACATGGAATGCTTTGTTTTTTGTTTGAGCGTGACCTCAATGATTCAGTTTAAAATGTTAAACTGTTAATGAAAGTACCATTTAACAATGACATCACAGGGATAATGTATTTGTTTTGGTGGGAAACCAACATTATTCTTTGTATAGGCGGTATCAAATTAGATTGAAATTCTTTATATATGTCTTTGAATATATATCAAATAATCTGTGTGCAAAAAAATCAACAATTACATATAACAATTTATAGATTGAAGTAAATTACCTCGTCCAGGTGTCCAATAAATATCTTTCAATGCGGCGGCAATATTTGGTGTAAGAGGCGTGATTATACTCCCTCCTTCTGTTTTACATACAAGTTCAGATTGATTAAGATACAGTTGTACCCCCATATCTTTGATTTGAGAATCATTCACATTAATCCAATCTGGTAAGAAAATAAAGAACAATGCATACTAATGATATATTTCTGGTAAATCAAGATCTAATATTCGATTGTTTTGTAAACGCGCGCGTATTCGTGATCTTAAATCTAAATTCAGACATTATATTAGATAAAATATAGACATATTTTTAATTTCAATTAGGCATTCAGCTGCAAGAAACATGGATACAAAATGTTAAAACAAATACATATGTGCATATGTGTAATAGTGGTATATCTTGGGATAACTAATAAACTCATTATACAGTTTCCGGGTAAGCGACACATGATGTACTGCAACTCTCACTTTTTATGCATTCTGTCTATTATTACATGGCGACTGTCTAGACATCTTCAATCAAACAAAAACATTTTAACATTGTTAAATTATTATTTATTTTGTTATTGTGGCCAATCAAAAGGTAAGAAGAATTATTTGTTTAAAATCATTTAATAATTTTCCAAATATGAGTAAGTCTTACCATTACGGCAATATGTCATCATATCATCTGAGTTCCCAGTTTGTTTGTAAGGATAAGAACACATACAGTACGATTGATAAGTGGTTTTCAAGCATACACTTTTTCCTTTACACCAAGTTGAATCCAAACAATGCCAACCACCGACTGGTATTCCTAAATATAAATTAAAAAGTGTGCTTTAAACATATTCTGGACAGTACGTTTTAGAAATATGTTTCTGGGTAAAAGCTCATATTCTGACAGTATCGTTTTAGAAATATGTTTCTTGGTAAAAGCTTATAACAATACAAAGATGTAAATTAAAAACATCGCAGACGGAAATCAGACCTTCCTATTGATCTTTATTTATAAAAAAAACTATGATGGATTTATATTTCACATAATGGACACTATAAAGTTCAGAATTAGGCACAAAAAGAGTAAAATCCAGTGAATACTTGTTTGACTATTCTATAACATAATATACCAATAAGAAACAATAACTCGTATGAGCAGTAATTTATATAAACAGACAATCCTGGTTTGATCAGCGACATTATAATAACATTTCCGGAACAATTTAACATGAGTAACAGTCTGTGTAAAGGATTACCAATGATACATTTGACGTCCCATTGTTTCGTGTTCCTTTCATTCTCAATTTTGATTACAAACGTGGCGGGTTTAGTGTGGCTAGCTAAAAATGAGGTGCTTACCCTCCAGACGCGCCCTGTCTCATTTCCCTAGTATAAGATCTCTTATTTCATTTCATTTGTCGGTTTTTACATTGTGAAATATTTACATTGTTTTTGGATTCTGATTTGGACATGGATTAGTATGGATGTTTTTACGTTTTTTTCTAACTAAACTTCTCCCCAAGTAAAGGTGTGTACGAAAATTAAAATTGTTATTTAGTCTTCTGGAATAGGCTTCTTACCATCGTTTACTAACATCTCTAAATCATATCACTTTACGTTCATAATACAAAACTTAATATTTTAATTTTCAGTCGCGTCCTTAATACGATACCTTTACCGTCGGCTAATTGATTGCGCCCCATTTCTTCAGGCAAGGATTGGTATGTTTGCTTAGAATTTCAATGTTTTCGGGGTTAAGTACATGTAATGAAACCGACTTGCAAATCTTGTGACCCCTCTTAGAGACATGTATGTAACTAAAAGCACGTGTTTACGAACATGCTATGTTATTTTGTATATTAATATGTATTTATATATATTTTAATATTTATCTTGTTCAATTAACGAGACATTTGACACTGCAGGTACTAAAGAAGCCCCACGGGAGTACGGTGAATTTTTATTTGCACTTTCTGATAAAAATTTGAATTCAGTTTAATTATGAATCAATGCTATATATGTGAAAATAAAGATTAAGATATGGTTCAAAATACAAAAAAGTGAAAATGTGTCATTTTTGTACTCGAAACAGAGGAGCTTCATGATATAAAATCGTTAAAATAAATATGTGTTTCATATTGGTTAAATGCCATTAAAGACATGTTCTATCATATACATTCCCAATGTTTTATAATGTTTTGACTTTACTTACTTCCCATTTTACAGATAACAGGGTATTTCTTGTCACAATCTTCTGAAAGATAATAATATTTCTCAGATGATTCTGGTCTGTATAAGGACACACACTCTGATGTGGAAGGATTATAAGTCACACCGTTCCATCTGAAGTATCCAATTGTCTCATAACTGTGTGACCATCTATACCAGTTTATCTACGATATATAAATATAAAATGTTATAAGAAAAGTTTATTAGTTTCATTTTAGAGGTTTTAGTCAGTCGCTACATTATCGTGAATACACACAGTATAATATACGGAAAGCAAATATACGTCCAACAATCGTTCACGTTAATAAGGTCAGAAACAAAAATACAAATCCATGTCCCCAATCACAATACAGAAGCAAAGTAAAAACTTTATAATTGACAAATTAGGTTAGACACGTGAACTTCCACCAGGGAAGTGAGGCCGATTCTACGGTAGGTCGCACCTCCTGTTTAGCTAGCTACACCCGTCACGTGTGTAATCAAAATTGTGTGAAAGGAACATTGAACTATGGGATGTCAAATATATCCAGGGCAATCATGGACACAGGGACATCAAACTTAAAAACTACTTTGACCATATAACGAGGGAATACCTTACACCACTAGGATCTTACCTTAAAAAAATGCCGTGTGTAATTTCGACGATTTGAATCCAGTTATAGTAAAAATTTAATTTTGTTTGTAAGTTAATCGATATATATTTTAGCACAGTAAAGAAAAACAATCTTGTTGACAAAAGACGTTGATTGAACAATTGGCTTCTACATGTATATACAAAACAATATAAGTCGCATTATCAAAACGTAATTACCTTGCAGCCCGAGGCCGGTTAATATATGACGTAACCAATAGATTACACTACGCAACGTAATAACATATGCCAACAAATTGGTTGTTTCGTCTACAAACTGTCACATAAGTCATCTTGAACACGCGATAAATTTTATATTAAAACATCATGATCATTAGATTGAGGATTAATGTTTAAAGTCATATGAAACCTTCTGAAGTTATATGCCTGACAACAACTATTAATTGTAAGTAAAACTAACAAGCCACGATTGTAATTAAAACTACACTTACATGTTCAAGGTTTGCTGCTCCAGTCCAGAAAGTTACATTGTTATAAATATATAACATCTTGTCTAAATACGACATTTCTTCATCTGATTGTATGTAGAGAGGGAACGAGTTGTGGTTGGCGCAAAACGATATTCCTTCTCGCCATGTTCTTTCGATTGTGTTTGTCAAATAACAGTACCCTTTGTATTCTTCCCATCCAATTGGACACAGAACGCCTAAAACAGACAATAATAAGTCAATCGGGACGCTATAAGTCAACTGCACACAAGGCGTCTAAAATAGACAACTATAAGTCAATTGGACACAGGGCGCCTTAAACAGACAACTATACAACAATTGGACACAGGACGCCTAAAACAGACAACTATACAACAATTGGACACAGGACGCCTAAAACAGACAACTATACAACAATTGGACACAGGACGCCTAAAACAAAGAAATATACAACAATTGGACACAGGACGCCTAAAACAGACAACTATACAACAATTGGACACGGGACGCATAAAACAGAGAAGTATACAACAATTATACACAGGACGCCTAAAACAGACAACTATACAACAATTGGACACAGGGCGCCTAAAACAGACAACTATACACCAATTTGACACAGGGCGCCTAAAACAGAGAAGTATACAACAATTGGACACAGGACGCCTAAAACAGAGAAGTATACAACAATTGGACACAGGACGCCTAAAACAGACAACTATACAACAATTGGACACAGGACGCCTTAAACAGAGAAGTATACAACAATTGGACACAGGACGCCTAAAACAGACAACTATACAACAATTGGACACAGTACGCCTAAAACAGACAACTATACAACAATTGGACACAGGACGCCTAAAACAGAGAAGTATTCAACAATTGGTAACAGGACGCCTAAAACAGACAACTATACAACAATTGGACACAGGACGCCTAAAACAGACAATTTTACAACAATTGGACACAGGACGCCTTAAACAGACAACTATACAACAATTGGACACAGGACGCCTAAAACAGACAACTATACAACAATTGGACACAGGACGCCTAAAACAGACAACTATACAACAATTGGACACAGGACGCCTAAAACAGACAACTATACAACAATTGGACACAGGACGCCTAAAACAGACAACTATACAACAATTGGACACAGGACGCCTAAAACAGACAACTATACAACAATTGGACACAGGACGCCTAAAACAGAGAAGTATACAACAATTGGACACAGGACGCCTAAAACAGAGAAGTATACAACAATTGGACACAGGACGCCTAAAACAGACAACTATACAACAATTGGACACAGGGCGCCTAAAACAGACAACTATGGGTCAATTGTACACAGGGCACCTAAAACAGACAACTATGGGTCAATAGGTATCACACAACTTTAATATCATACAACTGTATATCAAATAAAAATATGGAGTTGATGTACCGGTGTTTAAATGTTTTTTGAGACTGTTAGTGCTTTGAGCTGATTACAACAAGGTCTGCAACCATGGCCATGTAAGTAGAGTTTATCTGATCTGCAATGAGCAATAAAGTTGAAAAGAATCTTTGTAAAATGACCTCATGAACGGCAACGTCAGATAAGAATTAATTATTATATTCATTAAAGAATCACATAGCGGGTACGTAACAAGTGTGATTTGATAATTATTAACAAGTGTTCTTAAATTCTTTGTTTCTCTGGTTTGATTTGAGATGTTCGTCAAACATATTTGTATAAAAATATTCAGTTGCTTTTAGCGTTTATAGGTGTAAAATGTTTTAACACAATGTTATTTTACCTTGTACTTTGCAATACGGCAAAGAGTTCCATCTGTAATCACTTCCACAAACTATTAGTCCCGGACTCGGAATCTTCCAGATGAATTTGTCATAGTCTCCTGGAATTGGTAGCTCGAACCCATCGCAGCTATAGTTGTATATACTACCAATACTCGTATTAGCTGTAGCCACAGTTTGTGCAATACAACCTGATCAACAAAGATACAAATAACAAGACTTAATTTAATAACGCATCAATGACAAATATTAAAAACAAACAAATATACCACTGAACTCTTTTTTTTTGCAATGTTTTTTCCAATGTTTCAATGTTTATATACCAGATTCTGTTTTTACTCAAGCGTCTTCAAAGAACTGTACGGACCCTTAAATATTAAATAAGCAATAACAACTAAATAAATTACATTGTCAATAGATTTTTATCCATTAGAAACCCAAAAACACGTCACAACTAAACACAGTATAATATGAATGTATGTTACATATATGCATATATTATATGAATATTTATTTTATACATACATAGTCAGATATATACTGATACAACTAGATTTATGATGGACAGTAGTACCGTACAAACGTAATGATAAAAAACAAACATACCAATTCATGCCAAAACCAAAATATTAAAGTAAATCAAACAAAAACAAACATACCAATCCATGTCAAAACCAAAATCTTAAAGCAAAGCAAACAAAAACAAACATACCAATCCATGTCAAAACCAAATCTTAAAGCAAAGCAAACAAAAACAAACATACCAATCCATGTCAAAACCAAAATTTTAAAGCAAAGCAAACAAAAACAAACATGCCAATCCATGTCAAAATCAAAATCTTAAAGCTGTTGCAAGTAAATACTTTGAAGCTGATAAATTTATGTTTTAAACACGTGAACTTTCACCAGGAAATCCAAATTAATTTACAAGCAGGGGCCCTTGGATGAAAACGTTGAATATTAGCGCCATTTTAGCAAACATTGATTCAGCAAACATGATTTATGATACGTGCTCTTAAAGTTCCAGACCTACTTACCTTTTCTAAACATTAAGTTGTAACGATACATTTGAACTACTTCATATACGAAAGTGCTGCCAACAACAATGCCACTGGTGTAGTTATTAACGTCAGTTGTGAAGTCTGTCAAATTAATTGCGTATGTTGTGTCGTTCAATGAACTTTGGGTAGCAATTTCTGCCATTAAGGCGGTATAGTTCATCCGGGTACTTGTGGTCGACATGTCCGTCTTGTTGGCGTACACTTCAGTCACATCTGATGGAGCGATGGTTGTCCAGTCTGTGATATCAGTTTTGTTTTGTTTTGTGAAGTCCGTTGATATAGTGGTCATCTCTACACTATCGACGGTTGTATTAGCTTCCGTGGTTATATCCGTTGATAAATGCATTCTGTCCACCGTGGTTTCTGTGATAGGTTCTGTCATCATCTCCTGGACAACTCCTTCATTAAATATCTGACAGGTTCTCGCTTCCTCTATATAGTTACAAGCCAAGCAGTTCACGTTTGACAAACAAAACATATAGCAAGCATGGTGTGAAGTGTTCCGTAACTCGTCAGTAACAGTCAAAGCCGTCGTTCTGTTTATGGGATAGCCGGTTGTATTAAACAAATCTGAAACTAAGATTAAATTACATGATTGTGTCACGGGTATTCCTACTTGTTGATTTTCTCTGTTTATAAAACGGGGACCGGACATTTACATCGCATACAAGTATATGACTAATTCCCATTTGAAACACAAGTTACTCTCGCATGACTACAGAAATGTTTGAATACTTATTTATATTTCCATTTGTTGTGCGTTTTACACTTACCACTGTCATAAATGCTAATCGCACTATCAGACCATAATTGTCAGGTAGCGGGGGGGGGGATTATAACGTAATCAAAAACAAACATACTTATCCATTTCCGAATCACAATCCAGAAGCAAAGTAAAAACTTTGGAACTGACAAGTTAGGTTAGACATGTGAACTTTCACCAGAAAAGTGAGGCCGGGTGCTCCGGAAGGGTAAGCACCTCCTGTTTAGCTAGCTACACCCGTCACGTGTGTAATCAAAATTGTTTAAAAGGAACATGGAACTATGAGACGTCAAATATATCCAAGGCAATCCTGGACACAGAGACATCAAACTTATCAACAATACTGTGATGACGGCCATAAAACTTTCTGAGGGCCTTGATAAGCCTAGGCTTGCAATATCCCTGAGTCAACAATTCATTTTCAAGCAGCCTACTTCGTTGTACAAAGTCCCCGTAGTGGAAACAAGCTCTACCATAGCGTATTAATTGGGAAACAAATACACCATAAGCAGGAGAAGCAGGTATATTGCTGCATAAAAAAGGAAAGTTGACAATAGAAAAATTGAAGTCATCACGTTTGTCATAAAGTAAACAATACATCACATAACGCTAACTCTAAGCGTCAACTACATGTGTATAACGTCTAGTGGCGTTACATAATTACCATGTCATATATGGCGGTTATTTTACATTATAAATATATGAATCATCTGATTGAGGATAAAATTTGTTGATAAGTATAGACATAATAGACGTTGTTTGATTCTAGCTTTTTTTAATTACAGGGTTTGTTATATATTCGTTGAGGATTATCTTGTAGAACTTAACTGCTCAACGTCAACAGCTTATTAATTTTGGTTTTTTTTTTCAGTCTTACAGAGGCTCTCAATGAGTATGCCTCTTCTTTTTACAAATGGTTACATACATTGGAATATGCTTTACATGTAAATAGTCATGTAATATATTTCGGAAATATGTAAAACAGATTTTAAATATGCCAGTACGGCATTACACGAGGAGCTTTTATTTTGACTCGATATTAAATTTGATAATTTTTCATTTTCTCGTATTATGATGGCATTACTCATATGATCAAATGAGCGATTTCCATAACTCATGGCAAAGGCTTACACGGTTGTTTACTGTGCAAATAACTACAAAACATGCTAGATATATAATTCGCTCTCTCTCTCTCTCTCTCTCTCTCTCTCTCTCTCTCTTTATTCTGAATTACGAATTAAATGTAGATTTATAGTTTGTCTTACTCTCTGGCTTGTAACAAAGAACATCCATCTTCTGTGAGCAGTTCATACTGTAAAATTTTATCCCGATTAATACAATTTCCATTGCTATACAGTCCCCCTCATCCTTGTAAGTATGTCCTGTTCTCCATGAAACGGTTGTATTGTCTGTAGTATAAAATTCATTCTGAAGACTTGACGCCTCCACCTTTCTGAATCCGGACCAGAAATAACCTAAAATAAGCATAAACACAAATACAGAGTAACCTTCCTATTTTTTATTACCTACGAAAGTTATCTAAAAATCGACTCATTGAGTTTTGAAAAAAAAAAAAAAAAATAGAAATAAAACCGCTAATTTTGTTATCGCAGTTTGCAATTTATCTTCAATTGCTTCGGCTGTCTTTAATAAACAGATTATTCATTTATGATAATAAAATACATACAGATATTTCATTCAAAATATTGATGCAATAACATAAGCATCATGTAGCAACACATTAGTCTATGGCTACTTAACCACTCAACCATGATACTTTACACGAAATTTGAACCGAATTCCTACAATTATTGTGTAACTAAGTGTTTTACTAAGGTACATAGGGTGGTCTGAACGCTCACACATCAAGTGCAGTGTTTATCACTCCAATTCATTTCTTTATCAATAGAAAGCATGCACTTATGGGTTAAACATTTCAACAGGGTTGATTAGAGTGATATAAATTTTGTCAGTACGCCTGCCTAAGGTCGCTGGTTTATTTGTTTATTTTTCCCCGAGTCCTCTGGTTTCTTTCACTATCTCAGATATGACTATTTTGATACAAGTGAAAGAATCTTAACTGATGGGTAAAACTCTATTACTACACTCTACTTCGTTCTCAACACGAAAATGTCAACATCTTAACCAACAAAATCTAATGTAACCCGATTATCTCTAGATGGACCATTTTCGTTATGTGTTATAAAATAGCAAGAAACATAAAGTAAACAGATGTCAATGAAATAATGTTTTCTTTCTACTAAGGTCTCTTCCCCTTCATTTTACGGTTCATCGACCTCAGCTGAGTACAAAAACTATTATCAAAATTGCTTAGTACAATATATGTGCACTATACTAACTGCACCGATAACATGGCGTACATTTAAACAATGAACAATCATTTTGGGAACAAGAGCCCACTATTTATTCATTAATTATTTTTAAACGTTAACTTGTTTTATAATGTTTATTAACAGCTTCAGCTACAGAACAATAAAAGTCTTGCTCGAATAGTACAGAGCTATATCTAACAAAAGCAAAGTGTGAGACATATCCATGCATGAATAATCACACAGCATTCTTCAAATCGTGTTTATCCTTGAATTATGACACTCTGTATACTTACACTAAAATCCATTCCTTTTATATCAGTTAAACATAGAGGTAATCAATTATGAATGAATAACAACATTGATTCAAGCTATCATCCAGAAAAATATTGAAAGATAAAAGTAAAAAGACACAAAGAAGCAACAATACAATATATTTTAAATAATTTAGATTTATTATCTATGGTATTAATTTTTAACTTGCAATAACTAACAACAATATCGATAGAATCCGATTTTTTTAAATGTCAAAATTTAAAATGAAATATTAACTGTCTATAACAAAGACATATGTAAACTTGAGACAAAAGACAAACGCATGAGGCGAGTACAATAAAATACAAACACATTTAGACATGAGTCAATCAGGATTAAAATACAAACAAATTTAGACATGAACCAATCAGCCAAACATATTTAGACATGAGCCAAGCAAGATAAAACAACACATTTAGACATGAGTCAATCAGGATTAAAATACAAACAAATTTAGACATGAGCCAATCAGCCAAACATATTTAGACATGAGTCAAGCAAGATAAAACAACACATTTAGACATGAGTCAATCAGGATTAAAATACAAACACATTTAGACATGAGCCAAGCAAGATATCAAACAAAAACATTTAGATATGAGCCAAGCAAGATATAAAACAAAATCATTTAGATATGAGCCAAGCAAGATATAAAACAAAATCATTTAGGTATGAGCCAAGCAAGATATAAAACAAAATCATTTAGATATGAGCCAAGCAAGATATCAAACAAAAACATTTAGATATGAGCCAAGCAAGATATAAAACAAAATCATTTAGATATGAGCCAAGCAAGATAAAACAAAATCATTTAGACATGAGCCAATCAGGAATAAAATACATAAGCATTTTTACTTGAGCCAATCAGGATTAAAAACTAACATACATTTAGATATGAGCCAATCAGGATTCAAATACAAACACATTAAGACATGAGCCAATCAGGATTAAAATACAAACGCATTTAGACATGAACCAAGCAAGATATCAAACAAACGCATTTAGACATGAACCAAGCAAGATATAAAACAAACATATTTAGACATGAACCAAGCAAGATATAAAACAAACATATTTAGACATGAGCCAAGATATAAAACAAATTTATTTAGACATGAGCCAAGCAAGATAAAACAAACATATTTAGACATGAGCCAAGCAAGATAAAACAACATATTTAGACATGAGCCAAGATATAAAACAAACATTTTTAGACATGAGCCAAAGAAGATAAAACAAACATATTAATCATGAACCAAGCAAGATATGAGACAAACACATTTAAACATGAGCCAAGTAAGATATAAAACAAACACATTTAGACATAAGCCAAGTAAGATATAAAACAAACATATTTAGACATGAGCTAAGCAGGATAAAACAACACATTTAGACATGAGCCAAGAAAGATAAAACAACACATTTAGACATTAGCCAAAGAAGATAAAACAACACATTTTGATCATGAACCAAGCAAGATATGAGACAAACACATTTAGACATGAGACAAGTAGTATATAAAACAAACATATTTAGACATGAGCTAAGATAAAAAACAAACATATTTAGACATGAGCCAAGATATAAATCAAACACATTTAGACATGAGCCAATTAAGATATAAAACAAACATATTTAGACATGAGCCAAGCAAGATAAAACAACACATTTAGACATGAGCCAAGCAAGATAAAACAACACATTTAGACATAAGCCAAAGAAGATAAAACAAACTTATTAATCACGAACCAAGCAAGATATGAGACAAACACTTTTAGACATGAGCCAAGTAAGGTATTAGAAGAACAGGTTGATACATTGAATATATTAATATTGAAACTCCAAACTAAAATTAAAGTAGCACAACTCACTAGGATATGATTTATTTTGTTTTTGTATGATTGCTTGTTCTAAATCAGGAGACACTGGCGTTGCTACTAAACCTTCTTCTGCTATACATGCCGCTTTTGCATCAAACCAGTCATAAGATCCAATATCCTTGACTGCTATACCATTATGTATCTGCCATGTCCATACCAAGTCTATAAAACATTATGTTATTTTAAAGAATTATTTTTACAAGTTGCGTGTCTAACTGGTCACAGTGGCGTCACTTACCTCTTTGTAGCACCCGTCCAATTTACTGCAGAAATTTTAAAATTAACACGTTCAACTGAATTTGTCATTTTATTATGTTTTTATTATGTTGTATTTTTTTTTTTTTTTTTTTTTTTTTTTTTTTTTTTTTTTGATTAATGCCTGTGTCTGATTTTCAAAATGTATTACCTAAACCTACAATATAATAAAGAAATTGGCAATCTTGGGAATACAAACGTACATGATTTTGGTGCTTGATATACGACTAAGTTTTCAATTTCGATTTAAAATTATTTTTTACTAGAAACAGGCTATGACATGTCAGTTTCAACTCAAATTAAAAAAATCTTACTTTTTCTTCTAATCAATTTTGGGCAATTTTCTTTAAAGATATAAAAATGTAAATACGGACATACAACAATAGGTTTTATTGTTCAAATAAAGACATGCCAATCGCATTCCAATTGATCGCGTAAATTTATGATATTATTAAAAGGAAACTTTGCTAAAATTTAACTTCAACATTTGCATTTGATTTACCTGACGAGGCAACAATAAAAGAAAACTAACTTTAAACATTATTTATCCCAAAAATTTACCAATTCACGACATATATATATTAAGAGGAATCAAAAGAAAGGAATTTCGATATATTTTTATATATAAAAATGTTTTTGAGTTTTTATGTCACTAAATATGTTACCTAATGATAATATTGTACTCATTAGTAAAGAAAACTTTAAAATTATTATTTTAATAAACCATTATTTGGTATCTGGCAAAACATGTTTTGTCGTGAGAGCTGAACAAAATTTAAAATAAAGTCTACCAATTAGGGAGAAAAAGATCAGTCTAGTGCATGGGGCTTTAGTTTTTTAAACGAATTTGATTTTTAGGATAGTTTGACAATTTATGGTTAAGGTTTTCTACAACTCATTTGCCATCTAAAAGTGCATGTACCAGGTGTGATACTACCAACGATCCAAATATATTTTATCAATGATAAGTTTCTGTTTACTTTTAACTTTTTGAAAAACATATTTATTATGACAAACGTGATTATTTCATTTTTTCTATTGTCATTTTCTCTTTTCATGCAGCAATATACCTGCTTCGCCTGCTCATGGTGTACTTGTTTCCCAATTATTCGCTATGGTACAGCTTGTTCCAATTACAGGGACTTTGTACAACGAAGCAGGCTGCTTGCAAATAAATTGCCGACTTTGATTTCTTTGTGTCCAGGATTGCCCTGAATATATTTGACGTGCCATAGTTCCATGTTCCTTTCACACAAATTTAATTACTCACGTGGCGGGTAAAGCTAGCTAAACAGGGGGTTCTTATCCTTCCAGAGCACCCGGTCTTATTTTCCTGTTGGAACTTTAGGTGTCTAATCTGACTTGTCAGTTTCAAAGTTTTTACTTTGCTTTTAGAATGTGATTCGGACATGGATAAGTATTTTCAGCATGTTAAACGATATGCGCCTGAAACCATATGCAACAGTATTGTGTGACCATGTTCTCTTTATGACTTGTTGTATTTTGGATCGTTAAGGACCTTAGATTATGAATTTCACGCCTGGTACACGCATTTCTATAAGTCAAACAAATCTTTGACGACCTCAAACATAAGTCATCCAATTTGAAAAAACCTTCTTATTTCTTGAGCAAACTATGACCCCATGCACTAAAATTATACTTTATTTATTGATTGGTTAACTTTATTTTAAATTTGGTTCAGCCCTCACAACAAAAACTGTTTTACCGCGGAGGTCTTAAAATGTCAATTAAGAATCATATTGTATATATAAATTTCAAACATTATTCAAAATTGTTTAGCTCCTTTTTTATAGCATTTTACATATAAATGAATAAAATAAGTAATTTAATTTTTAAGTTAGACCTATCTGTTTGTTTTATTATTGTTGCTGGTACTTTTGCTCGAGATTTTCATTAGTAACACAAATTGGTATATATTGCATAAAATGGATTTTCACATGTTTTTTTTTTAATTTTAGAGTGGGGGAATAAATTTATCCGTTTCATCTATAAACTTTGTTTTTTCCGATAGTTTTTATGTTGTCAGACTCAAATGTGCCATGACAATACAGAAATATATAAATCTCAACATTCAGTGCATATATAACACAATTACAAGAAGTAGACTACAAGAGATTTAATGAAAACTCATTTTTCACACTATTGTTATATGAAAAGTGCAAATTTTCATATAAAATCACCAAACACTCTACATATTATTGTTTAATAAATATGTTGGGAATAGACGGGAGATATAACAAACTATTATGATATGTTTTCAACACTTATTGGCAAGCATGGGGCAAAATAATGAATTTTTGACATTTTCGTATTTTTGGGGTAGGGGAAACATAATAATTTGTTACGGTATTAAGGTTCTATATTTCCGAAGTTTTGTAACACTTTTATCTACAGGACTTCCAAGGCTTTGTAAAAATATATAGTTTGTCATATTTAATGCATAAACAACAAATTTACAAGAATCGAATGACGGTAGATATGATAAAAACGCAGTTTACAGCATCAATTGTATCGCTTATTTCAAAATATTGACACAAAATGGGAAAACTGTCAGGATGTTTTGTATTTCAATCTATCATGTGACCACAATGAAAAATAGAATGAACATCTTGTGTTGTTTTTGCCACAAAATGCTTCAAAATCTGGATTTTTTATTTTTTACCAAAACTTAACATTTGCAGGGGCTTTTCTTCAGAAACTGTTTCTTATTTAAAAATGGGAAACGATTTGACGCGTAAGAAATTGGTTTTCAGTAACTAGGGACTTTTCCCTACAAGAATCAACCTTCAAACCTTTTGGCCTCGTTCACTCGGATTTTAGTTATGATCTCCAGGACTAATTTCTTTGTTTCATCTATACACTACTATATTTCTGACAGTTTTTCATGTTTTAGATTTGTAAGTGTTATAGCATTACAGCAATATATAATACTTGATATTTTATGCCTATATAACAAAATTACAAGAAGTAAAATATATGACATTTCATGAAAACGCATTTCTACATTATTATTATATGCAAAGTGCAAATTTCCACATAAAATCATCAAAAACTATACATATTATGGTTTTATAATATGGTAAAGACGAAAGATGTAACAAGCAATTGTGTTTTGTTTATCACACTCACGGGCAATTTTCGACCAAAAAAAAAGAATTTTTGATGTTTTCATATTTTTGTGGCAAAGGAAACATATTTATTTGCTACAGTATTAAGGTTCCATATTTCATAAATAATATAATTCCATACACTATGTTCCACAGGACCAGCGCTTTATAAAAATATTTAGCTTGTTAGATTTAACGCATAAATTACAAATTTACAAGAATCGAAAGATAGTATGATAAAAAACTTTAAGCACTGATTTTATCGCTTATTTATAAATTTTAATACATAATAGAAAAAAAACTGTCAAGATGTTTTGCATTTTAATCTATGATTTGTCCACAATGAAAGATAAAATAAACATTGTTGTCTTGGTTTTGCCACAGAATTCTTCAAAATCTGAATCTTTTATAATTTGCAAAATTTTTAAATTTTTACAGCTCCTTCTACAAAAACTGTGTGTGATTGAAAAACTGGACACGAGTTGACGCGTAAGAAATTAGTTTTTGAGAACTACAAACATTTTCCTACAAGAAACGACATCTAGACCTTATGGCCTCGTTCACCCGGATTTTATCGCATGGTCTCAGGAACTATGTTGTTACAAACATTGCTACTTAGCTGTTTCAATGCATTGCTGTTATATAACACTAGTAGTTTTCAAGAAAATAGCCACATAACCAGCAAAAATTGCAAAAAAAATTTCTAAGGGGCAATAACTCTGAAAGAGGTAGTTTGATATTTATAAAATCAAAAGATCTGACATGCTTGTCAGCCTTCATCTCAGGTGGCTTTAGCGGTAAATTAAAGGTCATTTAAAAAATTATAAATTTGACTCCTGGACGAAGTTTACATGTTTAACATAATCAAGTTTTAAAAGTTTTCGCTTTTGTGGTTTGGATTGTAATTCAAACATGGGACTATGTCTCTGTTTTTATTGAATGTATTGAGTTAAGTATGACACATGACATGCTGAAAGGTTTTGCTTTGCCTTTTCGACAATGTTTTTAACATAAAATAACATGTTTATGTTTTCTTTTATATTTACTAGTAGCATTTTACAGCAAATATCGGATTCGAATGTTGCCAAAATGCGACACTGTTTTCAATTTTTTCAGGGGGATGTCCCCGACTCCTTAGATTGGAAGAGCCTTTTGCGCTACTAACATTTGTCTTGGTTATAATTTGTTTCTATCTACACCCCTGTGAAACACTGATATATGTAGACAAGAGTGTGAATGAAATAGCTATGTTTTTGCGCAAAATGCTTAAGAATTTTTCCTTTTTATAATAAAAGAGCCAAATAAACGTAACTACACTAGCCTTCCAAATCTATTTAGAGATGCTAAGTCATCATCAAGCAATTCTAAACAGACTATTTGCTAAAGAGGTGAATTTGCACTACAAAATGTTGATGTAAAGTTTGATATTTAACTATAGCAAAAGCAACACTACATTATGTTTTATTAAAACTTAAAAGAAGTACGAGGTCTGAACGATATGTCGTGAGCCTGTTAAAGGATATTAGCGCATGTGTCCCTTTATAACCCTTCTATTCCCTGATTATTTAAATCCATGAACTTAGAAACCAGTGGTTTTTTGTAAGTTAATATCAACAAGTTATTACTCGAAAGTAAATTAGGCTAGTGAGTTGGCAAATGTACAAATAGTGAAAGTGTAAGATCCAATTTTGGCAAAAGAACGGTTAAGCACCTTAGGGTAAGACCGATAAGATAGCTGTCCCTTAATAGGCAAGAGTAAAAAGATAGGTGACGGGTTATAAACGGGACAGGCAGAACATTAATGAAGACCCCAGTCCTGGAAGGCGTACTACTGTTGTAACTATAATTGAAAAAATACTTTTAAAAGGTAATCATTTTTACAAATTTTGGAAGTTTTGCAACAAATCATTTTAAATGTGTGGAAAACTAGATAGAACCATGATACTGTTATAGCTGACTGGTGAGTTAAAGAAAATATTCAATCAGTGAGTTGGCATTTCACTAAGAAGAGTCCACAAGTACAATCCATTCTGACATCCTGTGATGAGAAAGCTTTGAATCTGTTGGGCTTCTGGCAATTAATCAGAAGCAGACAAGATGTACTTTGTCGCATGTTAATCTTAACTTTTTAGTGATATATAAAAAAATAAAATTGCTAACTAACACGCACTTGTCAAACGCCGAGGCAATCATCAACAAGAAAAACAACAACTCGAGCGTAATTAAAATACAAATCAGCTGAACAAAGTTAACGGAAACTTCTGATAAAAAGATAACCTCGGTGGCCGAGTAATGTAAAGCCCGTGCTTACATAACACAGCGCCTCCTACCGCCTAAGTTTAAGTCCCACTCGGGGAAGATCTAAGCGTAAAGATGTCTCCTAGTTCGCTTGATTGCTTTCGTCACCCGCGAACTCGCCGCTTTGATATAAGAAAACGAATCATTATACGAATCATTACAACCCATTTCTTCAAGTTATTTTGTTTTTCGGTTGCTTTCGTTTTCATTCGCCTTCTTATAAGCGAAACAATTATTGCTGGGGAGTTAACCCATTTTGGTTGTCTCCGTCATCTAAGAACTGACAACTTCGCTTGTGTTATCCATTTCGGTTGTCTCCGTCATCTAAGAACTGACAACTTCGCTTGTGTTATCCATTTCGGTTGTCTCCGTCATCAAAGAACTGACCGCCTTGATAAAAGCGAAAGAATCATTGTTTGGGCGTAAAACCCCATTTCTCCAAGTTCGCTAGCTTTATCCATTTTGGTTGTCCCAGTCAACTAAGAACTGACCATCTGGATTTAAAGGAAAGTATCATTGCTGGGGCGGAAAACCCTATTTCACCACGTTCGCTAGCTTTTTTTCATTTCGGTTGTCTCCGTCATCTAAAAACTGGCCGCCTTGAAAGAAGCGAAAGAATCTTTGCTGGAGCGATAAACCTTATTTTGATTGTTTCAGTCATCTTAGAACTGACCGCTTCGCTTGTGTATTCCATTTTGGTTGTCTCCGTCATCAAAGAACTGACCGCCTTGATAAAAGCGAAAGAATCATTGTTTGGGCGTAAAACCCCTGTAACAACCCACTTTGAAAAAATTACGCACTTTGAAAATTTTTTTCAAATCGCGTTAAATTCGGGACAAGCTCAACGCACTTTGAAAAATTTTTTCAAAGTGCGTTAAAAAATTGTTCAGCTCAACGCACTTTGAAAAAAATATTTTTTTATTTCAAACAGCGTTAAAAAACACCTGTGACAACCCACTTTGAAAAAATTACGCACTTTGAAAAATTTTCTTCTCAACCATAAAACATCTTTGATTTCAACAATTTTCTTGGAGCTCTTCTTTACGGGAGACCCGATAATAACCAACAGGAATAAACATGCACCAGGCAGTTTGATAGACAGTACGTTCAAAATGGCAAAGCACACACACACAGAGAGAGAGAGAGAGAGAGAGAGAGAGAGAGAGAGAGAGAGAGAGAGAGAGAGATCTTGAGATTTTATTAAAAGAAAACGAATTGCCAACTTGTCGATCTTTGTCAATTTGGTGTGTATGTGTGTGTGTGTGTGTGTGCTAGCATATTCTAGTAATATAAACAGGTCTGGAATACAACTATATAACGACATGAGAACCCTTGATAGTTAAGCAGTCAGGACGTCGGAACAATGGCAATTATAGCCGATATAACTGCAATTGATGTAGCAGGCAAAATTAATAATGCGCTTTACTACATGAAAAGTAGGAGGTTTGGCGCGTGTGGGACCCCTATATGTAGTAACTACCACACATGTAGTAACTTTTACAAATCTGAAATGTAATGAAAAAGTGTCACATTTGTAGTATCGAACCACAAATGTAGTAAGTTTGGTCACAAATGTAGTAAATGTTTTTCACAAATGTAGTAAAATTTTACCACAAATGCAACAACTAAAAAAATGATAAATTGTATTTTTTTTCACAATTGGTAATATCTCGGCTATTCATGGTTCATGTATATGTGAACAGTCATTTTCAGCTGTGACAAGGCTACTACAAGGGAGTTCCGAGATGAGTTTCACGTCTCCAGGATATTTATTAGTCGCCGCTTCGAAGATATAATTTTTTGATTTGTTATTAGTCACCCCCGCCCCATCTTCGATGGGTTGAATTTTAGTTATTTGTTATGGCATGTTTAATTGTTTAATGATGTACTTTCTGTCACGGAAGATAATTTCCGTGTGTCAGAGATCACTGGTTCGAACCCCGGCAGGATCTGACCAAGACTTCTTGAAAATGATATTGTGAAATGAAAGCAATTGGGGTAATTTGGATAAGACCTTGTCCCATGTCGACGCAGATGTTACACGATAAAGTGCACTCCTTAACCCTAAATTTCAAATTCCAAACAGGAAACATCTCTCATCTATATATGTTTAAATTCTTTTGTTAATAAAATTTATGAAATGTAATGTGTAATATAATGCATTACTTTAGTAAAGTAATTGTAATATAATGCATTACTTTCCAAAATGCAAGTAATTGTAATTGTAATATAATGCTAGTTTTGCCAAAGTAATTGTAATGTAATGCATTACATGTACATTGCAATGTAATTCGCCCCATGTCTCACAGCCCGCCATAAACCGGTTAACCACACCACCTCTTAATATCGAATGTAGGTCCAAGTCGTACCATGATGGCAACGGGCCTTACATTTTTATTGTATTGTCTATTGTTGTTGGTGGGGTTTTTTCGGGGGGGGGGGGGGGGGAAGCTTTGGTTACTGGCATTTGTCCAGTACCACAATTTTTAGACATCTATAACACCAATTGAATATTTGTGTTTCCTCTCTTGAACATACAACTACTACCATACTACGCATTTGAGCAGGAGATACTACTCCCGGAGCACCTGATCTCACCTCCATGTCTGTCTGGAGATCCGCGCTTCTTTTCTTACACATATTTGCAAGCTATTTAGTTTCGCGAGAAAGAAATACACATTGGTATTGTTTGTGTGGATTTATGTGTTCAATGGCCAAACTTATATATATATATTCCATTTTCAAATTTGAACTAAATCGGACAACAAATAAGACTAAAACGTCCGATTATGCGTTTATAGTAACGGCGGGTATCTTTGATATGGCGCGGGAACGCCAACAAAACTTTTAATCTTTACAAACCATGGGCCTTTCACACCAAATTTGGTTCAAATTGGCCCAGTGGTTTCATTGTAAATATACATGATTTACGGTCAGGATATATATGGTATAGGTGCTACATATCGCAAATACAGGTGTTTTCCCAAAATGTCCCCCCTTGTAACCCCCTCCTCCTCACCCCGACACCCTAGGCTGCTAACCACATTTTGAAACTGGTTTTCACATTCTGCGACATACAAACGCTAACCCTGCTATTAGTTATGTTGGTTAAAACTTGTGTTGGCTGTTGTAGATCATTCAATCACAAATGAAAATATGCGTTGAACGAAGTGAATAAATTTAAATGTACCTCATTAACGCAGTTTGGTTTTTTTTCCAATTCGCGTTGAACTTGTCCCGCATTCAACACGGTTTGAAAAACAGTTCAAAGTGCGTAATTTTTTCAAAGTGGGTCGAATTTTATATGTACCTCATTAACGCACTTTGAAGTATTTTTCAAAGTGCGTTGAGCTGAACCATTTTTAACGCACTTTGAAAAAAATTTTCAAAGTGCGTTGAGCTTGTCCCGAATTTGACGCGATTTGAAAATTTTTTTCAAAGTGCGTAATTTTTTCAAAGTGGGTTGCTACAAACCCCATTACTCCAAGTTCGCTAGTCTTATCCATTTTGGTTGTCTCATTCGTTTAAGAAATGACCAACTTGATTTAAATGAAAGAATCATTGATCGGGCGTAAAAACCTATTTCGGTTTCCATCTTAAGCCAAGAACTGACCGCCTTGATATAAGCGAAAGAATCATTGCTGGGGCGTAAAATCTCATTTCTCTACTAACACTAATCCTCTCCGATTTTAAACTCGGCTTAAATAAGACAGAAAATACATATTAGTAAAACATAATATCCAATGGAGTGTTAAGGTAATCCGTGGCCCTTAACTACTACCCATATTCTTTACTTTACAAAAATCATAATCCCAAAAGGGGTTATCTACACGTAAATTCTAACTACTTACCTGGTTTGGTAGTTAGGATGAAAACCAGAGACGAAGCAAAAATCCAACCAAATCCTTTCATTATTTCTAATAAAGATCAGTATTCGTCTTTGTTGTAATAACTCATGTTGAATACTGGATCCTTCTGAAGCATTGCATCAAATTATCGGATGATGTGTGCATGCGCGGTGGTAATATTTTCAAAGAAATTACTCAATCGTCACGTGATTTTATGCCTCTGAAGAATTAATCTTCAAATTTTGAATTTATTATTTTGTCTAGTATGTATGTTTTTGAATTGCCTTTGATGAATTTAATCTTCTCTAATAAGTAAAACATGTAATGGTGAAATAACTTTCCCAGTTTTTGATTTTCATTTTTTCAGTTTTAACTTCTTTTAAAATTTAATCAAACATCCCAAGGTATTTCTCTTCGACTAACTTCACGGAATTATATTGCCCGTAAAATGTGCAAATGAATTGATGAATTGAAATTGATTGAAGTTACATTTAAATTGAAATGCATTTTGATATATATTTTCTCTATGGAATATATCTAGAATTAATTATTTATCCTAAAACTGAGTTGTATGTAGATGATATTACAGTCTCACAAACAAACAAACTGGAATGTAAAATGTTCTGAAAATATGTTTTTACAAAACAAAAACCAAAATATATTTAAATGTCAACAAAAACACAACCAATAAAAATGTTAACAAAACCAGAACCGGAATCTGTTTAAGTGTTAACAAAACCAAAATCACAACCCATAAAATGTTAATAAGACAAAAACTACAATTAATTAAAATGTTAACAGGATCAAGACCAAAACCAATAAAAAGGTTTACAAGACATAAACCACAATCCATTACGTGTTTACTTATTAAAATGTTAACAAGACAAAAACCACCATCCATCAAAATGCAAACAAGTAAATAGTCACAGTCCGTTAAAATGGTAAGAAAACAAAAAACACAACACATTAAAATGTTAACAAGATCAACACCGCAATTCATTAAAGTATTAACAAGAACAAAACTGGAATCCATTGAATGTTTACAAAACCCAAAAACACAAAATGTTAACAAAATCAAACTACAATCTATTAAATTGTTAAGAAAACCAAAACTGGAACCTATTTAAATATTAACAAGACCAAAACCACAACCCATGAAATATTAACATGACCAAAACAACAATCGTTAAAAATATTAACAAGATCACAACTATAATCCATCAGAATGTTAACAAGACTAAAATCACCATCCATTAAAATGTGACGGGACCAAAAAACACAACCCATTAGAATGTTATAGGATCAAAACCACAACCCATTAAAATCTAAACAAGGCTAAAAATACAATTAATTAAAATATAAACAATTAAAAAGTCACTATCCATTAAAATGTTGACAAGACAAAAACCACAACCCATTAAAATGTGAACATGTAAATAATCATATCCCATTAAAATGTTAATAGGTTCAAAAACAACCCATTAAAATGTTAACAGGGTCAAAACAACAACCCATTAAAATGTTAACAGGGTCAAAACAACAACCCATTAAAATGTTAACAGGGTCAAAACAATGTTAACAGGGTCAAAACAACCACCCATAAAAATGTTAACAAGTAAATAGTCACAATCAATCAAAACTTTAGCAAGACCATAACCACAACGTATTTTAATGTTGTAAGACTATCCAACTAACAGTAATTAGTAAAATGGTCAGTAAAGAGTATAATGTTGCTAAATTTCCCTATATTATACGTAACGACGAGGTGTCGAATGTATCAACCCCGTGTCTGATGGTAACAGTGGTTAAACAGAGGACGGTTCCCAACATTATACGTAACGACGAGGTGTCGAATGTATCGACCCCGTGTCTGATGGTAACAGTGGTTAAACAGAGGACGGTTCCCTATATTATACGTAACGACGAGGTGTCGAATGTATCGACCCCGTGTCTGATGGTAACGGTGGTTAAATAGAGCACGGTTTCCTATATTATATGTAACGACGAGGTGTCGAATGTATCTGACCCCGTGTCTGATGGTAACAGTGGTTAAACAGAGGACGGTTCCCTATATTATACGTAACGACGAGGTGTCGAATGTATCAACCCCGTGTCTGATGGTAACAGTGGTTAAACAGAGGACGGTTCCCTATATTATACGTAACGACGAGGTGTCGAATGTATCAACCCGTGTCTGATGGTAACAGTGGTTAAACAGAGGACGGTTCCCTATATTATATGTAACGACGAGGTGTCGAATGTATCGACCCGTGTCTGATGGTAACAGTGGTTAAACAGAGGACGGTTCCCTATATTATACGTAACGACGAGGTGTCGAATGTATCGACCCCGTGTCTGATGGTAACGGTGGTTAAATAGAGCACGGTTTCCTATATTATATGTAACGACGAGGTGTTGATTGTATCGACCCCATGTCTGACGGTAACAGTGGTTAAACAGAGGACGGTTCCCTACAGTATACGTAACGACGAGGTGTCGAATGTATCGACCCCGTATCTGATGGTAACGGTGGTTAAACAGAGCACGGTTCCCAACATTATACGTAACGACGAGGTGTTGATTGTGTTGACACTATGTCTGACGGTAACAGTTGTTAAACAGAGGACGGTTCCCAACAATATATGTAACGACGAGGTGTTGATTGTATCGACCTCATGTCTGATGGTAACGGTGGTAAAACAGAGCACGGTTCCCTACATTATACGTAACGACGAGGTGTTAATTGTATCGACCCCATGTCTGACGGTAACGGTGGTTAAACAGAGCACGGTTCCCTACATTAAATGTAACAACGAGTTGTTGATTGTATTGACCCCATGTCTGACGGTAACGGTGGTTAAACAGAGCACGGTTCCCTACATTATACGTAACGACGAGGTGTTGATTGTATCGACCCCATGTCTGACGGTAACGGTGGTTAAACAGAGCACGGTTCCCTACATTAAATGTAACAACGAGTTGTTGATTGTATTGACCCCATGTCTGACGGTAACGGTGGTTAAACAGAGCACGGTTCCCAACAATATACGTAACGACGATCTGTTGAAAGTATCGACCCCATGTCTGACGGTAACGGTGGTTAAACAGAGGACGGTTCCCTACATTATATGTAACCACGAGGTGTCGAATGTATCGACCCCGTGTCTGATGGTAACGGTGGTAAAACAGAGGACGGTTCCCAACATTATACGTAACGACGAGGTGTTGAAAGTATCGACCCCATGTCTGACGGTAACGGTGGTTAAACAGAGCACGGTTCCCAACAATATACGTAACGCCGAGGTGTTGATTGTATCGACCCCATGTCTGACGGTAACGGTGGTAAAACAGAGGACGGTTCCCAACAATATATGAACGACGAGGTGTTGAAAGTATCGACCCCATGTCTGACGGTAACGGTGGTTAAACAGAGCACGGTTCCCAACAATATACGTAACGACGAGGTGTTGATTGTATCGACCCCATGTCTGACGGTAACGGTGGTTAAACAGAGCACGGTTCCCAACAATATACGTAACGAAGAGGTGTTGAAAGTATCGGCACCCGTGTCTGACGGTAACGGTGGTAAAACAAAGGACGGTTCCCTATATTATACGTAACGACGAGGTGTTGAAAGTATCGACCCCATGTCTGATGGTAACGGTGGTAAAACAGAGGACGGTTCCCTACATTATACGCAACGACGAGGTGGTGAAAGTATCGGCACCCGTGTTTGATTAGTAAAGGACGGGTATTTTGCGATTTTGTACCTGGTCAGGTCACGATCCTTTAATTTATCAAGGTCAACGTGGCTGTATTTACCTTATAGGAATTGCTATTCTCTTGGTTAATGTGACCCCAAGGTTCACATACACGGTATTTTTTCATGGACAAATACTAATATAGTAACCCATACTTAGTAACACTATTCTATTAAAACGTGTTGCAAAATTTATAATTATAATTTATAATTACATAATTGCAGGTATAAATTATTCATGTGAAAATGATTCAAAGTTTATGCTTCCCCTGAAATTTAGTTTGTATTTTATTGCCCTGCTAATAAAGACATTTATATTCAACACACATGATAAACAACCCGTTTATATTGAGGCTTTAGCTTTTTGATACGATAATTGACTGTTATTAAAATTTAATTGATGTTGCAGTATGTAAAAATTCTCATCAAAACCGATTGCATAATTGCTAATTATCGCTGTGCTTTTTAAAATAACTCATTTCCATGTGAAGTTACTTCATTAATTTGCATAGAGCGAATACAACTGCTGAGAACTGAACAACACTCTAGAGAATTCACGGGTCTGTTATAATTATGTGACGTTTGATTCACGGTCGATGTAATCCAATAAAGCATCTCGATTTTCTAAAAATTATTCATTAATTATAAAGGAATTGTAAAATTGTCCCATTATTAATATTATTATTATCATTATTTATTTTACGACTGACACCAAGACACATGCATATTAACACGTATATTACTTCACATTATACAATTAGTGTTATGTATGGCATACAATCTGTTCAGGGAAGACATCTTCTCTTTAATGTTTTGTTTACATCATTTAAACTCAATGAATGACATTATACGACTTTTCGGTAGCTTAGTTGGACAGTGTGCTCTCTTCGTATATGGGCGGTCGTGGCATGTAAAAGAACCCAATCTGCACATCGCCTTGAGCACACTGCAAAAGTACAAATTTCTACTTCACCTATAGCTGGTGACGTCTCGATATAAGTGAACATTCTTTACTGGGACTTAAAATCCAATTCCATCAGCCAATCAATTAATCAATCAACAATCAATAGTATTTTTTAAAGAATTATGATTCAAAACCAACTTCTCATTAAAAAACAACTGCGTTTGACATCTAACAAAAAATCTTACACGCGTTAACATTTACCACACTGGTAACCCTGCATGCCTATACCTGAAACGACATTACCAATCCTGAATGTCTATACCTGAAACAACACTGCCAACCCTGAATGTCTATACATATACCACACTGCCAACCCTGCATGTCTATACCTATACCACACTGCCAACCCTGCATGCCTATACCTGAAACAACACTGCCAACCCTGAATGTCTATACATATACCACACTGCCAACCCTGCATGTCTATACCTATACCACACTGCCAACCCTGCGTATCTATACCTATACCACACTGCCAACCCTGAATGTCTATACCTGAAACAACACTGCCAACCCTGAATGTCTATACCTATACCACACTGCCAACCCTGAATGTCTATACCTATACCATACTGCCAACCTTGCATGCCTATACATATACCACACTGTTAACCCTGCATGGCTATACCTGAAACCACATTACCAACCCTGCATACCTATACCTGAAACAACACTGTCAACCCTGCATACCTATATCTGAAACAACACTGTCAACCCTGCATACCTATATCTGAAACCACATTACCAACCCTGCATACCTATACCTGAAACAACACTGTCAACCCTGCATACCTATACCTGAAACAACACTGTCAACCCTGCATACCTATATCTGAAACCACATTACCAACCCTGCATACCTATACCTGAAACCACATTACCAACCCTGCATGCCAATACCTGAAACAACACTGCCAACCCTGCATACCTATACCTGAAACAACACTGCCAACCCTGCATATCTATACCTGAAACAACACTGCCAACCCTGCATACCTATACCTGAAACAACACTGCCAACCCTGCATACCTATACCTGAAACCACATTATAATTACCAATCCTGAATGTCTATACCTATACCACATTGCCAACCTTGCATGCCTATACCTGAAATCCAATACCAACCCTGAATGTCTATACTTGAAACAACACTGCCAACCATGAATGTCTATACCTGAAACCCAATACCAACCCTGAATGTCTATACCTGAAACCCAATACCAACCCTGAATGTCTATACCTGAAACCCAATACCAACCTTGAATGTCTATACCTGAAACAACACTTCAAACCCTGAATGTCTATACCTGAAACAACACTGCCAACCCTGAATGTCTATACCTATACCACACTGGTAACCCTGAATGTCTATACCTGAAACAACACTGCCAACCCTGAATGTCTATACCTGAAACCACATTACCAACCCTGAATGTCTATACCTGAAACAACACTTCCAACCCTGAATGTCTATACCTGAAACAACACTGCCAACCCTGAATGTCTATACCTCTACCACACTGCCAACCTTGCATGCTTATACCTATACCACACTGTTAACCTTGCATGGCTATACCTGAAACCACATTACCAACCCTGAATGCCTATACCTATACCACACTGTTAACCCTGCATGGCTATACCTGAAACCACATTACCAACCTTGCCTATACCTCTACCACACTGTTAACCCTGCATGGCTATACCTGAAACCACATTACCAACCCTGAATGCCTATACCTATACCACACTGTTAACCCTGCATGGCTATACCTGAAACCACATTACCAACCTTGCCTATACCTCTACCACACTGTTAACCCTGCATGGCTATACCTGAAACCACATTACCAACCCTGAATGCCTATACCTATACCACACTGGTAACCCTGAATGTCTATACCTGAAACAACACTGCCAACCCTGAATGTCTATACCTGAAACCACATTACCAACCCTGAATGTCTATACCTGAAACAACACTGCCAACCTTGCATGCTTATACCTATACCACACTGGTAACCCTGAATGTCTATACCTCTACCACATTACCAACCCTGAATGCCTATACCTATACCACACTGGTAACCCTGAATGTCTATACCTGAAACAACACTGCCAACCCTGAATGTCTATACCTGAAACCACATTACCAACCCTGAATGTCTATACCTGAAACAACACTTCCAACCCTGAATGTCTATACCTGAAACAACACTGCCAACCCTGAATGTCTATACCTCTACCACACTGCCAACCTTGCATGCTTATACCTATACCACACTGTTAACCTTGCATGGCTATACCTGAAACCACATTACCAACCCTGAATGCCTATACCTATACCACACTGTTAACCCTGCTTGGCTATACCTGAAACCACATTACCAACCTTGCCTATACCTCTACCACACTGTTAACCCTGCATGGCTATACCTGAAACCACATTACCAACCCTGAATGCCTATACCTATACCACACTGTTAACCCTGCTTGGCTATACCTGAAACCACATTACCAACCTTGCCTATACCTCTACCACACTGTTAACCCTGCATGGCTATACCTGAAACCACATTACCAACCCTGAATGCCTATACCTATACCACACTGGTAACCCTGAATGTCTATACCTGAAACAACACTGCCAACCCTGAATGTCTATACCTATACCACACTGGTAACCCTGAATGTCTATACCTATACCACACTGCCAACCTTGCATGCTTATACCTATACCACACTGGTAACCCTGAATGTCTATACCTCTACCACATTACCAACCCTGAATGCCTATACCTATACCACACTGGTAACCCTGAATGTCTATACCTGAAACAACACTGCCAACCCTGAATGTCTATACCTATACCACACTGGTAACCCTGAATGTCTATACCTATACCACATTACCAACCCTGCATGCTTATACCTATACCACACTGACAACCCTGCATACCTATACCTATACCACACTGTTAACCCTGCATGGCTAGACCTGTAACCACATTACCAACCCTGAATGTCTATACCTATACCACATTGCCAACCCTGCATGCCTATGCCTATACCACACTGCCATCCTTGCATGCCTTTACATATACCACACTGTTAACCTTCGTGCCTATACCTATACCACACTGTTAACCCTTCATGGCTATAACTGAAACCACACTACCAACCCTGTACTTATACCTGAAACCACAATGCCAACCCTGTATGCCTATACCTGAAACCACACTGCCAACCCTGCATGCCTATACCTGAAACCACACTGCCAACCCTGTATGCCTATAACTGAAACCACACTACCAACCCTGTATGCCTATACCTGAAACCACAATGCCAACCCTGTATGCCTATACCTGAAACCACACTGCCAACCCTGTATGCCTATACCTGAAACCACAATGCCAACCCTGTATGCCTATACCTGAAACCACACTGCCAACCCTGCATGCCTATACCTGAAACCACACTGCCAACCCTGTATGCCTATTCCTGAAACCACACTGCCAACCCTGTATGCCTATACCTGAAACCACACTGCCAGCCCTGAATGCCTATACCTATACCACATTGCCAACCCTGCATGCCTATGCCTTTACCACACTGCCAACCCCGCATGCCTATACCTATACTACACTGTTAACCCTGCATGGCTTTTACCGAAACCACACTGTCAACCATGCGTGTCTATACCTATACCATACTGCCAACCCTGCATTCCTATACCAGAAACCCTACTGCCAATCCTGCATTCCTTTACCTGAAACCACACTACCAACCCTGCGTGTCTATACCTATACCACACTGCCAACCCTGCATACCTATACATGAAACCACATTACCAACCTTGCATACGTACACCTATACCACACTGACAACCTTGCATGCCCATACATATACCACACTGCCAACCCTGCATGCCTATATTTATACCACATTGCCAACCCTGTGTGCCTTTACCTGAAACCACACTTCCAACCCTGCATTCCCCTACCTGAAACCACACTGCCAACTCTGCGTATCTTTACCTATACCACACTGCCAACCCTGCGTGCCTATACATATACCACACTGCCAACCCTGCATGGCTTTACCAATACCATACTGCCATACCTGCATGCCTATACCAACCCTGCATGCCTATACCTGAAACCACACTGCCACCTCTGCGTATCTTTACCTATACCACACTGCCAACCCTGCGTATCTATACCTATACCACACTGCCAACCCTGCGTATCTTTACCTATACCACACTGCCAACCCTGCGTATCTATACCTATACCACACTGCCAACCCTGCGTGCCTATACATATACCACACTGCCAACCCTGCATGCCTATACCTATACCATACTACCATACCTGCATGCCTATACCAACCCTGCATGCCTATACCTGAAACCACACTGTCAAACCTGCATGCCTATTCCTATACCATACTGCCAACCCTGCATGCCTACACCTGAAACCACACTACCAACCCTGCATGCCTATACCTATACCACACTGCAAACTTTGCGTGCCTATACATATACCACACTGCCAACCCTTCATGCCTATACATATACCACACTGCCAACCTTACATGCCTATACATATACCACACTGTCAACCTTACATGCCTATACCTATACCATACTGCCAACCCTGTACGCCTATACCTATACCATACTGTCAACCCTGCATGCCTATACCTATACCATACTGCCAACCCTGCATGCCTATACCTGAAACCACGCTGCCAACCCTGCATGCCTATACCTATACCACACTGACAACCCTGCATGCCTATACCTGAAACCACGCTGCCAACCCTGCATGCCTATACCTATACCACACTACCAACCCTGCATGTCTATACCTGAAACCACGCTGCCAACCCTGCATGCCTATACCTATACCACACTGTCAACCCTGCATGCCTATACCTATACCACACTACCAACCCTGCATGTCTATACCTATACCACACTGTCAACCCTGCATGCCTATACCTATACCACACTACCAACCCTGCATGTCTATACCTGAAACCACGCTGCCAACCCTGCATGCCTATACCTGAAACAACACTGTCAACCCTGCATGCCTATACCTGAAACCACGCTGCCAACCCTGCATGCCTATACCTATACCACACTACCAACCCTGCATGTCTATACCTGAAACCACGCTGCCAACCCTGCATGCCTATACCTGAAACCACGCTGCCAACCCTGCATGCCTATACCTATACCACACTGCCAACCCTGCATGCCTATACCTGAAACCACGCTGCCAACCCTGCATGCCTATACCTATACCACACTGCCAACCCTGCATGCCTATACCTGAAACCACGCTGCCAACCCTGCATGCCTATACCTATACCATACTGCCAACCCTGCATGTCTATACCTGAAACCACGCTGCCAACCCTGCATGCCTATACCTATACCACACTGCCAACCCTGCATGCCTATACCTGAAACCACGCTGCCAACCCTGCATGCCTATACCTATACCACACTGCCAACCCTGCATGCCTATACCAATACCATACTGCCAACCCTGCATGTCTACACCTGAAACCACATTACCAACCCTGAATGTCTATACCTATACCACACTGCCAACCCTGCATGCCTATACCTATACCACACTGCCAACCCTGCATGGCTATACCTGAAACCACACTGCCAACCCTGCATGCCTATACCTATACCATACTGCCAACGCTGCATGTCTAAACGTATACCACACTGACAACCCTGCATGCCTATACCAATACCACACTGCCAACCCTGCATGCCTATACCACACGATTAACCCTGCATGTCTACACCTGAAACCACCCTGCCAACCCTGCATGCCTAAATGTATACCATACTGCCAACCCTGCATGCCTATACCTATACCACACGATTAACCCTGCATGTCTACACCTGAAACCACGCTGCCAACCCTGCATGCCTATATGTATACCATACTGCCAACCCTATACTATATGTCACGTAATATAGACTTGACAACGCGAAAACTAAAATTAATTGAGTGTATATTACAGGCCTGTCGAGTCGAAAATCTAATACAAATCAAACGAATTAGTTCTAAATCGGAAGTACATCTCGGCCTCTCCTCCGCTATGTATTGACCACTTATCGGCAGCTGTGTACTGACTACCCCCTAATGAAGTCCAACGCCTAATTAAGGCCGTGTTTCATTAGGCGTTGCAATCTCTAAGCCTTATAAAGTCCGTACTTCATTAGGCGTTGGATTTGTTTAGTAGTTGCTACACATATGCAGGTATCGAGAGTTACGGTCTGGTATCTATAGGTGAGCTATCCTAGGGTTAGCTGATTTTTGCATCAATTGACGTGCCATACATATACAGCTGCTGTCTATATCTATCAGCCGTAGGCTTCTCGGTAAATGGCTGTACATATTTCGGCCGCTTTGTAGCTAACATTCGACTCCATTTCCTTCGTCCAGCATTAATCTGTACTATTTATTTCATTTTTTAAAAATAAAATCTACAAGGCAGTTTAACAAGACTGATACTTTATTTAAATAATTTTTACTAATGTAAGCCAAATAAATATTACATCATTTATATGAATCGATCGCGAAATAAAATGTTTTTTAAGTTTTTAAGTTTTTTTTTTAAGTCAGTTTAGATGTATGTAAATGAAGTGTAAAATGCAATGACTGCCTTTTAATGGTTTTGACATACAGAAATGAAAAATATGTGTTTTTTAATTTTAAATTTCCCGTATGCAATTTTATAGAAAACTCTTTAAGCAACCCACCGAGTTTTTGAAGATACATTTGTATGTAGGTGTGATATATATACAAATCAGTATTATATAAAGCTGCTTAATTCAATCATTCATTTTTACGTTCAAAATCACACCTATAAAACACACGGATACATTCATGTACATATATACTTATTTCCATAAACAAATTGTGTTATTTATCATGTTGCTATGTCTGTCATTCAGTTTTGCGCATGTCCGAATATCTTTGTGGTAACTTTTGGTAAAAAGTCCGTCTTTCTGTCTCAAGGGAAGCCGAAACTCGAAGAACTCACAGAAATATGGTAAGATTATAAAATCGTAATTTTTAATTGCCAGAAGTGATCGAAATAATTCAATATACATGTATATTTTATTTTTATTTTCGAAAACTGAATAACCCACACATATTTTTCAAATCAGCGGGTATGCAATTTATGTACTAGTATGTATTAAGTTTCGCTCATACATATCCAGAGCCTCGATGATCGAGTGTTCTTAAGTCCGCACTTACAGATCACAATTCCTCACCACCCAGGTTCGAATACCACTCGAGCAACTCCTAGCTGTAAACATGCATAGTGCGACATGTTTTTCAGTCCGCGATCGCTTGCCAAACTACGGTGGGTTTTACCCGGGTACATCGGTGTACTTCACCAATAGTAAAACGAACAACCTCGATATAAGTAACAAAAATACCGGGGCGTAAACCTCCATTACTCCACGCATACCGTTTTATTTACATGTGCATTATAAGTATTGTAGTTCCTATATATATTGAACGTTATCTGTCAATGATGACTTTTTAAGTTCTAGATGAACTTTTAACATTTTACTTTTTAACTTAATCGAGTGAAATTGCCGTGTTATTTTTGTTTTTTTATCCTAGTTGCAACTTTTCAGCTATATAGGAATGAAAAGAAGTTAAACAGTATGTTCTTGCAGCAAACTAAGTGTCAAGTCAGATACAATTTAAATTCGAAATTAACTTCGTTTATAAAATGTTTTCAGCGGTTGATTAGTTTTCTAGTAAAGTTTGACTCATCACAACACGCATATTTGCACGTACATCTTAAGTTATATAGATCCGGAATACGATTATGTAAATCATCTCAGTATAAAACATCAATATTTTACGGACTTAAATCAGTATATTTTATTGAAATATACCGCGT
Source organism: Anadara kagoshimensis (assembly GCA_021292105.1). Classification (NCBI taxonomy): domain Eukaryota; kingdom Metazoa; phylum Mollusca; class Bivalvia; order Arcoida; family Arcidae; genus Anadara; species Anadara kagoshimensis. The sequence goes on from CM037858.1 coordinate 58,840,369, forward strand.
TGTTGTGTGTTTTATTACACAAGGCCTGAGAAAACGTTTCTGTTTTCTGTAATTTGTTTTTACCCATTAAAAATTTTGAGATAACTATAAATAAATTCCGGGGACTTTTTACCAATGTATTCTTCTGATAGTATAGTCTCGTTAAAATCTCGTTCGAAAACACCAACACTGTACATTCCATATCTTTCTCAATTTAAACTACGAAACAAAATATATTTTTCTTTTATATAGACATGTCAATAAATTGGGAAAAATGAACAAAAATTAGAAGAAATCGTCAAAATATGGGAACAATAAGACCGTACGAAAAACTAGTGCACTACCATCTGAATTGTCTTCATAAATCACCATTATACTGTAATATCCTTCCTAAAATTAGGTAAAGAATAGAAATTTGATATAAATATTGGTCTTCTCATTAAGTGGTCAAAGTTTTCACAGAAGGAAAGAAATTATTAATGATACTTAACGTCTGTTCACGAAAAACGTGAGCAGTTTTTGTCAGGATGACAATTACATTATTGCCTATCTACTACTGGTGGTTGGAGAAATCATTTTGCTGGAACAGCTTTGGCTTTGGCAGACTTGAAGCTCCGCTTACCTGACAACTCATCTTCGACATGAAGAACATGAAGTTCTACCCACATCCGTTGACGCTTCGTAAAAGGTAGTGTTTGAGACGTCACGGTAATGTCGCGTGACTATCTCCAAGAGTTTATTAGTTTTCTTTATGATGACACGGTAGTGCTACTTCTGTATCTTCTATATTAAACCGAGCTAATGTCACTCCCCATATAAAACTGAGCCATTATCGGTCCCAATTTAAAACCCAGCATATGTCGCCCCTATAACACCAAACGCATATCGCTCCTATAAAACTGGGCGCACGTTCTATTTATGTCAGTACATGTCACTCATTCTATAGAAATGAGCACATGCCACCCGTATAAAACAGCGCATGTCGCGCTATAAAAACGAGCACATGTTGTTCCCCATATAAAACAAAGCGCATGTCGCCCTTACTAATTGATCATATGTTGTTCAGAATATAAAACTGAGCAAATGCCTCTCCTGTAAAAATTAGCGCATGTCGCTCCTTATATAAAACTAAGCAAACGTTGACGCGCATGTAAAATGAGCGCGTGTAGCACCGATGTAAAACATTAACCAAAAATTGTTCATATATAATTCATTTTGGGACCTATAATAACTGAAAAATAAGCTTGAAAGTATTTGACGTAATAACAAACTTTTGGAAGGCGATGTACATATGGATCTCTACTGCATATTGTACGAGCGGTAATTTCTTCAAACTTGTCTGTAGCTGGCATAAGTAAAATAATCGTGTAATTCCCATTCATCCGTTTACTCGTTTGTAAAATTCATAGGCTTGCCATGTATATATATATATACATATATATACTTGCTTGTTTACTATTTAGTCATATAAACTATTATAATTCCAGGCAACCATAGCTGTAGGCAGTGATGTTGAAACAGGACCAAAGAACAGAGACAGAGAGAGGAGGAAGAAACACAGAAGGGACTATGATGTACAACAACCACAATATAATTATGATTCAGGAAAAATAGATAAAATGGTAAAGTACTATATTTATATTTATGCATTTATATATGATTATATTAGTTCCAATAAAACAGTTTTTTTGTAATGTGTAAGAAGTAAAATCGCCGCATCGATTAAAGTTTGTTTTGAAAATTTATATCTTGTAAGAACAAAACAATGAATATCTACATGTAGATAAATGTCAAAGTCATACAATTTCGTTTAAATACAGGACTTACTTATAAACCCAGATTTGTCATACCCAGAATGCTTTACAGATATATCCGTTTCCTAACTGGTCTTTTTGTTAGCAGTGAGATTGCAAGGCTACATTTGAAGCTGTATGACAAACGAGATGCTTTCAATTTTCTATTGTCAACTTTCCTTTTTTTAATGCACCAATATACCTGCTTCTCTTGCTTATGGTGTATTTGTTTCTTATTTAATACGCTGTAGTATAGATTGATCCCATTACGAGACGCAAGATGGCAACAAATAAATTATTAACGCAATGATATTTTAACCCTAGGCTTATCTGGGCCTTTAAAACGTTTTATGGACGTCATCACAATAGTGTTGATAAGTATGTCTCTGTATTCAAAATTACCCTAGATATATTTGTCGTTCCATCCCAATTTTATTACACACGTGGCAGGTGTAGCTAGCTTATTTGGAGGTGTTTCAGTACACTTCCGGAGCACCCGGCCTCACTAACCTGATGGAGGTTTGCGTGTTGCACAGTTTCAAAGTTTTTACTTTGTTTTGGGATTTGGGTTTGGACATGGATTGGTATGTTTGTTAAAGATTTGTTCCATTTTCCCAGTCTGACGGCTTCTGTTTGTCAACATGTCGGTTACCATGCAACAACTTTAAATCCAAATAAAACAATTAAAAACATGGTACCGAGGAGAAGACTGAGGTCAATATTTCTATAAATAAGAAAATAAGTTTCGAAACAATTTAAGGATTCATTTCAAATAAGTTGAATGTGGAAATATGTAACTGTGATTTAATTAATCTCTCAGTGGTTAAAATGCTTGATAGTTCAGGCACAATTAATAACATAAACTGAAAAAAAATGGTTCGGTTTTATTAGACATGTTCCTGTAGTCGGTCGGTTATTATGGGGTCTTTAATGAAAACTTTAAAAAAATATTTGGTTTTACTTGCAGACAGAGATTGCATTGGACGTTGCGTTATTTGCCACGAATGCCTTACAGATGAGATATTTTATAGATCAACATTACAAAGGCATATACAGCGACAAAGACTACAACTTAATGAGGGCATCTATGGCCTTTATAAGTCTGTCGTTCATTCTTCAAATCATGCTGGGATTCGCGATCATATTTTATGAGAAGATAATTGATACGGATAGAATGAGGCGGATAAGGAAGGGATTAGCAATGCTGATTCTGGTGACAAATATCATAGTTTTAGCATTTGGCGTTGGAACGTCCTTTGAAGCAACCTCTACTGGAAATGGTAGATAATAGGTCACACACTTGTTCCGCAAGGCTTTACATGAAAGACTTGGTATAGATTTGACGAAATGCCTATTTTTTTTTAATTCGGGACAAGTTAGTCATATTATAACTAGTAACACCAAAAACAGTGCATAATTGATTCATTATGTAGACCTTATGTTTAGTAAAGACGATGTTCTGTGTACATAATTGTTAAAGGTTTAGTACAGTTTGTGGTTAGTGATTTGTTTTTGTATGGCTGATATATCAGTCATTATATCGTAACGCGTTAAACTACATTTATCTTGCCAAATATGTACTTGTCAATATACACATCTATATGAGGCTGAAATAGAAATAAAACTATTAAATCACCTTTTGTTATAGTCAATATACCATTTAGCAAACAAATTAGGAATCTGGATATATTTGACGTCCAATAGTTCCATATTCCCTTCATTCCTAATTTTGATTTCAAACGTGACAGGTGTAGAAAGCTTAATAGGGAGTGCTTACCCTTCCGGAGCACCCGACCCACTCGTGGAAGTTCGCGTGTTTAACTAAACCTTATTTCCACTATCCTTTTTTTTTTAATTAGTGATTTGAACATGGAACGGTATATTTTTATTTTATTATATGTACTTGTACAACTACAAATCTACTTCAAATTTGTCTTCTCAAACGTATGGTGTTTTTGTAAAAGGCTGTTTGATTTGTTCGTATATTCAAAAGTTCCTTGACTTTAAAAATAAACCGGATATTCCCCTTTTTATTATAAGCAAGTACAAATAATAATTTATGCAAATTTTAACCAATGAAATTTAGTTTCCGTCAAAATAAACTTCAACAAGTTAACCTTGTAATATGATTGGTTAACTTTTAGAAGTGATAATGAGATTAACATTAAATTCTTTTCAATCGATTTTTAATCCCATTATTGTAGTCATATACGTAAATCGTTAATTAATCCCGGTGGAATTAAATATGACTTTCTTTTTTAATCAACCCGATTACAGGGTAGTAAAACAAACAAAAACATTATGTTGTTAATATTTTTTTAAATTGGATACTAGTATGGGGAAGGGTTAATTTGACGGCCTGATTATACTTTAGCAACAATAACCTTTATTAGAAGAATGTCTCTTTCTAAATAATATAAGCTCGTTTTCCAGTGAATACTATGTGATATAAAACATTCATCAGGCGAAGTGTCTTATATGGTATTCATTAGTTACTGTGTTCAATACTGTTTGATAGAAAACAAGAACTAGTAAATCTTTATTGTGTACAAACAACTGCTGATATGAATTTATAGACATTTACTTACCCGAGCAAATGCTTTTTAAAAAAGAACACTTTTTTGTTCAAATTTCATTCATTAAGGTTTTTTATTTATTTATTTTTTTTTTTTTTTATTACTTTATTTTATTTTATTTATTTATTTATTTATTTATTTATTTATTTATTTATTTATTTATTATTTATTTATTACTTTATTTTATTTTATTTATTATTTATTTTTTATTACTTTATTTTATTTTATTTATTTATTTATTTATTTTTATTACTTTATTTTATTTTATTTATTTATTTATTTATTTATTTATTTATTTATTTATTTTTTTTTTTTTTTTTTTTGTAAAATAAGATTTATTTTCTAAATGTAAATGTTTAACAGGGCGGTACTGGTCGCTAAGCAAGGTGATGTGTTAGGGCATTAACAAGTAATAGTTCATTGATTCATCAATGGATACCATCCAGCCACCAAACGCGATGCCTTTTGTATGTATACACCGCGCGTGATGCTGAAGACAAATGATTTAAATCGTGGATAAGTATATAGAATTAACAAAAATCAAATTTTATCTTAGGCCATGCCGAATTCATTGTAGTTTTCCACCATCTGGGCTGATATTAGTACCCAGATTGATTTATTTTTTGCTATATTAAATCAGTTTTTTTTTACAAAACAGAGTATTCTAAATAATCTATACTTTTGTGACTTATCCTTTTCTGCATTTTTTTCTCCTGTTGTTATTTCATAGTTTGTGCGCCGGAAGAAAATGTTTTAGAAAAAAATATTTAATTTTAATTGCTTCTATAAATGTGTATATGCATCTTGTTTCAAAAATATCCAAAAAACTAAAAATTAATGCTATGCTGCAACAGTGACAAGATCACATAATCGGATATGGACGGACAACTGTAGCTTTATAATGATAAATTGGGAATTAGAATATAAACATAGCATCATTCTAAAAATAACATAAACAGTCCCTTTTTAGAATGAATCTTGTCCTTCGATAAAACCACGAATAAATGCATTTGGAAACTTTTATTAGAGCACTGTTTGAACGTCCTGGTAAGAAACGATAAATAAACTACCCAGCTTACATAAAACCGTCATTACATTTGTCTAACAAATAATTTGAAGTGTGATGATACTGCCAGACTATTTGCTCAATTTGTTTTTTAACTACATGTACAAATCGTTCAGCTGACAGATGCTTCCTTTGATTCTTAGGTGTATTGCATGTTTGTTTTAAAAAGTGTTTTGGTTTTTGAAAGGTCAAATCAGGAAAAGAAAGCTGACGACCGTTTTTATACACTAAGAACGATTAGGACACCATTTGCATCTCAACAACGGTAACCCCGTGGAATTCGAAAATAAAATGAATTTTAAAATAACAATTATATATCATTATATAACTCCATCAAATACCACTTCTTTACTTTTGACACCACCTGTATTGGTTTGTCTATTTTTGTATCCGTCTCCCACCATTGTATCAAAATCCCCAGGCAATGGCAATCTGTCGCTGTAAAGTAGTTTTTGTCTTGTTAAATAAGCTGACTTAATTCTAGCAGTTCTTTCACCGCGTTTAGTGACAGGATATAATAGTTTTCCCGCTACTTTTAGGATTTCGTCAAGTATTTTGGTACGTCGACTTGATAATTTTAGAACTCTTCGAAGGCGGAAAAATGCTCGCAATACCGCACTGGAACTAGATTTAGAAAATGTTCCAAAATTAATAACGATCATGTTCCGTGTTCTACTTCTCACGTATAAGTTGTATATCTTATTAAACTCAAATCTTGCCCAGTTAGAATCCTCACTGTAAAACGACTCTGATAAAATAACTATCTGTTATAGCCTCCAATGTATCTTCTTCTCGGTTCCCGCCAAAACAAAGATGTAGAGTTGGTATAAATAACGTGTATCCAGAATCCCGGAGTTTAGGATACAAGTCTTTTAGTACGTAATTTCTTACGTCGTCGTCTGCTTCAGAGAAGGAGACAAATATGTCGTGTTTGAACACTGATTCTTTAGTTTTCCGATTTCTGAATCTTCGTGTCAAGATCAAAAGTTCATGCTTGTAACAAATACTTGATATCAAAGAAAACGAAATAATTGCTATAATAATTGGTATAGCTATTGCTAACTTACTAGCTAAAGACAAATGGTCATTACAGTCCAGATGATCTGCCACTAAGTCTTCTGACATAACTACCCCACCAGTTGTAACACAATAGAGTGGGTTAGATCTATTAGCAAACTTTAATCTTCTCCATTCTCCCATCCATAAATCATCACAACCACACTCGATCCCTTTGTTGCCAAGTTCTAGAATGTCTGGGTGACGAGTTGTTATTGTCTTTGGTAAATTAACCAGAGAATGTTGTGCTAATTTACTTTCCTTGCAATTGTCAACTGCTTTGGTACATCGGTATGGATAGTTTGAACTCCATTATCGGCAAGGTCAAGGACAGTTACTCTTCCAAAATAATTTCTAGTTTTCAACTCTTTGATAGAATTGCCAGAAAAGTACAGTTCAAGGTCATTACAAGATTCCGGCATATATAAAGGTAGAGATTTGTAATTTTGATTGGTACAATTAACAATCAATCTGTCTCGACTTGGCTGGTCAGTACAGACACAGTTAAGGGGACATCCGTCTCTAACGTCACATATCATCCTATCTAGAAGTTCTGTGTCATTGACATAGGCATACAAATGGTCTCCTCTTAATGAAGGTGGTTCCTCACAATAGTAGTCATCCTCAATACTCTTATAATACATACGCTTCATGAACTTGTATCCGTTCTCTAGCACTGGTTCTAACTCACAATCACAGGTAATTCTGGTTCCTGAATACTCCCAGCTTCCTGTAGGAAAAAGTTTAAAAATATCATTTCTGATTTGACAATTAGTATTTATGAAAGCCGAGTGTGGTAATGGCGCTATAGTCGTATTTGTAAATGATACATTCCCGGAACCGTAAACTTTATCGGGGTCTAGTTTCACGTTTAAGATATTTGTGAAGTCACCACTTTGTATACTTTCAGTAAAATCTATATAACAGTATGTTGATTCTATCATTAAGTTTGTTATATCTAACGACTTCAATACATTTCCTCGAAAGTTCTGGTACAGAACACCAACAGAACTATCAGAAAATGTATTAGGTTCTATGTGTGTTATTTTATTATACGATAAATCAACCTTCATTAAGTTTGTAAGTCCAATAAATGTTGAATTTAAAACATAAGTTATCTCATTTCCATGTAAATCCAGAATTTCTAGATTTTTCAGACAAGATATATTCCCAATCGACATTATCTGATTTCGCCGAAGGTAGATATATATAATATTTTCAAAATTACACAAATTAGTTGGTAAAAATCTTAGTCTTCCATTGAATGTGTTAACGATACGTTGGCTGAAGTTTGATATTGTAATCTGTAATGATTTCAGCATTTCCTTTTACATCTATGTATTCTATATCCAGTGAGTGTAACGTCTCCATTCTATATTCTCTATCTGACAGATAATTACAGCTACAGCACTGGTCATCGGCTGATGGACAAACGGTGATATCACACCATAATGTTTTATGTGGTCCTCTAGGTGGTGTCCAAACTTCATAAACATTACCACAAATAAAGCTGAATAAACCAAAGAGAACATATATATTTATATTATAACGGTACATTGTGAGACTAATAGCTCTATAGTAGTTTCTCTTACTGTCCGATATATTATATGAAAGAATTAAATTTTAATCAACAATTAAGTACTGAGGATTATAATTGTATGGGAAATCACCGACATACAAACTAACTTCATTGTAATAAATGATTGGATATAAACGTTTACGTATCTCACCATATACAAGACAAAATTAATTTATCTTTGTTTGGTTGGTCTCTTAAATGCTTTTAATGTCAAATAATGCCATTTTAGTCATTTTAAACATACAACATTTAACTAATCCCAAAACGTAATTGATGACCAGGTCCAAGAAATGTAGTTCAAGGGTGAATTTGAAGTAACAATCTACGGCAACTCAAACAGTTAGACGCTCTGCCGATCGAGCTATTCGGTCAAATGTCAAGTCCAGTCCTCTATACATTCATATAAGAATGGCACGCCAGTTTAATTTTGAGAAACATAGTTTATCGACGAGAAACAGAGTAACCCGACGAGATTCACTTTGTCAAGTTAGGCGAGAATCAAATCACAACCGTGTAACCAAGTATTTCGCACGGAAAACATAGATTTATGGCATGCCAGTTAGGGATCTAACTGAAATCAAACGCGAATCTATTCTTGAACTGGAATCACAGCTATATGGCACGCCAATTTAACAAAAAATTCGAGAAACTATATGCTTTTCGACGGGAGACCTAATTTTCCGTGTGCGAAATATGTTTTTCGCCGAGAAATTAAACACAGTAACCCGAACGAGATTCGCTTTTTCAAGGTCAAACTGAAAACCAAATGATAATTGTACTATACAATTATGTCTACCATTATTTTTTTTAATCTCTCATTATTGCCATTTTTAATACTAAAACGCTTATTATATATATACCTTAAAATGACTTACTGTCTCGATACATGTAAATTTTTGGGATTCAAGTCAAATCGTCACTCCGTTAAAAGTTGAAAGTGGTTGGCAATTTTACTGTTGGTCGATTTGAACTGATACCTAATTTTTGACACTGACAATGTAAAACACCATTAATATATCTTCCAAATCACCATCAAAGAATCGACACATTTAATATAGGTTAACGCATTTTGACTTGGTTGTAAAGCACAATTATTCCTCGTCACAGAACTGTCTCGATATAAGTGACAGAATCTTAACAGAGACATGAAGCATCATTTATCTACTACAGTTGAAAAGATATTGACTAAACCATCAAACATCATTACTCCACTCCGACATCCCAGAGCTGACCGTCTCGAGATAAGTGATAGAATCTTGACAGGAGCTTGAAGCTTCATTACTCCACTACAACATCCCAAAACGCACCGAAAGATGGTTTCACGCCGTGGAATACGCTAACCCGAACGAGATTCACTTTGTCAAGTTAGGCGAGAATCAAATCACGAGAAATCCTCGAGAAACTTAGTTTCCCGTTTTAATTAGTGAAACTCGATCGTGAAACCTAGTATCTCGCACGGGAACATAGTGTCTCGCAATGGAATCTTGACTTCCCGTCGAGAGTCACATTTACTAGGCATGCCGATTTCAGAAAAAACGAGATACTGGAATTCTCGTTCGGGTTTGTTACGCCGTGTTATGTAATAAATGTCAAGTAATGTAATACCCACCTTGTATTGTAATAATTTATTTCGTGTAATGTAATAAAAAACGACGTGTAATGTAATAAAACAAGGTTGCAGCATTTCTGACCTAAAATTACCCTGAACCTTTATCAAGTGACGTTTCCATTTTTTACGCCATCCCTTAATTCGCCCAATTTTATTTTTACATTGCACAAAAATTTTATTACATAACGCAAAACTACATGTTGTATGTTTTAAAACATTACACGCCGGTTTTTTTTATTACATAACAAGGTGTTATTAAATTTCATGAAAGAAATTATTACACTACAAGGTGGGTATTGCATTACTTGGCATTTATTACATACCAGTTAACTGCACGAAGTGATCTTCAAAAGGACACCGTAAATTCCTAAATATATCTTAAAAATTAACAAAATTACTACAGTGTCAAATTTATCAAATTTTAGTTACGGGAAATCTTAGTTTAGGAATGATTGTGAAACTGAATACAGACAGTAATATGATAAACTATGTATTGATTATTGAGATGATAATTATTTTAACATAGCAACAATAATTCATCGTTTCTTAATCAATGTCATACATAGGTTAGTTGGAACATAACTTTATTTGACAAAAAATATTATATAATAAGTTACATTTCATACCTACGAAAGCTTGTTCGTGCCAGAGTTAATTTTATAGCTTTTTCTAGGGGTTAAAATACCAATACATGATTAATTTCTTAATTAAATGATTAATTGATGCAGTGTGATATTTTGATATTTACGCTACGCCAATGATAACCACTGTCGCCATTGCGCGCTGTACGTACTTTGGAAACAATTGACTTATGACGTCACAATTAGTTGCTCGGCGCTATCCGTAATTTTGAAACAATTGACTAATTACGTCACAATCACTTCGCTCCGTACACAATAGCAACAACAACATGAAGTGAAAGATAATAACAATGGGAACTACTGCACAAGGAGGAGAGATACTATAAGTTACCGCCGTTACCAAGCTAGAATTAACGCCGGTCGTCCACAGGCTGTGACAGGCGGTCGAAATCGAGAGGATATCAGGCGAAATTTGAGAGAAAATGGCTATGTTGGATTTGAATACATATTCCGACATAGCAATCGGGCAGTAGAGAGAGGCCCCGAACATTCGATGATTATAGCTAATGCCGAAAATGTACCTGCTCCTGTAGATGAAAATTCGGAAAATTCAAGACCTTTTGCGGAAAACCGTTTCAATGAAGATATTTTTAGAAGACCAATCGTTCATGAAATTCCAGATGATGATGTGGAAAGTACTGGATTACATCGACTGCCTCCGCATCCAATGCAGGGATTGGACTACAACGTTATATCATACAAAGTTCCAATATTTCTGACACCATTTGTCAATTTAAAATCGGGGGTGAAATTGCAGCTTAAATTTTATGCGTCGTCTGTCGGTTACAAGACACTAAAGGTGTATGGCGAAGCGGCATTTTTGTTTACACATCTTAGAGGTTTAACATTGTACTATCTCTGTAACAAGGAAGATTCCAAAATGGAACCCAATGTACTTCTGGAGGAGAACCATGGAAGGTTGAGAAGAAGAAACATGAAACTTCGTAAACGGCGTCATATGAAGGTTAGATACCGGATGATGAAGAAACAGTCGTTCTTGATTATTGCAGGTAATTACAGATGCTAATTTACTAATATTACTGCTTACTGTATATTATATAAAGTTATCAAATGTTATTGAAGATAACACAGTGACTGACCAAGCTCCAACACAGGGATCAACATCCGTATCTACATTTGCTTCATAACATACGGAACTAGTTGTTGGTTAGGTACTGTATCAGAGATTGGTAACTGACAAGTCCAACTCTTTCTTTAGATTATTCTTTAGGCTTGTGATTTTATTTTAATTTAGGAAATCTTGAATTCATTTCAATTTAAAACATATAGCAATACATTATTGTGAAACATGTAAAAATGTCATTTCGAAAATAAACGTACGGAATTACTTATACACATGTCATCTTAAGGGCTCCGTACATTATGCTGTCACCGTAGGGACTCCGTACATGATGCTGTCACCGTAGGGACTCCGTACATTATGCTGTCACCGTAGGGATTCCGTACATCATGCTGTCACCGTAGGGACTCCGTACATTATGCTGTCACCGTCGGACTCCGTACATTATGCTGTCACCGTCGGAACTCCATACATTATGCTGTCACCGTCGGACTCCGTACACGATGCTGTCACCGTAGGGACTCCGTACATTATGCTGTCACCGTAGGGATTCCGTACATTATGCTGTCACCGTCGGACTCCATACATTATGCTGTCACCGTAGGGACTCCGTACATATGCTGTCACCGTAGGGATTCCGTACATTATGCTGTCACCGTCGGAACTCCATACATTATGCTGTCACCGTAGGGACCGTACATTATGCTGTCACCGTAGGGACTCCGTACATTATGCTGTCACCGTCGGAACTCCATACATTATGCTGTCATCGTAGGGACTCCGTACATTATGCTGTCACCGTCGGAACTCCATACATAATGCTGTCACAGTAGGGACTCCGTACATTATGCTGTCACCGTAGGGATTCCGTACATTATGCTTTTTCAATCAATCGATTGTTTTAGGAACATTATCAAAATGTACCTTCGTAATACACGTGTCCCGGTCTCTAAGTGTTCATTATAGAGAGATAGAATTATGATTTTGAGCAAGAAAACTGTATTAATTTTTAATGTGCGATTCCATTAATGTAAAAAACATCTAATTAACATAATTTACCATTCATTTTAAGATTTGATATTCAGGTTTATTACTATGGAATTTATTTCCATCAAAATTGATAAGATAACATCTCTGAAGAATTTCAAACAGTTTTACCAAAGTACCCATTTAAAACATAACTTTGAAAATAATCTATTACCACCGGGTTTTAATATTTAATCTAATTTGTATCTATCGTATCTAGCATAATTGAATCCTAATTTATAAAATGTAAACTGTTCATAATAAAAAGATAGACACAGTCTAAATAGGCTACCCTAGGAAAAAAGTCATTATTATTTTATCATTAGTATTATTGCTCCAGTCACTATTTTAAGATCCACGTACTTTAGCTATTCCCGAAAGTTTTATTGTAGCGTCTTGTTATTCTCCTGAATTTACGCAAAAATAATACCTCGATCAACATAAGTCCAATATTTAGAGCTGTTTGTCTCTTGACTAATCCATGAAAGTGAATCAGAGAGTTAGGACTTCACGGTATTTTATGTATTTTAAGTGCACTGTCAAAATAAGAGCGATACACACAATGTGAAAGTAAAAGCTCATTTTTGTAGAGGTATAGTTTAAATGTATTGCCAGCAATCAATGCCTTGTTTATACGGAACATTACGAAAACGTTCACGGAATCAATTCGTTTTTATGGGGAAAGACCACTTATTCCATATCCAATGGCAAACAAAATATTGTTCATGCTAACACCTGTCTTATCCGGAACTTTTAAGTTAATGGAAAAAAAATGTCAATGTGCGTGAGTTATCCCGCTTTGCACAATGTCTGGTAAAAACCCAATGCGAAATGACAAATGTATCAAAATTAAAGCTATTCAAATTGTTTGCTTTTGCTTTAGTTATTGATTGTTTTGTTTACTAATCAATTGCATCGGTACGATAAATTTGTTACTTAAAAATGGTAAAAAGAGAAAAGGCTTCATTCTGGTTGTAATTTTTAAAATTTGAGTCTGCAAAGTAATTTTTTTTTTAATTTTTACCGGGAAATCCACAATATGAAAACAGCTGGATTTGGCCAAAATAAAAACATAACATGCATATCACTGAATATTAATATTGTTCTACAATTTGATTCTTTGCATGTATGACCATGTTTTATTAAGGTTAAGTGTCCTATGTGCGCATGATTAGTTTTAAATAACATGCTTTGTTAAAATTTGATATGTAACCCCAGTCTTAGAAATTGTAAGATATTAAAACCTCTTACAGAAATTGTATACCTAGAAGTTCCGTTACCATGCCTACAGTAGCTGCTAAATGTTTCGGTCGGACATACGATGTTTTACATCCATCTGTACATATACTTTGGCTAATCGCGCTACCGGATTAGATTAATAGAATCTATCACAATTTGTGGTGCCAGATATGGAAATCTTGCACCTCTCTATTTATGGATTTTTCTATCTGGGTTGCAAGAAAACAGAGTCTGTAACCACCTAGGTTTGAAGCCCACTCCGGGAACATCCTATAGTGAGAATTTTTGTCAGTTCACTTGTCGTAGGCGAGTTTCTCCGGTTTTCTCTGACCACGTTGATATAAGTGAAAAAATTGACTGAGATGTAAAACTTCAGACTTCAGACTGACATGCACCAACCAATCACCCAAAACGTTCAAGTGGTGTTCGGGCTTTTTGTTGGTATTTTTTTAATTTGCAATGTACACCTACTCTATTTGATTTTTTTTTTACTGTACACATACTCTATCTCTTAGAATACTCTATCTCTTAGAGCGTTTTTGCACGTGACATATTGTTTACTCTGCGTAAACTATAATAAATAAATGATTGTTTAATTTCAGGAAAAGATTTTTTGTTGAGGCTACAGACGACAGAACCGAGTATGAGTATGGAAAGTTTACGGGATAGTAACGGAGAGATGCCACTAGCCACAGGAACCTATACCCGTCTGCTAGACACCAACCCCAATATCGTCATGGACTGGCAAGTATTTATGTGGAGATGGTTTAATGAAAAGAATGAAGAAATCTTACACTTCTAAATAACACATTGTACGGCATCGATACATTATAACTACAACGGTGGCAGATAGGAACAAGTCTAGCGCTGTAAATATATCCAGACACATCCTACACCAAAGGCTCAAGCTTCACACTAACACTTTCTATACCAAGTCATCACACATCCACTGATAAAACAAAATATTTACCACAATGTACACTGTATAGATTTATATGAAAAACAAAATAGTTAACGAATAAAATGTATTCTGTATTCGAAACAATTTCTGTTGTTTAATATGTTGTTTATACATTGCTCTTAGATTGTGGTTTGGACATGGATTGGTAAGTTTGTTGTTTACTTTGCTCCGGGATTGTGGTTCGGATATGGATTGATTAGTTTGTTTTTGATTTGTATATTGTACTATTTAAGTGACGTTCTCATTTACAATTAATGTTAAAATAACAAAAGAAAGTCGGGGATTAAATTATTTTCGTTTAGTAGAGTAAATATCACGAAATTCAATGCCAATACAACTTTGCCGCTACTAAAGTCCTTTTAGGATTTTTTTCACATAATTTCTTTTCCAACCAAACCTTAATATACGCAAATATACCAGTGCATGCTCATATCGTAATCTCAAAGGCAAAGTATAAAGCTTTGGAACTGGTAAACTAAGAAAAACAGGCGAACTTTCACCACGTAAGTGAGGACCTGTGTATTACCTCTTGTCTATATAGCTACACCCGCCATGTGTGAAACGTAAGAATGTATGAAACATAAAACTATATATCAGGATAAACATTGAAATAGTAATATATTGTACTTATCAACATGTGACGACGGCCATAAATGTTTTAGGATCTTGATAAGCCTAGATTTGCAAATTTTTTGAGTCAGCGATTTATTTGTAAGCATCTTGTTTCGTAATATAATGCTACCTTAACGGGAACAAACTATCACAGCGCATTAACTTGAGAGTAAAAAAAATTGAAATCATCACGTTTGTCACAAAGCTTCGAATTTAGTCTTTTGTAGGTGCCATGATTAATATAACTTGAAGCAGGCTCGAAGAATCGGTCGTATCTTTTATTTCAAGTTTTCTAGGACAGATGCCATTCATATTTAATCCAAATGTAGGAGACAACACACATATGCTTGTATGCGGAGTTCCGTGAGTTGGCGAGTCTTCTCTCCAGATTTAACAAGGTTCTGCATAAGATTTAAGAACCAAATTAGCAAGCAATGGTGCATTTTGTGCCCATTGGTATACCTGTTTTTTTTCTTGTAAAATTATATTTCCAAACACAACAAATATGTCGTCTATCAAAAACATTTTGTTGCTAAACAAAATGCTGGTTAAACACTAGATATTTGTATCTTGACTAACTGTTTTTGTAAAGAATGCCAAATTAATGACTTATTTCCAAGTTTTTCTCTAAATTAAAAGTAAGGGATAGTACATGTGTTAATACTTTTTACACGAAATAAGGTATAAAAAACGAAATGTTTAAGTAATACTCAAGGGTTTCTTTTAGAATTTTGGCGGATTCAATGACTCTCGACTTGTCACTAGTTTCTATATTATCTTATTTTATAGAACATTATTCTTGTATTGATTAATTAAGAACAATATACATAAGGTAAATATCCACACAAAACAATCTGGAACCACATTGCTGTATAACATAATGTCTTACCCTGTGTCGATTTTACACCCAATAGACTCAATACGTAAACATGTGTCAGCTATTTTGGCTTGTTTGTTGTGCCAATGTGAAGCTTTGATTATAACCTTGATAGTACAAAATGGTTATACTTAAGTATAGGATACAAAAAGAAAGTCAATAGTAAAAATGTTTTCTATTATAGCTTCGCAAATTGAAAGACATCATGTTAATAAACTAGGCAATGCGTGGATGTACTTAGTTGGTTAAATTTAATCTGAAATAGCTATGTTATGTGTGTCTATATAATGAAAACAAATGATAAGATCTATCATCATAGAGAGAGGAGTGAAATCTCCTGGTAAATCAAATAAGGTGTCACAAAGCGGGTTATCAATAACACACACACACACACACACACACACACACACACACACACACACTGGTTTTGGTTTATTGCGAAACAGATATACAGAAAGCACTTAAATATTCTACTCAAATCTTATTTAGACAATCATCTGATGTCAGTCGTATTTAGGTATACATGCGAGGATCGAAAGCCAGTCTCGGTGCAGCCCTGATTTCATCCAATATGCGGCGATTTGAATCCCTGTCCTTCCAAAATACAGAGATGTGCATAAACCAAAAATTACTGAGACCCTTCGTAAAGTACACGTTAAATCCCTTTTTATTGTAAATCATTTGACGTATCTATAGAATTCATTTGACGTATCTATAGAATTCATTTGACGTATCTATAGAATTTTTTCTTGGTCTTGGTCGATTTTTATAAAACTTCATTCTAAAAGCCCCAAAAATAGTACCTCATTCTTAAAGCCAGTCCTAAACGGATTAAAATCAGAATCAGAAATACACATTATATGTCATAAATCCAAACTTATTTCTGTAAATGACATCGCAATACCTATTAGATTTTTATAACATTTGCTATATTAAATTTGCTATATTAAAATTTAAATTGGTTTAAATGTGTGCTAATATCGTTACCAGACAATTCATCCCGTTCAGAAACATTTCTAATTCGAGCTTTGTATGTGCAATTAACTAGCTTCACAATTTCATCTCCTTTTAACAAATATATCATCACGTTTTGATTATGTTCCCACCCAGTTCGTCTGAAACAAAGTTACAATCGCGTCCAGACAATAAACATCCACGTGCGTTTCTCTCATTATTAACATTTGGTCGCTTGTTTCTACTTAAATTGTATCATACTTGTTTAATTATTTCTTAATATGGTATAAGTGCAAAATCTCAAATTTGTAATAATGCATAGAGTTGAAACTCTAAAATATAAACATACCAGTATATACTTGTCAAATATAAACATATTGGTAAACAACATTGACCTGTCCGCTTGACCTTCCATTTTGAATTTTCATATACATGTAGTAGACGCTATTCAATATTCGTATTGGGTAGTGTTAAGATTCGTAGTTTATACATCAATTAGGCACACTTTCCATGATATAGACCAAAAAACGACCGTGCTCTCTACTCCCTATACATACATGTGCTGGCCCATAATAAATAAATTAAAGGTCAAACGGACGGGTCACTGTTGTTAGCCTCATCCAGTATATACAGTGCCAAATATAAACATATAGGTATACAACATTGACCTGTCCGTTTGGCCTTTCATTAGGAATATTCATATAGGGGACTCCACCTATTACATAGGTGGTATTAGGATTCGCAGTTCATACATGAACATTGTTCGCGCTATGTAGACGAAATAAACACGACGTGCGTTCCCTATATTGTCAAACATAAACATATAAGTATATACATTGTCAAATATAAACATACCAGTATATACATTGTCAAATATAAACATACCAGTACATACATTGTCAAACATAAACATATCAGTATATACATTGTCAAATATAAACATACCAGTATATACATTGTCAAATATAAACATACCAGTACATACATTGTCAAACATAAACATATCAGTATATACATTGTCAAATATAAACATACCAGTATATACATTGTCAAATATAAACATACCAGTACATACATTGTCAAACATAAACATATCAGTATATACATTGTCAAATATAAACATACCAGTACATACATTGTCAAATATAAACATACCAGTATATACATTGTCAAATATAAACATACCAGTATATACATTGTCAAATATAAACATACCAGTACATACATTGTCAAACATAAACATATCAGTATATACATTGTCAAATATAAACATACCAGTATATACATTGTCAAATATAAACATACCAGTATATACATTGTCAAATATAAACATACCAGTACATACATTGTCAAACATAAACATACTAGTACATACATTGTCAAACATAAACATACCAGTACATACATTGTCAAATATAAACATACCAGTATATACATTGTCAAATATAAACATACCAGTATATACATTGTCAAATATAAACATACCAGTACATACATTGTCAAATATAAACATACCAGTACATACATTGTCAAATATAAACATACCAGTATATACATTGTCAAATATAAACATACCAGTACATACATTGTCAAACATAAACATATCAGTATATACATTGTCAAATATAAACATACCAGTATATACATTGTCAAATATAAACATACCAGTACATACATTGTCAAACATAAACATATCAGTATATACATTGTCAAATATAAACATACCAGTACATACATTGTCAAATATAAACATACCAGTATATACATTGTCAAATATAAACATACCAGTATATACATTGTCAAATATAAACATACCAGTACATACATTGTCAAACATAAACATATCAGTATATACATTGTCAAATATAAACATACCAGTATATACATTGTCAAATATAAACATACCAGTATATACATTGTCAAATATAAACATACCAGTACATACATTGTCAAACATAAACATACTAGTACATACATTGTCAAACATAAACATACCAGTACATACATTGTCAAATATAAACATACCAGTATATACATTGTCAAATATAAACATACCAGTATATACATTGTCAAATATAAACATACCAGTACATACATTGTCAAATATAAACATACCAGTATATACATTGTCAAATATAAACATACCAGTATATACATTGTCAAATATAAACATACCAGTACATACATTGTCAAACATAAACATATCAGTATATACATTGTCAAATATAAACATACCAGTATATACATTGTCAAATATAAACATACCAGTATATACATAGTCAAATATAAACTTACCAGTACATACATTGTCAAACATAAACATATCAGTTTGTCACCCTTCAAAGAAATTTCTCGCATAGCGATTGGTTAACTTGCCGGGGTACATTGAACGCACGCGACGTTTAGCGGTAAAAGGGAAGTAAATCGTACATCACTGACGTCTAGTTACAGTAAACAAACATGGCGACGACGTACGCAAGTCACTGACACAAAATACGAAATGGAAGTTAAAAAGTTCCAACTGGTAACGCTTTGAAGGGTGACAAAAACGTTATACAGGGCTTTGGCAGGTTACACGGCCCCATGTACCCCGTTTAAGATGAATGTACCCTTCGCCTGCGGCTCAGGGTACATAAATCTTTGACGGTGTACATGGAACCGTGTAACCTGCCAAAGCCCTGTATAACTTTTAATATACATTGTCAAATATAAACATACCAGTATATACATTGTCAAATATAAACTTACCATTATATACATTGTCAAATATAAACATACCAGTATATACATTGTCAAATATAAACTTACCATTATATACATTGTCAAATATAAACATACCAGTATATACATTGTCAAATATAAACTTACCAGTATATACATTGTCAAATATAAACATACCAGTATATACATTGTCAAATATAAACTTACCATTATATAAACATATAGGCAAACGACTTTGACCTGTCCGTTTGACCTTTCATTTAAATATGGGAGAACACAGGTGTTTATTTTGTATACATCGCGAGATATACTTACCTCATAGAGTAAACCTGTGCACTGCATGTATTAACTTGGACCCAAACACTACCCATTTATTGGGTGGACCCTCCTATATGAATATTCCAAATTAAAGGTTAAACGGACAGGTCAGTGTTGTTTTCCTATACCGGTATATACATTGTCAAAGTATATAAATTGTCAAACATAAACATATCAGTTTGTCACCCTTCAAAGAAATTTCTCGCATAGCGATTGGTTAACTTGCCGGGGTACATTGAACGCACGCGACGTTTAGCGGTAAAAGGGAAGTAAATCGTACATCACTGACGTCTAGTTACAGTAAACAAACATGGCGACGACGTACGCAAGTCACTGACACAAAATACGAAATGGAAGTTAAAAAGTTCCAACTGGTAACGCTTTGAAGGGTGACAAAAACGTTATACAGGGCTTTGGCAGGTTACACGGCCCCATGTACCCCGTTTAAGATGAATGTACCCTTCGCCTGCGGCTCAGGGTACATAAATCTTTGACGGTGTACATGGAACCGTGTAACCTGCCAAAGCCCTGTATAACTTTTAATATACATTGTCAAATATAAACATACCAGTATATACATTGTCAAATATAAACTTACCATTATATACATTGTCAAATATAAACATACCAGTATATACATTGTCAAATATAAACTTACCATTATATACATTGTCAAATATAAACATACCAGTATATACATTGTCAAATATAAACTTACCAGTATATACATTGTCAAATATAAACATACCAGTATATACATTGTCAAATATAAACTTACCATTATATACATTGTCAAATATAAACATATAGGCAAACGACTTTGACCTGTCCGTTTGACCTTTCATTTAAATATGGGAGAACACAGGTGTTTATTTGTATACATCGCGAGATATACTTACCTCATAGAGTAAACCTGTGCACTGCATGTATTAACTTGGACCCAAACACTACCCATTTATTGGGTGGACCCTCCTATATGAATATTCCAAATTAAAGGTTAAACGGACAGGTCAGTGTTGTTTTCCTATACCGGTATATACATTGTCAAAGTATATAAATTGTCAAACATAAACAAGCACAAGTTCATTAAAGAAACGGCCAAAAACACATACATTGCAACCGCTTATTGTGACAACTTTAGACGCCAGTACAGGAATTGATTGATATCAGTCGATACACGAGGAAAGAAACCATACATTGACTATTCCATTACCACTGTGTGGGAACGGAAGTTGAGTCAAACTGTACAGTTTTCGGTAGCTCTGTTAATTGAAGCGAGAGACGAAATAAAAACAAGATGTCTGAAACGGTTGGTGGTTACTTTTTAACTTGTATTAAGCATATAATGCAAGATCTGGATAGAAATTCAAATGGAGAAATTTGACGATGAAAATTATTTACCATTTTAAGAATTCGTTGTCACTTATATCATTATACACTCGACAATAATAGCACTTGAACACGAGACAGTGAGATAAAATACATCGATTTATAGCGAAAAAATGCGTAAATTCTCTAGCGTGATGAATTTTCTAGTGTAACAAACAATACTTAAGACAGCTTTTAATATAAAGTTACACATATATTAAGATGACATCACCCTCCTTTAAATGGTTATTGTTATAAATAAGATTTTTCTTTGCACCTTGGAGATTGTTTACTGTACAGGTAGCTCTAAATATCTGTAATTTTTCTGTACAGGTAGCTCAAAATTCAAACAAATAATAATTCAAGGTTGAATGCATTATTATAACCCCCCCCCCGCAAACGAAGTTCAGGGGGTATATAGAAATCACCCTGTCTGTCCGCCCGTCCGTCCATCCGTCTGGTTGTCTGTCTCAATATCGTGTCCGCTCCATATCCTCCATGTCTATCAATAGATTTTGACCAAACTTGGCACAGATGTAAAACAACATGAGCTGATGTGTCGGGTACCAAATTTATGTACATAGGTCAAAGGTCAATGTCATGAGGTCAAATATTATTTTTTTTTGCCACAATATCGTACCTGCACCATATCTTCCACGTCTACCGATGGATTTTGATCAAACTTAGCACAAATGTAAACCAACATGAGACGATGTGTTGCATAAGGTCAAGGTCATGAGGTCAAATTTTAGTTTTTCCGTCACAATATCGTGTCCGCTGAAATTCTTATTCTTATTTTTTTCTGTGGGTGGGGGTAATAGTCTCCTTTCGACATTTCTGGTTTATTTTAATTTTTGCAACATTTTCATTATATATATATATTATATATAGCATCTGAAATTAAGAAAATGTTGCAATAATATATATATACTATTGCAACATTTTCTTAATTTCAGATGTTAAAAAACACCGAAACGATTCCATTGTTTATACTGCAAAAGTAAAGCAAAATTAAATTTTTCTGAGGTTGTCGACCATTGTATAGTATTTCACAAGCATTTGGAACTGAAAGTTAATAACACAGACCTCAATCAAGGAGATATTCGAATTAAAAATTTCCACATCATCCGAAGGGAATACGAGAAAGACAACAACATTCTTATACCAAACGAATTAACTGAAAAAAATGAAAAAAATAAAAAAAATTCAAAACGCCCAAACGATTCTCCATTCCACTACATGATGATACATCTGACAACAATATGGACGAAGAAGATTTTCTAATCGACAGCTTCCCGAATTTATCTGTTACAGATTAAATATCACAGAAACCTCATGTACAAATGCATGCCAGACGGGGCCATCTTTTACCGTTCCTTTAATGGATGAAATGACACTAGCAGATGTACCGCTTCTACAAACGCTATCAGAAATGCTACCGAAAGTAATTGCAATTCTTAGAGAGTATGAGCATGAAGATTAATACTTGAAATTTAATAGCCTTCAGTTTTGATGCAAAATGCTTTTCCAATGAAAATCATTTCATATTTACTGTTTCTAGAGGTAATCGAATGGTTTTCTACAAAGGACAGTCATGTGATGAGATATTCAGCTGAAGTTAGACAGTTCTGGCACATTGGTTCTAAATTGTTTAAGGGAAAGTTACTTCGTTTCATGGGTGGTTGGAAAAACCAAGGTCAGTGTCCACAACGCAATCTTGATCCAAAAACGTCCTGGTTAACGATGATTTTTCAAACCATATGAAGAATATTTCACCAGGGATAATACAAGATATGATTGATTTGGTTAATCTTGATGACAAAACGCAAAGTAAAACGTATAAACTGTGCTTTATGATATTTAGACAATTTATGCCATAGATCTACGATTTAGGTGTCTTTTAAAATGCGTTACCCACGCGTGATTCTCTCATTCTAAGATTATATCTATATCCTTTTACTATTTTAGAGTCATAATAGTATTCAGTTGTATATTGCTCATGATAAACAATATTTGCCTTAATTTATATAGAACAGTATTGTCTGACCATGTCCTTTTTATGACTTGATGTATTTTAGATCGTTGATTGCCTTAGAATATTAATGTCACGCCTGATACACACATTTTAGATATTAACCCTACGTTTATACCCCTGAAACCCAAATATAAAAATCAAACCTTGTTTTTTTTCAAGAAATTAATCGCATTTCTATTAAATGAAAGCGTTTTTATACTTTCTATACTTTGAATTTGAATGCCAATTGCGAGCTACCTGTACAGTACCATTTCATAAAATGTGAGCTACCTGTACAGTAAACAGAAAACCACACAGTCCAATAAAATCGTGTTTTGAAGTTTTCTCAAAACTTGTAAGTACTGTAATAAGTCACAAGTTATTTTTAACATTCATAGCTTGCAAACTGTCTTCGGAATGGTATTAAATAGAATAGTAATATATAGAAAATTGAGAATAAATCGTGAATTCATGACAATTCCGCTGTGATCAATCATGTTCAACAAACAAATTAAAGTTTTAGGCTTGATTTTTCACAAAATGTGTTGGATAATTAAAAATTGCATTAACATATATGCATAGTGAGATCCATGTACCTATGAAAAATCTCACAACACTTCATAACAACAGTAATTTTACATATTTTTTCTTACGTTTGACTCCACTGTTTTCATTCCTCGCTTCGATTAACATGTACTGAACTTCCGTTCCCACACTGTGATTACAGAATAAGGTCAAGTATCCATCCTCTCTAACATCTATATGATACATAAAGGTAAATTATAGATAAGGTTTGAGTTATGAAGTGTTAGACTGGTCATTTTGTACCATACTGTTGTGTTAAATATCGCAATAGTATGTAAATAATTGATCATAGTTATAATGGGTGGACTATTTGCAGGGTCAGTGCATGAATGTGTATTCAGAAAACTACCGATCTTTGGTAAGCAGACATTTAAATAGTTATTATGATGACCTTTGGTGTTCCTCGTCTTTTACATATACAGAGTGGTTTCAAGGTTTATTAAATAATAAGCACCCACAGTGTCTCCTAACTATTACCAGTACATGTGATGTTGTATATTGAGATATTGTCATTTGTTTCAATATATGTTTGTGATGGTTTCAATATGTGATTATGTTTTTGTTGTGCTGTGTTGTCATGTGCTGATTTTGATTTTTTATTAAAATAATGCATTCAAAATCAGTGTCATGTGCTTATTTTGAATAAATTCAAAATCAGCACATGACAGCGTTGATGTTATCACGATTCAATAAACATGTATTTTTTTTTGCTGGTTTCAATATGTGATTGTATTTTTGATGTAACGTGTTGTTATGGTTATATTAGATATTATCACTGGTTCAATATACATGTATTTTTTTGCTGGTTTCAATATGTGATTGTATTTTTAATGTAAAGTGTTGTTGGGGTAATATTAGATATTATTTTATACTCATTTGCAGCTTTTTCATTTCTGTTAGTCTAACATTGTACATAAATGACGCAGCTTTATCATTGAGCTTTCATTAACACCACACAATGTGTAGGTAATACACGTGTTCCAGACATTACTAGAAATCAAGGTTATCACGTCGGACATTATTATATCTTAAAGATCTCGTATACTTTTTATGACGCCTTTGTGCTTAATAAACCCATGATTTTACATTTAAACTTTACAAGGCTTACACGAATCATAGTACATTCTCTCTACGTATAGACTTTTATGTCGTATACCTACTTTGACCATATCACCAATACACATTTTATTACAAATTTACGCGGATTGATGGTTTTAAATATTATCGAAACTCAGTCTTCAACTTGCGCCTTCAAAACTTTTTTCGTCTTTATTTAACAATTTTACATACATTTTTTTGTTTTTTGTAATACGCTGCATACTTGGCTAGTATGTGTATCTCCAGTAAAACTCGATAAAACAATGCCTGAATTATATTCCAGATTACTTTTTCCATTTTTTTACGATGAAGAAAATGCCATTTGTATTGAGACAAATACTCTCAACAAATAAAATCAATTGATTACCCATATAGTGGTAGAAAGACCACCATGAAATAAACCAATTATATTTTTCAGTCGAGTGACAGACACTTTCCAAAACAAAAGTTTAATGTTAGAAAGACTATAAAATATGTATGAAGTAACGTACAACACAGACCATGATACATAATCAACAACAATAGAAGACCAAAGAAGAGAAAATATATATTCGGGATAGTGATTATGAAGCCATGGACTTTGGGCGAGCATCAGTTGATTATAAAACCCCTGAGTTTGGGCTAGTTGCTTATCGTAAATGTGACCTTTCGCTTATGCCATTATTATAATAATTCTTATTAGTTTTTTTAATTTAAGGATAAACAGTAAAAGCACTAACGAAATAATGATAACAATAATAGTTAATTTGAGCCCACTCAATATGTACTTCGCACGCTTTTCTCCCGAATTCACCAAATAACGGTTTATTGAGATTAACTGGTCTCCTAACCATAATAACTCTAGATTTTTTATAATTTATTACTTTGTTATATAAGTCTGTTTGATCAGGGATAAATATAAAACATTATTTAACCAATATATTACGTAACACAATCTTAAATTTGATATATTGTGGACGCATATTATATTTATCATTTATCATGTGTCTTAAAGGAATGCTTTATGGTACATTGAGCAGCTCTGGATTCTGATTGGCTGATTTTATTGTAGTGTAGGAGTATGTAGAAATTCACTAAAACTAAAATCTAAGAAATATTAATTTGATTAAAATTATCTTGGGTACTATAAATTCATCAAAACACGACTTTAACCATGCCAAGGGATAAGTTATTAAAATAAAGTTCATGTTAATTCTACAAAACATTGTTTATGCCAGTTATTAATCGTTATTAGAGACAATATTTACTACAACAATATTCCACTGAGGCCAGAAGTGTCAAAACTGAGTTTTATTTGAAACTATCGTTTTTTAAATCATTAAAAAAACCTTGAATATCATTAAGAAAAAGACGAATATTTATTTATTTTGGAATCACGGCATAAGTATGATTCTTACCTTTTTATGTCTTCAAGATCAATTTGCGACAATGACGTTTTTAAGAATGACCAGAATATATGTTATCATAGAAACTGTGTGTTTTGTAAGGTAAGTGCAGTTGTCAGTTGTCATTGTATTTAAACCATAAGTTATAGATGGCGGATCGGCGGCCACGCCAACAATGTTCCGACAAAGGTCCGGCATGCTTGAATTACACAATAGCAAACTAGCAATGAACCCCAATTAACAAGCATAGGTATAAAGCTGAGCTGAAATATTGATTTTAACAGTAAGTTACAATGCCACCAACAATGACCGTTTTATTGCACCGAGGTTGAGACTCCATCAAAACTACATTTCGTACTCACAAACACGGATGACATATAATAATAATAATAATAATAATAATAATAATCAAAACTGGTTAAGATTATATTTTCTTGGACCAGATAAAATCAGAAAATCGGTATACAATTCATATGTCGAATTACATTGTATGCACTACCTTAACCTGTTACATGTACACCTGGAAAGTACTGTGTGTATATACGAGTAAAGTGCATTTTATTACTATTGATAGGTTAATTCCATTACAAATGGTACTCTATCATGTCTATAGCATCAATGTTGGGAACACATGTGACCTTGTGGTCTCGTGCACACGTTAATCGTGTACTTTATCTGTTAAGATGTATTTTGCTGCGTACTCTCGAACTTCAAAAATGCATCTTTTAAATATATCGTCAACCCATTCTTTCGAAACCAGTGGCTTTTTAAGTCACCATTGTTGTCATTTACAGTAATATCTATTTCTGGTAGTACGAAATGTACTTTTTTCCGTTTTGATGAGGTTACATCACTTTGTCTCTTTACATTTCTCTATTTCTATATCATTGACTATTTATGTAAAATCGTCAAATTAATTTGATTGGTAAGATATTTTATAATCAGTCTTCGGGATAACATAAAAATTAATAAAATCTACCCCTGCATTGCAGTGGAGACATAGAACTCTTAACCTGGGCGAGGAGGTTCTTTACTTTGCAGACTGAGAGTTGCCGAGTTCTGGAATAAAGAAACGCATCCCGAAGATTGAGATTTCTATGCCTTCACCACATAACAGGGATTGATTCTCTTTATGTTCCTGTTTTCTAAAAGCTTTCATGCTTAAAATCTCCCTAAAACTACGCAAAATAGTACATTGTTTGCATTTGGTTCCAATGACGATACAATATAACTTTTTGACGTCACAACTTAAGTGATTTATTTGATCATATGACGCCGCTTTTTCCCACATTTGATCTTATGCTAGGGCTATTTTCAGCATTTAATATTATGCACTTATGTTCAGTAGTTCATCATAAAATGTAGTGCTTTCTACAGATAGAAGTTGTAACTAACACTAAAGCTTTGTAGGATCTTATTAAATAGTGACTGCATGTAATTCACCTTGCTTCCTCTCTATTAGAATTGCTCCTAATTTTCCATTTGATCTGTAAATATATCTAAGTGGTATAGAGAGATCAGATATTAATAGCTTATAGAGTTACTTTTATATTTTAATGGTCAGGCTCGAACTCAATAAAACCGGCGGAAATTACCCTCCAAGAAGCCGCGGGGTTTCAATCTTTCTATTAAATGGTAAAATTGAAATTTTTAACTAGCAGGTCAAAAGATGTAGTGTACTGTAGAATTAAATGTTTTCATTAATCTGATTTTTCTAAAGGATTCTGATTGGTTTTAGCAAATTCTGTATATAAATTGAATGAGCCTAAAATGAAAGAACGCTTTTGGTTGGATAATGGTTCATTTGTCAACAGTGTTAGAGTAAAAGAATATCTAACCGCTAGAACTGTCTAAGACCTTTTTGTCAAAAAGTCTTCTTGGAGAAATCGCCCACACACTGCAATTTTGATGAAAAATCAGAACAAGATTCCTTCCGATTACATACGTGGCGGGGGTGCTTACCATGTCGGAGCACCTGACTGAACAAGGTTTTGTCTGATTTCATACATGGCGGTGGAGCTTACTCTTCTGAATCACCCGACCGTGTGAACAAGATTTTTTCCGAATATATAAGTGGCGGTGGTGTTTGCTCTTTCTTAGCACCCGACCTCACTTCCCATTATAGAAGTTCACGTGTTTAACCAAATGTGCAAATTTCAAAATTTTATTTTGTTTTGTGATTGTTGTTAGTTATGTCTGTTTTGATTAGGCTCCTTCATTGGAAAAGCATAATTACATGATACAAGATAATAAAATCCCACTAATTCCTGCATGAAATAGATAGACATTATTGTCTGGCAATGCAAAAATTAAATAAGGTAGTGATTGTTCTATCACATTATATTAAAAAATTATTTAATGTAGTATGTTTCCTGATTTTCTTGCTAACAAATTCATAAAACCATACAAACAATCTGTATCAAGCAATTACAAACAATAGTATTATTAAAATTAAAATTTACACTAAAAGATCGTATTTAAAGTGAGAACTTTCATTAACTGCGATGTCCTAGAGTTGCTCCCTTTCTTGTTCAGTCTGAATGGCTTGTTCTTGTGACCAAATTGACGATTTAAAATTATTTATACTTTTTAAATTGTTATCGCAGCTATCGTTTTGATATGTTTTTTTAAATAAAAATAAGAACTGTTTGTTGTTATTTTCCACACTGTTGTCAGAATATAGAGCAAGGTACCATGCATTCTAACGCTATGTTGACCTTGTTCTATACTCCTAAACGATTAGAAGTCGTTACGTAAGGAGGATTTGGGGAAGGTCATTACATTGTTATGTATTATGTATCCAAAATTATCCTTGATATATTTGACATATCCCATAGTACCATGTTTCTTTTATTCTCAAGTTTGGTGACACTGGTGCCGGGTTTAAACAGAAAGAGGCATTTACCTTTTCACAGCACTCACCCTAACTTCCCTGACGGAAGTGTACTTGTTTAACATAATTTGCCACTTGTAAATTTTTTACTTAAACGTGGATCGTTATGTTTGTGTTTGATTGCAGAGACCTGCAACATACTACCACCACACCACGCAACAACCTTTGACATAAGTTCCCATGTCCGTCGGTTTTTTAAATCAGTGATCGCAAAAGGTGTTTGTCTACTCTTCTTGGGTTTTTTTTATCAAAAAACATTTCGCCGTGTTTTTTGTTGTGTTTGGTGTTACTTCCATATACTTGTATCATGTCATGTTCTTTTCCTACCATTTACTTGTATTTTGTGTTTTGATTGTGTTGGCTGTTTCTACAATTTATTTGTATTTTGTATTCTTGTTTGTCTTACAATAAAATACAAGACCGAATTCTTAAGTTCTGCTACACTACAAGACTTATACCTTAAAATAAGAAGTTGCTTTGTAAGTTTATAACAAGCGTATTTAAGGACCGCTTCACAATCGTTTTGGAACGTATGTAGTCTTTGCATTCTTGAAAAATTATCTTAGCTATATTAGACATCTCATTCCATCATGTCCTTTTTATTCTCAATTTTTATTCCAAACGTGGTGGATGTGGCTAGCTAAACAGGAGTTGCTTACCCTTCCGGCCGGCGAATCCGGTCTCACTTCCCTTGTTTAATCTACAGTACCGGCCTGTCGAAAGTTTAACACAAAGCTGTCAAAAAGAAATTGAAGCTCGGTAAATGAATGAGAATGAATAGCTAGTGACCAAAAGCTACCGAGAGATAGATAGATAAACTCCCGAACATCTATCGAAAAATGTCTAACGAAAGGTCGATATGAGCCGCCGATTTGGTACTTAATTCATGATTTCAGTCTTAATTATCGACAGGTCTGTACTGTAATGTTTTAACTTTGCTTGAGAATTGTGATTTGGACATGGATTAGAATGTTTGATTTTGATGATACAGTCAAACCTATCTATTAAGGCCACCCAAGTGAACCAGTAAAAGTGGCCTTTATGGGCAGGTGGTCTTTAAATACAGATTCAAATAATATAAATAAAGAACTATTGCGATACAATTCTAATGACCTTTATGTTCAGATGGCCCTTATATAGAGGTTGCCTTTCAGGCAGGTTGGACTGTAACTTGTTTTGTTTCGTGTGCTTGTTGTGGTTGCCTTGGTTGTTGCCAAATACGTTTTTTCATTGTGTCGTGTGCTTTGTTGTTGTGCCGTGTTTTTGGATTGTGTTTCCTGTTGTTTAATTTACTTGTATTGTGTCGTTTGTTTTGTTTCGTTGACTTTTTCTACCATTAACATGTATTGTTGATGTGTGCTTGGTTGCGTTAACTGTTTCTACTATTTACTTTTATTGTTCGTGTGTGCTTAGTTATTACCAAATACGCATTTTAATAGCAATTTAATAGTTTCTTCTATGTTAATGTCGGTCTCAACCGATGCATCAAGTTCACGTACGAGAGTTTATGCGAACTTTCAATATTGCCTCTTAAATGATGTACAACATTGCATTGAATGTCGTCAACATTCCGCAGCATAGGTAGGTATAAAGTACGGGTGTTATGTTTTACAACCGGTCGCTAAATTATTCAAACTAGACAGTTAAAAAACATGGAAAAAAATCCAATGACAATGAAAGTTAATTTTTATGATAAATGTATCTTTTATACAATTTAATCATTTATATTAACACAACAGATTTATTTGTAGGAAAAAATTAAGCATATAAACACAAGATTTCCAGCCCACACACAAAACAGTTTTAATAAATTTATTTTCTATTTCATCAATTTTGGAGTTGTGTTGTAATCTTATCTGATTTCAGTCGTAATCGAGTTTGCTCACGGTAACAACTTTAAATAAATGTTCCTAAGAGGGCGTTTTTATTGACATTTTTTCCACTAGAACACCGTCATTTATCACCATCACATCTGAAGGACTTATTGAGCTTGACTAAGCACGTTACTCTCTAGCCAATTACAAACGTCCAACTCAGCCAATCAAATCAGTCCAACATACGCACGTGTATAATTAAGAAAATATACAAAAGGATAAATAAAACGCTTTTGTTTCCCTAATTAAAGTACTAACACGTGATAATTGTATTATTTCGGTCAGTCACGTAAACAAGTCTTAAGGGGTTTTGTCATCAATATAAATATTTAAATTCCTGACAAATCGACTTGCAGCATTGACATATTCTTTTGAGATACCGATATATCAGCAAAAAGTTGTCATAATTGCAGTCAGTGCGAATGTTCTTAAATAAAGCCAAAGTTATAATTAAAAATCATGGATAAAGTCCAGCCTACAACGACATGAAGTAGCCAAATGAAAAACATCACTGTTTCATATCATTGTTATGTAATTATGTTCGCAGTGTATACATGATCAAAACTTATGTTTCTGCAAAAAAATAAAAAAATTGTTTTGCAGAATAAATAAATCGTTAGATTCTGGTCATTTTATCAAGCACTTTACTGCGTACAAAGTTCAGTAATATTACTAACGTTATCATCAACAAAATGTTAGAGTTTGGAATAAACCACTTAATGGTTGTGTTTGTTCATACACGTTTTCAACAAACAATCAGTAAAGCAGTGGGCACAATATGTATACCAATGTTTGCTGATTTGTTTCTTCATTCATTTGAAGCAGAATTTATACAGGACCTTGAGAGAAGACTGTCGCCAAACTATTCACCTCCAATACATATATGTCGATGATGTTCTATTTCTTAAAAATTCTATATTCGGAGAATATGTAAATGTCATCTATCACAGTGAGATTGTAAAAACGATTCAACTGACTGCTTTATATAGAAATTTATACCTTAATTATGACGCCTAGAAAAACTGTATGACAAAACCGATGACTTCAATTAACAACTGTTCTTTTCTATCAAGCCATATACAAGGCTCTTCTGCTTATGAAGTATTTGCTTCACAATAAATAAACTATGGTAGAGCTTTTTTTGCAAGGGGAACTTTAAACAACAATCAATCTAGTAAAATCAGGGATGATGCAATGAAATTCTATGCTTAACATAGTTCATTGGTGGAAATTAAAATTGTTATCCTAATTTGCTAAATTCTAAGTGTTTATTTTTACTTTTGGATTGTGGTTTGTTAACTGATTGGAATGCTTGTTTTGGTTTTTAATTGTTTTGTGTTCTTGGTTGTGTTTACTGTTGATAGGGCTACTTGTTTTACAATATTTTTCTATTCAAATTGCTTTTTATTTATCAGTAGTTTTTTGGAATGATGAGGCTTTATATTACCTGTCAAAGGTATCTTTGTCACTTTCCATCACGTTGTAAATGACAGCCATGAATTAATTGATAGTGTCATATTACGCCAAATATTGTCAAATACCTGGTTGTATAAAGTTGTGTATTCATTTAAAACATCAGTCGCTATACCCTCTCATATACAACTGATAATTAACTTAAGCTAAATTCCCAAGTGTATAAGGTATTGTCGTAGTTAAACGGCTTAAATGATTATTTTCTAACACGTTTTTACTCTGACAGCTCGACTATTCCGAAAATGTCAAAATATGCCAATTTTCCCTCTTAGGTCAGAAAAGTTAATAGCTGGGTATTTTATACCGGTTTTAATATTCCTGTTTATAAGGGAAACTTGTCTTTCTTCTCTTCAGTTTAATGTTATGAGTTTTATGTGTTTAGACTCAAAAATAGAGTCATTTAGAACATAACTGACGTGATTTTATTTTGTGAAATATATGCCTTAATGGATATAGAATAATATAAGATATAAATACAATGTTAAATGTTTTCTTAACATAGTGATTAATGTTTTACCTTATATCACGTCTAAGTACAGTTATATTTCAATACAAGTTTTACCCGAAAACAAAACGTAGATGAGAAAATATTTTTAAAAAAAACAGAAATATAAAAATATCAAAAAGATATACCGTCATATGTTACCTTTTGTTTTTGTGTTTTGTTGCAAATCTGTCGACTTTGGAAATGTAATCATTTCATAAAACCTGTAATGTATTTACAAGTAATGGACATTTGACTTATACACAATGAGGAAATGACATACATTGCCTTAATTTGTCGTTACATTCTAGTGTCTTTTACGCACATACTTGGTTGTGTAAAGTCGAATGTTCATCTAAAACATCAGTCGCTATATTCTCTCACAGACAACTGATAATTAACTCCGGCTATATTCCCAAGTGTATAAGATATTGTCGTAGTTAAAGGAATCCTTTCTAACACGACAGCTCGACTATTCCAAAAATGTCAAAATATGTCAATTTTCCCTCTTAGGTCACAAACGTTAATAGTTGGGTAAATACCGGTTTCAATATTCCTGTTTTTAAGGGAAACTTTCTTTCTTCTCTTCAGTTTAATGTTATGTGCTTTATTTGTTTAGACTCGAAAATAGAGTCATTTAGAACATAACTGGCGTGATTTTATTTTGTAAAATAAGCCTTAAAAGATAAAGAATAAAAAACAAACATACTAATCTATGTCCGAATCACAATCCAAAAGCAAAGTAAAAAATAGAACTGACAAGACACGTGAACTTCCATCGGGTGCTCCAGAAGGGTAAACACTTCCTGTTTAGCTAGCTACACCCGTCAATATATAAGATATAAATATAATGTTAGATATTTTCTTAAGACATTGTTAAACATTTCACCTTACATCAGGTCTAGGTACAGTGTTATTATATTTCAATAAAGTTTTACCCGGAAACGAAACAGAAATGAAAAAATATTTTAAAAAACAGAAATATAGAAATATCAGTAGAACATACTATCAAATTTGTGTTTTGTTGCAAATCTGTCGACTTTGGAAATGTAAGAATTTCATAAAGCGTGTATGTATTAACAAAGGAATGGACATTTGACCTATACACAATGAGGAAATGACATACATTGCCTTAATTTGTCGTTACAGTTTAGTGTCTTGCACGCGCTTTTTAAAAACATCCTGAATCCTTGAAAATTGATCGTTGTACACTATATTTTAGGGGAAATCAGATACATGTACCTTTGTCATTTAGAAATGAAAAAATAATGGTATATATGATTCATGATAAATTAACATCCAATACTTAAACTAAAAATGTTATCACGGCAAAGGAAATGATATGGGATGCGTGTTTTTAACCCGGAAATATATTCCAATGGTCAGGTAAAATTCTTGCAAACCTAGGAGACTATCATCTTTGCAAGATGTTATCAAGAGTTGTTCAACAACATATATAGAAATGGAAATAAAATATTTCGTAAATATGTTGATTGTGTGTTTCTATACTTTTCCTTATGTAAGCATAACACTTTGATAATACGACACGTAAAACTAGTTCTGATTTGGTCATAGAACATTTAATATCAGACATCAGTATACCAATTATGTGATAATGGAAAAGGAAGTGAGTATCTACGTCAGGTTCTATGAATTTAGGTAAGATTTTGTGTAAGTAACTCTTACTTTGGCAATATAGCTTAGGGTTTTTTAAATACACTAATTTTGATCTCCCTTTAACTAACATTAGACTAGTTTTTCTATCTGATTTGACGAAATACAAGTTTTATCGAACACGTATGATACAGAATCTTGTATCACCACACTGTGGTGATACAACATTGGCAGTAAAGTACACGTGCATTTCTCACTGTGCCGTCATTGAGGCAACTCCGATTTGTCAAATGGAAACAATGGCGTCATTACTACAGAACATGTCATAACATAGTTCAGTGGTTTTCTGTGGTAAAATGTATTTTTCACAGAAAGTATTGTTTTTTATTATTTTAAAAAACCGAATTGGAAATGTTAGAAAAAATATCATATACACAGTGTATGTGTACAACCCTTCGTATCAGGTCACTACGAGTCGCGCTTGCGACCTGATACTGAGGGTTGAACACACACACACACACTGTGTATATAATATGTATATATCTAGCAAATCCCGACCATGTAGTGCTACCATGTGTTTATTAACACCGATGTAATAATCTTTTAGTTGTTGTTACTGTTGCTAGATTAGGTGATCAAAAGTAGTGCATTTAAAACCTTAGATAGTGTTCATATGAATTTATATATAGGTAACACTTTGTTATAATTATTTTCTTAATATAATCATAATACTGCGTAGTGCTACCAAGTGATATAAAAATCCGTCAGATCGTTTTTGTCGTACTTGTTATGATTCTGAGAAGTTCATGCATTAGGGTTTCAACCACTCAACCGTCATTCGTCATTATATCACGTGTATTATATTCCAAATTGTCGTTGTTGCTCTGGCAATCGTATAGTAGATGTGATCTACATGTATATATCATATAAAATCTTCACACAGTTTGTGAAGTTCAGACATTGATCTCTGTAAAATGAATGTTTTCCCTTAATGTTTGATGATTACGGCTTTAGTAAATGGGTGTTTTAAATCTTTTTCAGAGCTAACAAACTATCACATAACATCCATCAGATTATGATTTTTATTTCACAATTCCCAGATTAATTTGCTTTCTAGATGAATCGAACTTCCAGAACACTGACAGATAAACCACAAAGGGATTTATAACACAGAAACATATTAAACGTCTCCTATATTCTTCTTTTATTCATTGTAATGATATTTTGAAGTTAGTAAAGGTTAAATCTTTATCCTTTTGGCACGTTTATTTAAATCCAACACGAATATTTAAATAAATAAAATACACCACAAGTACTAGTGAACAAAAGTGATCAAAGATGCGTTTTAATCATTAATTACAGTTTAATAGCTTTTTGATGTATTGAGAGTTTATTCGGAACGTTTCATTTGTCAATAGCCAGAGCAACCAAGAACACATCAGAGAATTTCGAACAACATCGGATATATTCCGAAATAATTCAGAACGAGACGCAAGATAACGGCATTTCGAGACCATTGATTGTTTCAGGGACACAGTAACACTTGTTATAATAATTGTAATGATGATTATTATCAATTAATGGATTCATCAAAATTAACTGAATATTAAAGAGTGCCAATAATATAACGAAAATATTTAAAGATCATCAAAGAAGTATTGTTACAGGAACAGTGCTTTTTCGCAAACAATAAAACACTTCAACTAAAGTTTTCACGTGCAGATTGGCGGGTAGTTTTTAACAATACTTCATACAAACGATCAAATGAAACACCGTTATAGTATAAAACAATGTAAGCAATTGTTGCAGTAAGGCATGCAGCCAGATAAAGTAAATAAGAAAATAACAAAAATCCACGAAAACAAAATACCTTTTAATGGAGATTCATAAATTACATGAGATTCTGAGACATTTTCCTGAGACTAATAATCTAGAACTAACAGCAACAAAAAATAATGAACAGGAATACTTAACTATAAAGCAACGATTTCTGTCTTAATTACACATCTGTCAGTTCAGTTGTTGTTGTTGTTGTTGTTGCTGGAATTTAGTTTTGTACAAAATAAATGAATACATTTCGTAAGTAAAATATTTAACTGCAAAACAATTTTTGTTCTGTGTATACCGATACTTAACAAAACATTTCACCGTGTTGTCGATTTACTCCTTTTCGTGTATTTACACTTTGTTTCCTTTAACCTTGTTGTTTTCTATACATTAGCTTAGTGTTATTTGTTACAGTATGATGACGTATGCAGAGTTTTAACTTTAAAACGAGTTATGATTTGTATAAATTTGATAACTGATACTTGGAATGTTTTACTGATATGTTGGGTTTTAAAGTAATTTAGGATTTATTACCGAAGGAAAACACGTGATTTTAGAGAAGCTCTCTGTACATATATATATTTTAAAAAACAAATTAAATGGAATATTTAAAATTTTATAGAAATAGAAACAAAAATTATTGAAAGCTCTATGGTTACAGGACCATTATGTAATCAACAAATAAAAATGTAGGAAAAATAAAAAGCTGGAAAATGTAACGATATTTATGTTTATATAGACCTAACATCACTATACATTCGTTTTTATACGTTTTCACAGTCATTGTATTAATAATATTATCCGATAAACAACTTGCTCTCTATAATCGTCATATCTAATATTGATCTTCTGTTCTATGTAAAATGAAATAGGATTTTATCTCATCTTTCAATGAAGAAAAAATAGGAAAAAGGCTTACAAATCATGATTTAGAACCAAGGTATTTTAGGATAACAAATTTATGTTTTGCACCAACAGTGCTTCTTACTTCAATCAAAATGGTGTAAATAATGGTGTAAATTTAAAGAAATTTTAGATGGCTTTCCCTATTCGATAAAACAATATTATATAACTATTGGTAAAGTTAACTGATTCACTGAATCCTTATCTACCAGTGGGTTATACAGTTAATAAAGTAAATATTAAATATTTTAATTTAAAAATTTCCTAACACTACAGTTACCTTTATTCTTCTATTTATGTGTATCTTTTTGCAAGTATGTGTTCATGTTGTTTTCTTATACTATTTTTAGTTGTAAATCACAAATCACAATGATTTTATTTATACATATTTATATGTATAGTTTTGTTTCAATATTTTTACTCTTTATATTTTTATATTTAGTAGTTATATAATTGTACATGTCGTTCTATCAGTTGCATGCTACTAGACATTAGAATGAACAGATAAAAGCCCAATACAGACATATGTTATAAAAAGCATGATATTATGAAGCCATCCTACTCTCATTGTATTGATAACTCTCTGATTTATTGGCTTTACGCCGGGAATTCAATGGTATGGCCAATTTTATGTTCCTCTATAATGTTTTCAGATAGATTAAAGATCATTGTCAGACCTGATGGCAAATTTAATCATGTCGTTCTACCTTAATGATATTTATTGCACAGCAAAGCAGTATTATAAAGGATTGTGAACACATGAAAGCTTTCTATGTATGATAGCTTCAATGATTGCGCTAAGTGATCTAGAAAAAATTAATTGGGAAACATTTACAAAAGTATTTTATTGCATTTGTGTAAATGTCAACGTTTTATACTTCATATTGTGTTTTATATATTATTATACTTATTTCTTTTTGTTTTGTGCTACCATCAGGTTTTTAAAAATCCGAGAAAAACTATATTTATACCTTTGATTATTATTCACGGGTTTTCAAAAATATTCTGTCAATCTTTAATTTCGCCATTCAAGCTTATATAAAAAGAATCATTAATAAATTCTATTCCCCCAAATTTAGTGACTTAACAAACAGTGAATAATCTTAGACTAAGAGCTTCACCAGAAGCATTATCTGTATGTTTTTGAAAACATGAATTACGTAACTAAAAATGTGTCACTTTTCTATAAAATATGATATATTTTGATAAAATTATTTTTTCAAAAAGCAGAAAAATAGAAATAAACATCATTAGTTTTCCTTTCTATTTCTTGTACACTTTTAGGCATGTCACTCGGTAAGATTGGCTAACAATTTCACCCTTGTTTAATTTATTTCTACAAGACTAGGTCTCATGATCATACAAACAATTCCGTGGGAATTGATTTTTATGTCAAAAACATTTTGCCTCGGACCAGAAGAGACATCCAAGTCCCCACTTTACATGATATAGAAAGATAACTGTTGATAGATTTAATTTCTAAACGTATATAATTAAATTTGCTGTTCTCCATTATGCAACAAGTCTAGGAACAAGTCATTTATCATCTACTACAAACAATATGATATTTCGTTAGTTTCTTTGTTATTTTTGAACTGTGTTTTAACATTTCAATTTTACATGGCGTCATCTCATATGGAATATAACAACTTTTATTGAGCCATCGGAATGAATAAACTGCAAACTAATTTGCGAATTAAGCCAATTAAAATGAAATTGTCTGGAAGAAAAAAGATGGTATACGCACAGGGAGATTAGATTATATCATATCCTTCATAACAGAACGCCATCAAAGGTTACATTTCTGAAACTGAATTGTATTTTTTTTACCATATGCATTTAATAATTCCCTACAAAAACCATTAAAATATCCGAATTGTATTGTATAAAAAGAAATATACCAGTTAGATTTGAAATCAATAACATTTTAAACATATTTGACGTTTTCTAAGGTAATAAAATATAATTTCGGAAATATTGGACCATATAAGGAGCATTATGATTACTAATATCCAAAGAATTCAGGTCGATAGATCAAAAAATGAATAATAATCTAATTATTGTCTTTCAGCATTCATACTACATGCAATATAACTGTTGTATTTTAGTTCGTGTGAACCTTTTTGGGGTATTGAATGTTGAAAATTAATCATTCTTAGGAATTCCGTTGGAAGCAGTATGATGTCACATTTAAATAAATCTCCTTTACTGATGAACTCCTTAGAGTCGTTATCTCAGAAAAATTAAAGCACTTTCTTTATATGGCAATCAAACACGCGTGTTATATACTTTGAATATCCATTAAAGAACTATTCTCATATGTAACACGTGAATCGTCACATATTTGTATTATTTTCCACCGCTTTGTCTGTATGTTCTACAAAATCTTCTGTAGGTATTGTTCTATCACTGTCATAATTGTTGTGCTCAATAATTCTCAACAGCCTAGTAAATATCTACATTCTAGTTCATAAATTTCGTCCACATTTCGCGAAACGGGGAAGAAGGAAATGGCGATTTTTTATGTATTAATGAATCAAATAACATTCAGCAGTGAATGGATAAACGTTTGTGTAACAGTGTATAAATATATCTCAAACACAAAAATATACACTTACATTCATGAAGAAAGTTTGTTTAATATTTTAACAGTTGAAACGAAGTATAGCATTTAAATATATCTTTATATGTCATATAATCTTGCAAGAAGCTACAACTATGTCGCGTCATTGATTTTGTTGGAAATTTCTGTTTTGATTAAAATCCTCATGTAACACCAAAAATACAAGTATTTTCATTATAAAATAATAAATAATTTTTTCTTCCTTTTCACTAAGAGGTTGGCTTGATTATTTGTAGACGGTTTTATCCTGCGTGATGTCATAGTGACGTCAGACCTGTAAACCTCCTTCTATGAGCTTATTGAGATTATACTGCACGTCGTACCATTCCTCTTCCGGCATGCCAAGTTTGAGTAGTGGGCGTTCGTCACCTTCCATCACTGCAATAAATGCATCATGTAGATTTTGTTCTGCTTCTCCTCCGATTCCTAACATCAGCTTCAATTCCTCGATGTCTGATGAAACTGAAAACACAAAAAATAATGAATAAATAATAATGATACAAAACAAAATAGAAAAACAACAAGGAACATAGTTTAAACTCAACATTCGGGATTATCACAGGGTTTTGTTTTCTTGAGATTATTGTCAGGCTACCTCTGCTTGAGATCATTCCTGAAGATGACCACTGTGACGTTTGCCAAGGGATGTTCGTAAAACTTATTTTTAAGGTGCTATTGTTCGGGTTTACCAATGGAACTCCTGTGTATGGGGATATCGAGGGAATCATTGCGTTGCTGAAATTTCAGACCTATTTTGAAACACAATTGATGGACCAAAACACCATTTGCTTGTTTAACCTGAATAAAACATATGGGTACACAAGTCAAAGAAAGAGGCATTAATTTCTTCATAAAATATAATAATCAAATGAAAATTTTGAAAAATCGCACCCGGTCTTACTTTCCTGGTGGAAGTTCTGGTGTTTAATTTAACTTATCAGTTTCAAAGTTTTTACTTTGATTTTGGATTGTAATTCGGACATGGATCAGTTTGTTTTGATTTACGTACAATTGTAATAGATTACATATACATTAAGGAATTGTCAATTATTTCAGGTTTGACACGTGAATGTCCACCAGGGAAGTTAGGTCGACTGCTCCGGAAGGGTAAGCACCTCCTGTTTAGCTAGCTACACCCGCAACGTATGTAATCAAAACTGTGTGACAGGAACATGAAACTATGGAACGTCACATCTATCTAGGGCAATTCTAGACACAGAGACATCAAACTTATAAACAATACTGTGATGACGGCCATAAAACTTTTTGAGGACTTTGATAAACCTAGGCTTGCAATATTCCTGAGTCAACAATTTATTTGCAAGCAGTCTGCTTCGTTGTACAAAGTTTCCGTCGTAGTAAAAAGCTCTATCATAGCGTATTAATTGGGAAACAAATATACCATAAGCAGGAGAAGCAGGTATATTGTTGCATAAAGTTGACAATAGAAACTTTTAAGTCATCACGTTTGTTATACAGTTTCAAATGTAGCCTTTCGTGGGCGTCATCAGTCAGGTTTAAGTCTAAATATGAAGCAGAACTTGAGGAATTAGTCGTATCTTTTATTTCAAGCTCACTAGGATATATGACATCCACATAGTCTCCAGAATTTAGAATTGTTAAGAGACAGAAAGTCATCTATATATCTGTATTTGAATTGAATATGTGGCGAAAGTCTTCTCCCCAGATTTAACTAGGTTCTGCATACATTCTGCTTCATAAGAATAAAGAAACAAATCAGCAAGCAATGGTGCATATTTTGTACCCATTGGTAAACAGGTATTACATTATATTAACAAGTGGTTCAGCTCGGTTTCGGAAAGGCCAAACGTAGCTGCCGATCTATTACAGACCAAACCTTCTAGGAACCTGGCAACGCCAACATTGACAACCCGGCGGTCAAGCGTCTAGTTCTTCTTTTAAGCGGTTAACGTTCGGCCTATTTGTACTGTAAAATGTGGCTGTAAAGTAAAGTTACCTGCTAAACTGTGTGCTACAAACTCGGGATCTGCTCCATCAAAAACTCTTGGAATTATCCATTTTTCATTACGAACAAGAAATTTTTCTAAGTCTTCAACTGAAGGTCTGTTTCCTGCATAAGGGAAAAAACAAAATTGAGACAGATGATGGGCATTCTCAAAATTAACAACAACTATGTAATCAAAACTAAGTGGTTACATCCGGCATGTACATGTTATCAACATTTTTTATTTTACATAATGTTTTTATGCACGCTTTTTAGATTTCAAAACAACGGAAATAACTATGATAAAATCAACTGAAAAACAAATTAAACAAGTAAACAGCTGAATCAAATAGTAAAACAAGAACAAGTAAAACATGTTTTGTGGCGATTATTTAACCCGACTCTATTCAGGCACTAGAAGGAATGGAAAATTAATTGTCAGTGGTTTGATAAAATATGTGTTCTCAAATTTGTGTTTATACATTATTTGTCATTTATACAAATCTAAATATGTCTGAAAGTATCACATCGTCTTAGCAAATAAAGATTTAATTTATAACCCGTACAAGTACAAAAAACATAAAAACTAACATTTCCGCCACTTTGTTACCCTGTGTATTTCGGTTGCGTTTTGATTGCTTTAAAATAAAATAGAAACGTCAAAGCAAAGACAAGCAGCTGTATTATAAATTAACCAGAGTACTTGTTACTTACTTGCATTACATAATGCTGGGTTTTCATCAAATCCGTCGTCACAATTCATATTGTGGTCACATACATTCTCTAATGCTATACATTTCGATTGCGTTTTGCATAAAAATGGTTTATCGGCAGGGCATGGGTTTCCTGTAACAAGAATTATGAATATATTTGAAAACGGACAGGTATGTTTGTTTTTGATATACTACATAAAACAATAACAAAAGTTCTTGGTGCTTTACTGCTTCAACACTTGTTTATTAATAAAGTTAGACAATTATAGCTAAATATGCGTATTGTATGAACAAATTATTTGTCATAACTTTGTGAGACATTAAGCAAATTAGATTAGTTAAACACATGGACTTCCACAAGGAAAGCAAGGCCGGGTACTCAGGAAGAGTAATTCCTGTTTTGCGAGCGACACATTACATGTGAGTGAGAAACCGTTATATATAATTGAATGCATGGATAACGCGAATTTAACGCGATTTGAAAAAAATTTTCAAAGTGCGTAATTTTTTCAAAGTGGGTTGTTACAAAGCACCTTCTGTGAACCGAATTGATTATCCAAATAAAGTCATAGAAATAACTTAAAATTTATTAATATTGATGTGTATGAAAAGTATGGATGCAGGAAAGCATGCTACAATACATTATTAATGCTTCCGTAAGCAATACACAGCTCCCTATATAACCAATATACCACAATAGGGAATAACACGTCATCTTAAAATAAGCGTATCATATATTAAAACAGACATCTCAGAACTCTCAGGGAACAGTTTGTTTTGGTACATATCTCTGGGATTGACTTTATGGCATGATATAACTCCCCTCGGATATATTTTATAGATTTATACCAGAGATTTGTCGATTATTTATACAGTTTAATTGAATTATATAACATTATTGAAGCAAATCAAAGTTATACAGCCAACGCATTTTGGAAATAACGTCTTCTGATTTGTTATCTTTTGTAACTTAAAGTAAAATATTGCACATTATTCTTTATTACAGTTTTAAGAAGCTAAATACGACGTGTGTGTGTGTGTGTTGTTGTTGTTGTTGTTCTTGTTGGTGTTGTTACTAAGTAGGTATGAACAAAATTTTGGCACATTTTCACTTCGCTGTGGGGGTTGTTTTTGTTGTTTATAATTAAACATTATTAATATGTTTTTTTATTTACTACAGTGCCGTGAAATTAACAAAAAAAACTTTCACAGCTCGATATACAAGTCAAAAACAAAATTCAGCTAAAATTAGTTCAATGGTACTAGAGTGAAATGACTAGAATTTCTAGTTTCTTCTTTTTGATAAAAGAAGTTTAGCTGTATCACATTAAAACACATTTCAGAACAATTGACGTTTTTGCTGTAATCATGCGCAAAAGTCACCAAAAGGCAAAGCCATGTTTGTTCATATCAAGCGATTTTATTGGTTATAGTTTTCATCAATACAAAAACAATAACCCCAGAAATTTTACTTCTAAACATCGACATAACTATTCCAACCGTAAAATATTGCATAATTACTGATATAATATGAGATATTTCTATTGTCATGGGAACCTCGTCACTTGTCATTATCATTCAATATCTTCAGTTTTTTATTTAATGGGCATATCGAAATATATCTGAAGGGCACTTCAATTTACTAATATTACATTTTTAAAAAGCTATCCATGAGATAAAAGCTCTTTTTTGCAAATGTCATAGGTAACATAGATTGCAATCAGTTGCAATGTTTGCTCAAGTTCATGCGCTTGCGTCCGTACAGA
Source organism: Anadara kagoshimensis (assembly GCA_021292105.1). Lineage (NCBI taxonomy): Eukaryota > Metazoa > Mollusca > Bivalvia > Arcoida > Arcidae > Anadara > Anadara kagoshimensis. The sequence goes on from CM037858.1 coordinate 58,885,043, forward strand.
AACAAGAAAAAGGAAATAGAATCAAAATAAACCCTTCATTGTTCCATTGGGGACGTATGCAAATTTAATTATTCAATTTCATGTTGACGTTATGCAGGATTTATACACATGCGATTTCAAAATAAATTTTTTATTATTAATTTTTAAAAATCGAATTAAGTTTTGATGACTTTTATGTTCTGTTTAAGCTACATATGAGTGTATGGTGTCCCATAACTGTCACCCTCTGTAGTTTGATTTGAAATAATTTATTGCATTTAAGTCAACACATTTCTTTTGTGTTTATCAAGTTGTGTAATTTTTATCGATAGAACCAGATCAATTTTGTTAACTTTTATGTTGTTCTGTCAGGTAATCTCGCGCTTATGGTTTTCAAATTGAATTAAAATGTCATGTTAGTGTTTTGATAGATTGATACAAATGTTATACCAGCATCAACCAGATTATCTGCATGCCAGGATTTAATTGAATACACAGAAGACATTTAAATCGCTAGAATAAAGCGAAAATAAATTTTCATTTTTTAAAATTTAAGCTGGGTGAATATCCCTGGAACTTACACAAAATTATTTCAAAATAATTGCTAAATTTTAGTCGTCATAGAAGTAATTAATATGATTGGGTTTGAATGTAGGCACATTGGTGTCTTCGCCAAATAAATGTAATTCTTTGAAAAGCTTTTTTTGAAATCAAGACTCAAATAAAATTGGCACCATCATCGTGTGTGTGTGTGTGTGTGTGTGTGTGTGTGTGTGTGTGTCCGATCAAATTGAATTATCTCCAAAAACCCGAGGACCAGGGGATATTACATAGGATATGTTGATGTTAGATAATGATGTTATGTTATATTAGATATAATGATGTTATAATATGACATCACAATTACCTGTGCAATCACCGGATCTTTTGTCTGCGAGAAATGGTTTTCGTAATTGTCGTAATCTAGAAAAGTCTACTTTCATACCATACACACACGCGAACAGGAGGCTCAACACGACGACTGTGAGCTCCTGCCGCCCAACAGCTCGCATCTGAAATACACAATGTAAGAAAGAAAAATGTTAGTTTTAAGTAGAGAACGTAAATATAACACATTTAAGAAAACATGTTTCACTCATTTTGTCAGCAATCGACCTAATATATCCCTACTACACGTGATTAAAAAACGACCAGCACTTCACATGCATTGTTCTTTGTTGCTTTCTACTAGTTTGCCTAATACGTTTGTCTAATACAACAAAGTGATGCTTCTTATGTCATTCACAAGAAGTAGCCATTTAGGTCCAGTTCCAGATGATGACCGATTCTGGCAAAATTGACATTGATACAACTAGATGGTTACTTATAACTTATTTTAATTTTTCCGGAGAGCCCGGTTTCACATCCCTGGCTTTAAGTAATTCACGTATTTAATTTACTTTGCCAGTACGAAGTATTTTATTTTATTTTTTTTTCACTGGGATGTTTTGGATAATTGTTTTTATTTCATTCAAATGTTTGCCTATAACAACGGTAATAAGTGCGTATTGATTCTCCTAAAACAATTTCTGTCTTGTCAGCAGTTTAATATACAATGTTGTCCTGAAAACATTTGTGACTTTTAAACTGTACTTTGTTATAATTTATAATACATTTGATAGTGGTGTCTAGTAAGTTGTGGTGAAAAAACACTTTATGCTATGTTAAAGACTTCATGAATATCTAAATCAACCCGGCGATGATAAATTTAAAGGCTTTGGTCAAAATTGTTCGTTGCACGATCTGGTAAGCTCATTTTTCAGAACGTTATATTCCTGTTCTGTTATTTTCAATGTAGTTTTAACACTAATTAGACCTCCTTAATTATTAACAAACCATTATGTTACGTGTTTATTATTCCGTGCACCTGTGATGTTAGTGTGCATTCATGATTAACTAAACAACCATTCAAAATTATTGTATATCCGAAATGAGGTTAAATATGCGTGTTAATGTTGAAGTAACGTGTCTAGTTACCATTATAACAGACTATTCACGGTTAAAACATGTCCGCTGTTTAACCATTATCTAACTATTACCCCGAGATAGTTTTTATGAATGTAATAAAAGTTTGGGATTTTAATATTTTTAAAAGTCTGTTTATCGGTGAAAACTAAAATAAAAGGCAATTATAACAAAATGTGACACGCAGAGCTTGCTAATTTGTTAACAAATGCATTTTTTTATTGTAAATGAACTTCAGCAGATAAAGACGTCTATCATAATATGATACGAAGAACACCAGCACTAATACACGGCTTTCAAACTAGATTAAAATACAATTAATTATCAAAATGCGAGATCTCCAACAAACATGAACATGAGCTACAGTTTTCAGCAGTGATCATGTAGTCAACAAAGTAACAAGTTCAGAAACGAAGTAATCTAATCTTAAATCTAATCGTAGTAAATGAACACATTATCAGATATTGAAATGAATGGTTCTATTCGACATGGAAACGTGAAGGCATCATGTTGCCGTTTTAGTTTGTAAAAGCAGGCATCCACAGCAAGTCCATCTTGTTGCCGCTTGTGTTCAATATTGCCGTATAAGTATGCCGATACATTGCATTATAATTATTTCCGTGTTGGTTTCAAATTCAACTTCCCTGTTCATTAATATCACTCACGTATCATGGGATTTAAACGCTAGTATCATATCGTGGTTAGATCTGTTGTCATTACGACAAAACAAAACAACTGAGCAGACTGTTGAACTATTAGACTAGTTTTATTATAGATATTCAAATTTCAATTTATACAGTAATATATGATTAACAAACATATAATTTCTTAGCAAAACCTTGTTACAAAGCTGCTGATTCCAGAAAATAACACTAGAATTACTGATACAGAGGCGAAATTTTATTTAATTTTCTTGATATCTTTTTCGAGTCAGTGCTTTTTTCTCATGCTGCATTAAGTTGGCTTTAGATTGGTGAAACATCATTTGTCAGTATTCAGCGTTTCGTAAAGCTATAATCCAGTATGTAGGTTTCACGTCTATTACTATGACGTAATATGTGATTTTCAATTTGTTATCTTTATGTTAAAGGTCACTGCCTGGATATCACTAACATGTTAGTTTATCCAATCAGAGCCTGGGTACATAAGTAAAAATCGAAGGATTAAAATTTTGAAATTTTTAATCAATTAGACAATACAGAAACAAGGACACGTAAATACCTTATGATTTCACTTAACAACACGCAAGACTATATATATATAATAACAAGAATCCATATAACGAGATTACGTGAATCGCATTCCGTGTGTGTGTGTGTGTGTGTGTTAAGGCAGAAATAAATCTCCAACTAATATATTTACGTAATGAAGACTATTACCATAATCAAGTTAATTGAGTTATATAGTTGGTCAAAGTTTAAAATTAATACAAGATATATCAATCTAAAATGTATAACATCAATCATTATTCTCTCTCTCTCTCTCTCTCTCTCTCTCTTGTAAGTGAAAATAAAAAAATAAAAATAAACTGCTTTCTCAAATAAAAATGGGAATGAAAATTTAAAAAAGCTCTTGACTTACCAGCGCATTAAGCATACTAATCACTACTCTCATTTGTGGCTGGTGTTGTGTAGTTTCCCTTTTTATAAAATACTTTTAAAAATCTTTAAAATCAACCCCAGCACGAGTTGTTGTATTAACGTCTTTGAGAAGGACTCCTATAGTTTATTGTGTTGACGTTTGTCTGCAAATATTTAAAAATTCTCAATGTATTATTTAATATAAATTTAACGATTGATTTTGATTCATACATTCATTCATTAAAATATGCGTGAAAATATCATGAATACAGAAATAAATTATCAATGTAGCGATATAGTTGGTTTAGTCTAGGGACTTGATTTGTCTATTGTCTGGTCAGAAGTCAGAAGACATATAAAAATTGTCAACATTAACATCAATAGATGAAAGAATCCAAATAAAGATTTTACAATCATAGATTACGTCAAATGATCATAAGGATGGGACTCAAATCATAGATTACATCAAACGATCATAAGGATGGGACTCACGCAATCCTGGTTGTAACTAATGTTGACATTTTGTGACATTTTAACGTTTCTGTTTCAGTTATCCTCATTTGGCATTTATAATTCTTTGATGTTGTATACAGGGGTGTGTTTCATTGGTGCGGTTACTGTATTGGGTATTGTGTTCTATTATATATTCACTTTGTCGGTTGAATTGTCACAAAGTTCAATGTACCTGTAGGCACTAGTATCATAAATACATGCACAGTTGATGCCACGGTTACTCTATGTGTCAAACAAGCATGGATAATGACATAAATACATGCACAGTTGATGCCACGGTTACTCTATGTGTCAAACAAGCATGGATAATGACATAAATACATGCACAGTTGATGCCACGGTTACTCTATGTGTCAAACAAGCATGGATAATGACATAAATACATGCACAGTTGATGCCACGGTTACTCTATGTGTCAAACAAGCATGGATAATGACATAAAAAACTCCAAGTTAATTCTTCTTATAATGTGATATCTTTCAACCTAACATTTATATTTTTATTTCAGATCTATTTGCTGTAGATCTAGATTTTTTGTTGTATCAGTAAGCCCCAGACGTTGAAAGAACAAGCAGTTTTACAGTACACTCTATAAAGTACATAACCTTACATGTCGTAAACTCATTCATCTTTTAAAGCGAGTCCATAGTCGTCTTACAATAGCCTTATTGTTTATTTTCTTTTCTATCAAAGTCCAGACTAATATCTTTTATTAAGCCTTGCTAATGTTTTTCTATGGCTTCGAAGTAGATCTTATTTTAAGTTTAGCTGGCTAATATAGAGATTGTTATATCGATTTGACCGGTCCTGGTATCTTAGATGACTATAAACAATCTTAGTTGTACACACACTGTCAGGATTTAACCATTAATCTATAGATATGTAATGTTATCATTTTGTAGTAAAAGATCAAAAATTGATGAGTCCATTATATGGGATAAACAGCTTTAGATATTTCTGATACGTGTGAGGTTTCTCTTTCAAATCAAATTTAGCTGGGATTCCCCAGAGAATCCACATCAAGTGCGTACAGCATATCACATTCTACCTTAAACGAAATTCTAATGTATTTTGTTGAAACTTCATTCTTGAACAAATAATTTGTTTTAAACTCATCGAAAACAATTAGAGTTTACTGTAATATTGATGGGATGTTAGAATACACAGAACAAACATTGATCAAGTCCTTCTCATGGTCGGAAAAAGTCATTACAAAACCGATATTGGATGAACAAAAACGAAAATAGATAAATAAATAAAAGAATAAGAAAGCAATTGTTAACAGTAACTTTAATTGTTACTCTTAAGTTACGTAATGTTACTAGTAATTAATCCTACAGTTTCGTTTTACTGTTCTACTTCATCACTTATTATGTCATAGACATATTACATGCTATGTTCTTGGTTTTATCAACTATTACAAAATACGCTATTTTCTGTTTTAAATTTCCTTATTTCATCTAAGTTTGTTCATAAATTATCACATTAGGCATTACTATTCAAAGTTTGTATTAATTAACATATACATATTTCCAAAGAAAGCCTTTTTCACAAAACCGTTCCTACTGTCTTTAAGATATTTGCTTTTATTCAATTTAAAGTATTGACAAAATACATGGCAACTTGAAGCAGGAAATGTTGACAATGGTTGGTTGTCAATAAACACGTGACAACTTTAAGCATGGAATGTTTACAGTGCTTGGTTGTCAATAGACACGTGCGAGACAATTTTCTTTACCACTCTTAGCTGCTTACAAATAAATGTTTAACACGTGAATATTGCTAGCATAGGCTGACCAAGAGCATCAGAAAGTTTTATGGTCGGCGTCACAATATTGTTGAAAAACATAATGTCTCTGTATCCAAAATTATCTTGCCATGGATATATTTGACGTCATATAGCCCCATGTTTTTTATTGCACACATTGATTGCGGGTGTAGGTAGTTAAATATTATTGACTTACAGTGTTCAAAAGATAATGTTATGACTTCCATTCTTACTTTACCTTTTTCTATGAACTTTTTTACAATACGACGTTTTTATTAGAGAAAAGTCATTTTTTGTTTATGAACGTACAATTTTTTATTCATTCTGACATGTAACATTGTAGTTAAATTCAATTTACATATATTATAAATCATACTGCTGTACATTTTTTTAATTAAAACGAACAATTTGTGTTAATAGATGGAAACAATACATTTATGTTTAAAATGATTTATAAACGTTTATGCCAATGTGATGTCATCACCCTTTGTACAAACCCATTAATTGAGCGATTTTTGTATGGAATTATTTTATAATTATTTTGCGTTGGTGTAATGACGTATATAACATATTAATTACGTCATCATAACCAATGCTTATTGCTTTTTTAGAATATTGATATTTACATTGAAAAAATCTTTTAAATATAAATAAAGTTTTGTCCATCTGAAGCAATATGTCGTTATCAGTCATAATCTAATATTGAATATACGGGAACAAAAATATAATGAACATTTGGTCTTTTGGCACTTAAATGTAAGCAGCTTATAAGCTCCGACTGTTGCTAATATGCCCCTTGATCCAATAAACCCCGTAATATTTGCTTATATTAATGCAATAATGTAAATAAGTGAAAGAGCAAACCTCATGACAAAAGACGAAAATAATCACTTAGAAAAAGTCGTAAACCTAATATCACAACCCAGAGTGCATGGGACCTTGGCACGAGCAGATTTACAAAATATTTTGATCAATTGTAATGGATGTGGTTGATAGCAAATTTAATAAATAATCTAGCCTAATTGAAAATTATTCTCCATTTTGTCACTGTAAAATTATGTAGAATCTCCAAGTAAATGTATCGAAATGCGATGGTTTAAAAGTCAAATTCGACGTACTCGATGTATGCAATATCAGAACAAACTGTGCGACGTTTATTTAAAATAAATGAATACCTCTGCATTTGATTTTTATGACATTATTGTACCTAAGATGACACTTGTGTATTTACGTTTTTTCACTAATTTATTGCATATATACATAAACACCAAGGCACATTATTCGAATCCATATACCTAATCAAGATACAATGGCAATACTTTTTTAATCATGTATTGGTCTATTATTGTCCCCATTATTTCATATAAGTTGCAATAAAGTGTAACTGATCCAGGTATATCAGATCTGTTATGTCACGTCCGCCACAAACATCAAGGGAATGGAGAATGCTGGAAATGGAGCAATCTGTAACTAAAATACAAGTAGTTGCCAACGCAACCAGGAACACGACAAAATACAAGTTAATAATTATAACAACATGACAAAACGTAAACTAGAAAAACTGAGCCACAAGCTCACAAAAAATACCCCCCCCCCCCCCCGCTCCCAAAAATCCATCGGATCAAATTTTTAAATAAGAGGTGCACATTTACATTATATCACAAAGAGTGTGTGAAAGTTTCATGAAAATCCATTGAAGGGTTTAAGAGGAGTTGCGGATAAGAGATAGGTACCCTAAGGTGTAACGAAAGGACGCACGGACACCCCTATCACTATATACCCCCTACTTTTTAAGCGGGGGGTATAAAAATTATTGAGACCAATGATTATCAAACTATTGATATTGGGCAGATACGTGAGCAATTTTCAGTTCTTTGGTTATAGCATTTTGTAGAGTCCTCAACTATTTTACTTATTTTAAGTGATCTATCAAATCGCTTGCTGTTAGGACACAATACAAAAGAGAACCATGCCATCTACATACACTATTATATTATTTATTGCTTGCGTCATAGAGAGCAATCGCCAAATGTTTCTTTTTTAGTCAAAATACTAGACCATGTTTGCGAGTCTCCGGAAAATCGTGTATATAGAACAGCAGTTCCAATTCCCCAAAATTACCATTATCGTACCTCATCAACTACAGACCAATAACTTTTTGACTAAAATCATATGTACCAACTGAGCAGGAATAACAAATGGCGTAATACAAAAACAAATGTTCTTATGTCTTGTGGACTTGACATATGAAACTATGCTTTATTCATTATTGTGGTTTGTAAGGGTTTATTATTATTATTATTATTATTATTATTATTATGACAGAACCTTCTATCAGTATTACTATTATGTTGTCGTGTATACATAACTGCATATGTATTATCGCAAATTCAGCAAAGGTTTGTATCATATCACATAAGGAGTATTGTTATTCAGCAAATTGCAAGACTTGAGACAAGTTTGGTCACCTGTGTTAAACTCGATCTTACACCGTCCAAATGTCAAAAACAACACAGAAATGTTAGAATGTTGTCCTTTCATACAACCTCAGGGGATTAACGCATTGGCAGTATTACTAGGTCTGTCGTTTTAGTTACGATTTAGACATATCCCACAAGGACTGGATGCTGCAAATCTGATAATACCTATTACGAATATTGATGTGAATAAAATCTTCTAGGGATTTCCAGGTTCTGTACAATCTAATTATAAAGATCTCGTTATATTACTGGCAATGTTTGATTACATTTCAGAGACAATCCTACCTACTCAATATTAATAAATTCTGACATATTCAAAATATAATTTCCTTATAAATCTCAAGCTACTTGATCAAAATAGATTTATTTAGCAAATAAAATAAAACAATAATCATTTAAGCATTACAATTCCATTTCAAATTGTCCATCGGACACCATTTTACCATTATGTTAATGAAGCATATATGTGTTAATCTTTTGTCATATTTCCAATTTCCATGTTCAATTCTTTCTTAATTAATGTGGCGGTTGTAGCTAGCTGAACAGGAGGTGCTTACCCTTCCAGAGCAACAGGCCCCATTTCCCTTGTGGAAGTTCACGTGTTTATTTAAATTTGCCAGTTTCGACGTTTAGGCTTTGATTTGTGTTTGTGATTTGGACATGTTTTCAATGTGTCAATATTAAAAAAGAAATTGTGAGTTAAACATGGATTGGTTATTACAGTAAGTAAAACACGCCCACCTCCACCAGGGAAGTGAGGCTGCGTGTCTTTATATAAGGAAGTAACAAGTGACATTCTTCACAAATCATGCAGAATACTTATACTTATTTACTTTTATTGCAAGTGCTACCAAATTCTACTCTCGTGCTATCTGAAAGTACGTCCCCTGATCAACTTCTCTAATTGCGCACGTATTAAGAGCGTCAAAATGACTATAACGGCTCCATAGATATACGTTAAGTGTATTGTCATAAAAATTTAAAGTCATGTCTTATCTAAGCAGTAAAAGACTGGTTTTTGGCAATAGAAAAATATGGCTATATAGTAGACTTGCTAGATAGTTTTACAGCATAAAGGAAACAACATTTCCTACAACCTTTATTACATTGGGTTATTCAAACTAAATATCTCATGCCATACAGATAAAACGTCCCCTCCGCAGTTCTATTTGATTGACATTAGATTACATTTATCTATTTGTCTATCAATAAATACACACGCTTAAATCAACAATTCTGTCAGATTTTAAAACATTTCCTAGTTTTCTATCAAACTTTAAAAATAAAAATTCTTTCATTTCAAATGTAGTTCCCCTAATCAGAGAGGTTACTGTAAACTGTCAGACAAATTTGTTGTCGGCAAACAGCGATAAAAGTTTAACTACAGCAACATGCTTTAACTTTTCATCTACGTTTTTCCTTTTTAAACAGAATAATTTTATTGATTACATGGGTTACTGTTAACTCAAACACCAATTTGTTTGAGTTGCGATCATTTTTTGAGCGACTAAAATCTAATATCTAATCACCATGGAGAGGAAAATTCTTGGTTAATTCCTGCGGAAATTAAAACTTATTGTGAAATAGAACAGTGATTTGTTTGGTTTATAAAGATTTGATTGAGATGAAAATCGATCTAGTTTTTATATTGAAATGACAACAGTACATTGAGATACAAAACATATTAAATGACATTTTTGTTATGTTCAATATTATATTTGTTGTACCACTATAGGTATCTTGTTAGATTAATTTTATATTGTCATGTATATATTAGTGATGTAGTTATGTCAGGTAACTGCTGCCTGGTTCCTCAAACTTTCGGTCTGATCTGATTTCTGTAACTATACAAGAATTATTCATGCATGTTTATTTGCCAGATTTTCTAAATAGTCGCAGGTGAATGCAACAACAATACTACCAAAGAAAATCTCTCTTTTTATCAATGGTGCCACATCAATATGTGAGGTAAGGCAAATACAAGGCGGGTTTTTTACATATGTACTTGGAAGAACACCACATGATATCGTTCTGCACTAATATGAAAACATAACAAATATTCTTACCCCCCTCCTTATGCTAAACTGTTTATTTTATTCATTTAATCTATTTCAAGAACCACATTTGTCATATTCCTTCATACACAATGTATAAGCAATATCCATGCAGTTTACCAGCTCTAATCTCTATTTATATACGTGAAAATGCATGGGAAATCCAATTATCCGAGAAGTAATGCAAGCTATAAAGAATGATAGAATGGCGCGTAATTGTTGCAGCAATAATGGCGCGTAATTATCAAGGAGTACGATCAGATTTTAGATTTATCACTTCATCACCATTTTGTAAAACATGCACCAGTTTGAATAAACGATTTATTTACATTCAATATAAGTTTTACAATTTTATCATCCTGGTTCGATCGAGTAAGCCATTGTTGGAACATTTTATTTTTTTATCCATTAAGTATAACAATGAATGGAATAGACATAGTCGCGAACGGATATGCTTTCATATTGATGAACTATTCAGAGTAAAGTATTGTCAATTGTAATTCTACCTGTATTCAAATGAAAGATGCAAGTTTTGAAAGCCATTTAATTGGAATAACTCCATTTTCTCTGTCACGTTTATCTCCATGGTTATTTCGAAAGAAATGACAGCGCTAAGTATATTATTTTTCTTATTTCATCATCTAAAAATTATTTTTCTTAGCACTTCTTATGAGGATTACCGGAAAGTGCTGCAAACTTAAAACCGGTTTGAATTAACTAAATCTTATTTTCATCTAGCTTTCTTCCAAAAATTTGACATGTTTTGATGGACCAAAACTTTACACTAACTATTTGACGCATACAGCGATTCTGAAAACTTGATTATACAAGGAAGAATGTTCCTTACAAATAATAATAATACTAATAATAAGTTATGTCATATTTAGACACCATGAAAGGCTACATCTGAAGCTGTATGGCACACATAATGACTTCAATCTTTATATTATCAACTTTCCTTTTCTAAGCAGCGATATACCTGCTTCCTCTGCTTTTGGATTGTTTGTTTAAAAATTAAGGCGCTATGGTAAACGAAGCGAGATGCTTACTCGTAATGTGTAGACCCAGGAATATTAATATTGCAAGCATAGCCTTATCAGTGCCCTAAAAAGTTTATGGTCGTCATCATAGTAGTGTTGATAAGTTTGTTGTCTCTGTTTCCATGATTGCCCTTGATATATTTGACGTCCCATAGCTTCACACGAGTGGCGGGTGTAGCTACATAAACAGGAGATGTTTACCCTTTCGGAACACACAGTCTCACTTCCCTGGTGGAAGTTCACGTGTTTAACTTTATTTGTCAGTTTTAAAGGTTTTACTTTGTTCATTTTTTTTTTGGTTGTGATTTGGACATGTATTAGTATGTTTGTTTTTGAATAATTGTTTAATTTGTTTTATTTCATAACAAGTTATTACTCTGCTTTTACGTTTTTGGTTAATGTTTTATTACCAAACATTGTCGTGTTCCACATACGTACTTTCGACATTAAGCAAAGTTGAATGCCATTTACGTTATATGTACATAACATTTAAATATAATTGTGCGAATGCGTAAAGATGCATGTTATATCTCTGTAGTTGTCACGTAAAGATGAGACTGCTATCTACTTAAAACTGTTGATCTTTGAAGGCAAGTGTGGAATTAATTTCTATAGAGGCCTTCAAGATATGGTTATAATTTTCTTTTTTCTAGTTACAACAAAACCAACACCGTAAAATACAACATAGTCATGACTCTTCAAGAAGGTTCAATATCTTTTGATACTAATGGAAAATTACAGGATTTCAAATCAATAAAAACTTTAAATCTACAAGTAGCAATATAAGGATATGTAATATTAAAAGCTTAAAAAACAAAAAATATCAATTAAACATATAAAATCATGTTAATATATCGTACCAAACAGGTAATTTGTACTAGTGTCAGTTATTGTCTTGACCTATTCTGAAGCCTTATGAGTGGTAGAAACATGAGATGTATGATATAACGTTTTACCTTGTAGTTATCTCATATAACAGCACTACATTACACTGTATTACTCACAATAAAACAAAAGTAGTCATTAATTCCTACGACTATGAATCAAAACTGGTTTAAATGACATTTAACGATTTCGTTCACATAATGTTCCATCCTTTTTACACTAAACCTGATATATATATTTTTTTTTTTTTTCAGTTGAATTAATATTGTTGTGAATTCTAAGAACACAAAAATACGATACAATGAATGGTTACACAATTCTAACATTTGATGGATATTGGTTATGTTATGCAGTATGATTCAAATACTATAAAATGAGAATTCATTAGTTCAGGGATAGTTGAGTGAGGTAATTGTGCTTTACGAAACAATCAAATTTATTTATTTATATCAAATCACAAGCGAACAAAACAGGGCGTGTCTAAATCACTATCCCGAAAGCAAAGTTATAATATTGAAAACTGGCAAATTAAGACTTAAGTTAAACACGTAAACTTCCATCGGGAAAGTGAGACCAGGTGCTCTGAAAGGATAGGAACCTCTTCTTTAGCTAGCTATACTCACTACTTTCAAAATAATCATTGAATATAAGTTATCACAGATCGATATGAGGGACAAAATAGTTATATTATGTAATAATATAATATAATAATAATAATAATTTATTTTATTTAAGTGTCACAGATAAAAATTCAATATTCACATACACATAAAAAACCTTGTAAAATTTTTATATCCGGCCACATGTGGCCTATGAGACACTACATATCGTATCTATAATTAAAATACATGTAAAAAAAATACAACAAAAATTTATTCATAAAACTTAAAACATTTGATCATTTAAATAAAACATCTGATCATATAAATTAAACATTTTGATCATAAAATTTAGTTGGACATGGGTAAAAGTAGCACTGCAATTATTATGTCGATGAGTAAAGTAAGTACACTAATAATTCCTAGTAAATAAATCGATGTCATAACTGGCCGTCGTTTACAGATTAGCAATTATAACGCTAATATATGTATATAGAATTCATAAATAGCGTGCTTGGGACGATTTCTCACTCCCTAAATTAAACCCGTGTCTAGAATCCTCTCTCTGTGGCTACATAATGACAAATAACATAACACCAATAAGTCACAATACTCACACCTCAATATAAAATAGAGAAATATTAATGTCTTCATTATAACAATTCTTGGAAAACAAAATCACCCCTTCATGTAACTATTATAAAACTACAATCTTACATATTAGATACTTTGGTATAGAACAAGAACATTTGATGTATTTATGTGTCCTGTCGGTAAATTGTGTACACTGGTCTTGTTGACCAATTATATGCAGCCAAACCTGCCTTAACGACCACCTCTATAAAAGGCTCATCGGCATTCAAATTTCAGAAAAAATTGTTCTTTATCCATGTTTTTGTATATAATGACCACCTGTATATAAGGTCGATTTTACTAGTTCTTTTAGGTGGTCTTTATAGACAGGTTGTACTGTAATGTGTTCTACAAATATTTTGTACAACCCAAGTTGAAACTTTACATTTAATTCATTTTAACACTATTAACACAAAAAAACACCAATCTTTTCTCTAAAAGCTATGGTATGAAAGTTCAATAGTAATCAATATGCTACAAATGTACAGTGTTTAAAATTTATACATTAATTAAAACTTTTAGGCACAGCCTATATAATTATGACAAACTTGTCATCAATAATTGGATGATATTGGAGATTGATAATAAAGATGCGAATCAGTGTTGATTACTTTCAATCGATTCTGTAGGAACTAGTTATGTAAAGTCACGCAGACTTCATGTGCCGATAGCCTACGGACATTTCGATAAGGGGATTGCTCCTCCGATTGCCTCCATACATGCCAGGCAACATTTGAATTAAACTTGTTAATTCCGACAAGTGTTTTAATCAATATTGATATTTCTCAAAATATCAGAATTCTACAATAAAATGGTTTACAAAGACACATGAACGGGTATGACACATATGTAGTAGTGACCGGCATGGCGGAGGGATATATAGTCCAACCTTACTTGAAAAATAAAATCTTTGAAACTGACATATTATGTTGAACACGTGAACTTCATGATCAACATTGTAGATTCTAAAAATTGGTTGGCCATAGATGCATTGTCTGCTCAACAAAAGGAAGACTTTGAACGAAGATCTATACGATAGGGGTATAAGGAATTTGCGTTGATTTCATTTGGTATTCTACAAAAATCTTAATATGGCGACTGCTTGCACAAAATCTACGCATTCCAATTCCGACTTTTGCCTTGATCGATTTGCAAAATATTTCATTTTTCATTACATCGGACAAAAAACATCTATATATTAAGACTAATGTTCTCCATAAAAGCTAGGTTTAATGATTCTGTTTACGTGACCACCATTCTTTCTCCTAGACATGTCAGAAATCAAATTTCCTTGTCCAATAACAGGAACTCATGTTAGTTATGTCAATTGTTGTTCTCTATGTTCCAAATGGGGCAAATACTTCATGCTAGGTTAAGGTTGAAATGTAGTTCCTTACAATGTCATTTGTTTAAAAAAAACCGTAGTTAATGATCCTTATTGTCACTGTGGTCTTGTTGCAGATGTACAGCACTTTCTTTTGTCTTGTCATCTTTATAGACACATACGATTAAGAACTCTATATACTCTTCCTAAATAAATTACTATATAGGGACCCCTTGTTATCACCAAAACAAAATAAAGAAATATTTTATCTGTTCAAGAATTTATTTTACAATCTAAACGATTTATTAGATAATTATACTTAGCCTTAAACACCCACATTATATTATATTATATTATATTATATTATATTATATTATATTATATTATATTATATTATATTATATTATTATATTATATTTTGCTTGTTTTTTTTTTCTTTTTATTTAATCAATTATTTGATTAATTATATATCTGTCATATTGTTATAATTGTCATTTGTAACTTCTTGTTGATTTATATATTGTAATATGATATTTATGTTTTATATAAGAGTTTCACTCTTATTCCAGAATCCTTTATTGTTTATACTTGTGATTTGTACAATGAATAAATATTGTTTAAACTATGTTCCGGATAGCAATTTGTCGTTTTCTTTCTTCTTACGTTTGCTTTAAGAAAAGAACCATAAAATTATCTGAAAAGATTTTGATGTTTGTTTGTCAAAATAACAAAGACAAAACAACAAAAACGTATCAACCTATTTTGCTTTAATCACCAACTGTAAAAAATTAAAGACAGTTATCTGAATCATGATGTAACTGTAGTGTTAATTTTATAATTAAATAAATTGTTTAATTCTGTTAATTTATTGAGAATTATTTATTTGATCACTATATTATTTAATTTCTTTAATTGTTCACATTGTACTTCAATACAAAGTCGCTGGTGGTGATAAAAGGACGAGAAAGATATGTTCTGTCGACCGTTTTCAATTATACAAACTGGAATGGATGAGTTACTCGACAAACACAAAATGTAAATTAACCTGAGAGCTTTGAACTTTGATTTCTGTTATGGTCTGGTTTGGTTGAAAGATTTAAAATCATTCTTTTAATTATTCAAATACTTCATTTTTATCTTTATTTTTAATTGAAAAGCTGTTATCTGAAAAACTGCATTGTAACCAAATACCGAAAAATTTCATTCTGCCGTGTATATAAACATCTTGGAACTTAAAATAAAAAAAATTCTCAGGCAATTATTATCTCATAACCAATCCGACAGCAGCCAGACATTTCCTGTGTAAATGGAATTGTTTAATCATGTAGCTATTGTAATTAATTAGAAATGTTGCCGTACGAGTGGTAAGGATCACCTACAACGTGTTACCAAACCTGTGTTACGTTATTGCTTCAGGTGTGTCCCGTTATTTAGACATAAATAAAACACTTGGGCTTGTGACCAACTATCTGCGTTATATTACGTATCTAAGCGTGTCTTAATCAATGTAGTTAAAGTCTTCTTGTTAATATTACCAGTTACTCCTGTATGATGAACCCTGAAGGTGTGTAAATCGATGAAGATGAAATGGAAAACAAAGTAGTCTTTATGAATTGATAATGCCTCCATATTATTACAATGATTACATAGCCATTGTGCAATGCCTGTGTTCCTTAATAAATGTTTAACTCAGAATGTCTGCGTCATGTTTGATGTTCAGTTTAGAATAATTACTCAATGTCTGTGTTCTATAACTTAATATTGTGAGGTGTCTGAAAATGTACAGAATGATACTATGATAGACTAATGGTATATTTTATTTGACTGGCCATATTCACAACATGAACATGCAACACGTTAGTATTATATTCCACTGCGCTTGACCATAACTTCGAATAGGTGTCTCTGTGTCTACGATGTCTTGGATATATTTGACGTCCAATAGTTTCATGTTCCTTTCACACAATTTTGATTACACATGTGGTGGGTGTAGCTAGCTAAACAGGAGGTGTTTACTCTTCCAGAGCACCCGGCCTCATTTCTCTGGTGGAAGTGACTACGTGACTACTGTCTTTGCAGAAATTGTAGTCACAAAGAAAAATTTTGATTAAAAGTCAAGCTTTGAAAATATTGATTCCAAATTATGAAAAAACCGTTTAATATTTCCTGACCTAATTGGGAAAAATAATAAGACTATGCCAAAAATTTGAACTTATTCTGTTCATGGGACAAATTTATAAATAATTTTACTAAACAGTAATCTGGCTATGTTCTGCACCTCGAATATTGACATACATCAAATGTGATGTAATGAGTTCAACTTTTGGGACACTCACACCTGAAAAACCTGATCAATCAATTTCTTTGTGACAACAATTTCTTGAAAAGACAGTAACCTAACTTTACAGTTCCAAAGTTTTTACTTTGCTTCTGGATTATGATTCGGACATGGATTAGTATGTTTGTTATTTACAGGTAGTATTTATCATTATCTTAAGCAACAATATAATTGGTCAAACACATCAGTTAATATAATCTATCGTTTTCTTAATAAATGGTGATGTATACAATCAAGTATATATGTATTTCATCTATGCACAACCTGCTACATTTAATTGAATAAATGCTCTAAATGGCAATTTGCGCTCACCAATGTACACAATACATTGGATGTTAAAGGAGGTTGTGCACTATAGGCCATTTTTTGCCCCATACCAGAATACATGTATAATGATTTTTCTGTAGAATTTAGTCCAAGATTTAGCCTTTGTAAAAACATAAAAATTTAAGTGTTCCGATGTACGGTTGCTTAGCAACGGTGCATGGCAACTGACCCTTAGTAAATCTTAAATATGGATAATTCGCATTATGGTTTTAACAATGTGGCAGATTTCATCCCATTCTAATTTTTTGTGTAAATAATCTTTCTACATTACTGCATTTATCAATAAAAGTAAATATTAAGTTCGAGAACATAAAATATAACATTATTTGTCACCATGGCAACAAAATGTCCATAGCAACGGATGGTTTAATATACTTATATAGATATAAAAACGGGTGCATTTGTGCCCTTAGCAACTGATGGTTTACATAATGTATAAAGTCATGAAATAAAACATTATTTGTTACCATGGCAACTAATTGTCCATAGCAACGGATTGCTAAATATACGCATGTACATATGGAGTGGATGTTATTGTTACCATAGGAATGGATGATTGAAACAAGAAATTGCGTTTGAGCAAGGGTCAATCGCAGGGTAAGTCACCCCAATGGTGGCAACCTTGTACATTAGAAAAGAACTGATTTTGTTAGTAGTAGCAATGATAAGTGTATTTGAATGAAGATAAAGGTGTAATAACCTCTGAAAATTGTTATTTTTTATATAATTATGATGTTTCTATATGCACATTCATAACAAGACATGTTGTTTTACTATCTAAGGTACTCCAACTTTCAGGAAAATTTCACTAGGCCATGAAAAAGTAGGTCACAATGACCTTCTTTGTGTTAAAGCACATAAAGCATCTGAAGTTGTACTTACAACCACGTTTCATCAAAATTGTCATATTAAACTTTATATTATCAAAGAAAACCACTGACTTAAAACTAGGTCACAATGATCTTTTCTGTGTTGCAACATATAGAGCATATAAAGTCGTAGATATGAACCAAGTTTGATCAAAATCAGTAATCTCATCACATTCTATAAAATGGTTTTTGAGAAATCCTGTTTCCGAAAGTTCATTCAATTACTCTTCAAGCTTTATCAGAGGAAATCACTGGACCATAAAAACAAGGTTACAATGACTGACTTTTAGTGCAACATGTAGAGCATATAAGATTGTACCTAGAAACTAATTTTCATCAAAATCGGTCAATTCTTTTCTAGAGTGCAAAATCAGTACAGTGGGATGTCGTTATTATCTCCCTTTCTATTTCAACCAATGGGATGTGACCCCCAAGACACAACTGCAATGCCCCGTCAGGTATCTGTCGCAAATGCCTAAATATCACCCGAATACGGATCAGTGCTTCTCATGCAAATGGAACTTGGGATGGTATTTAATTCAAGAATGTTCATAGGCTTCCTTCCTGAAATTCACTGTTTTTCTCTGACCAGTTACTTATGGTACAGAAAACCAGGCAAGCTGGGTGTCTCTGTATAACAGAAAGAATCTTAACAGATGTCTTTATCACCAACCAATCAACATGAGTTTAATAGTTCGTCAGTGTTAAACATCCCATATACATGTACATGGCTATGTATATAGAGTAGTCTTACTAATTTAGGAAAGGTGGGTCTCACTTCCACTCATATCATTTTGGGAACACAGAGAAAAGATGTACAGACATAAATGTTTATAAGAGCCTAAGGAGGCGATGGGGATAAAACTTTTGGCAAACAAAAAAACAGACATACATAAGTTACATTGAGAGGGGACTAATACTAGTAATCATTGCCGAAGTTTAGTTTTTGGACGGTCAAATTATCTTAGAAGTCCGAAAATTGAGAGGTTCCCCTGTTTACCATTCCAATATCAGCAATATATATAACTTGTGTGTATACATGTATTTGCATTTTGAAAAAGATTTAACAATACCGTATGATAAATACTTCTGTACGTAAATAAACTGGGTGAATTATTAAGAAAAACAATAATTCCAAAATTCCCTGAAGAGATGAGAGAGAAAAGAAATTAAAATTAATAAATAAAACCTCCTAATTTATGATAATATTTTTTTTAAATGCTGCAGAAAAAGGGAAATAGTAAAATTAAAATATATATATATAATTAAAAACTCGATTTATAATAAACAAAATGGAAAAAAAAATTAAGAGGTGCAAAAGACAAAAATGAAAATAATAAAAGCACCTAGATCTAATATACATGTATAATATTTAACAAAAATATGAATTGTGTGAAGAGGTGTTTCTCAGATTTCTCCTCATATATAGTCAAAAGTTGTAGACTGATCAAAACAATGATGGTGATGAATGGCCAATATGAAGAACATAGATTAAAGACAATGATACATATCTTTTGTGAATTCAAATACATAACATACAGAGCAATACTGATAATGATGGTACCACGAGTATAAGAATACATTGTGAGTCAATGTTCCAGTACAAACCACGAGTCCATTACCAATCTAAAGCTAAACAGATAACAGATCTAAATAGGACAATTAAATTTTACACAAAAATGGAAATGTTGGAATCGGGGATATATGCTGCAGCAACAACAACCCGGAATAATTGAGAATATTAACAATATATGTACCGGGGTTAACAAGTACATGTTACTTGGTTCAATGATTTCCAATTAATATAATGAAATAAAATGATTTAGTTGCAGAGTCTGTAGAGAAATTTGATATAAAATCATATAGAAGTTGTCTTCTAATTGACTATCTCACATACAATGTACTAATTACAGATGTATTGATATAAGAACAATGCTTTAATTATTTATGTTATTTTATGTGCACACTTGTATGATTTTTACGATACGTCTGTATCTCCATGGTGTAACTGAAACATCACGACTCTAGTACATGACCTAGATCCACGAACATGTGTATACATTTTAATATAGGCAAAGTACTTTTAATATAGCCAAAATATAATAATTTTGTGTAATATAGAAGGACATATAATTTTTGTCGCAATGATAATTCAAGCCTAGGCCCTCAAAATGTTTTGACCGTTGTCACAATATTTTTGATTAATATGATGTCGCTGTATCCAAAATTGTAAATATATTTGACGTCCCACAGTTCCATGTTTCTTTCATTCTAAATTTCTATTAAATGCGTTGGCAATGGAGCGATCTAAGAATAAGGTTCTTACGCTCACAGAGCACCCGGCCTCACATCTCTAGTAGAAGTTCACTTTTTATACTGCTTTACTTAACTTCCAAGCTTTTGCTTTAATTCTGGGATGGTGATTTTAGCATGTATCAGTATTTTTGTTGTTAATTTTCAATGCAATAATCTCTATGTTATCGATATTCCAATTTCTAAATATTTTTTCTCTTTATTATTGCGTTACGTAATCCACAGTTTCTATATAGACTGTGTGTACCTAGACAAATTGTGGACCTAATTCTCCATGACACGTACAGATCTAGAGTTAAGTAAAGTTCCCAGGTGTATATCAGGAAACTGACTTTAAGTACAAGTAATCTCATTACAGAAAGAATGATAATTATCTACATTAGCTGGAAGGCGATGTTCCAAAATATTTGACAATTTTATCAAAGCAGCATGAACATAATTCGTTTTGTCTCCATTAATAATTACTCTGTGGTATAATTAAAGTACCTAGAATTGGGCACAATTAACATTATAAAGTATCAGAATTGCCATGGTTAAAGTTAAACCCTGTTCAAATCACAATTAAAAAAACAAACTAAAAATTCTAAAACTCGCTTATAAAGTCTCTTAGTTTTTCAGACTCTTGAATCAAATTAAGTTTTTATTGTTCCAAAAATTATTTGTCGAAAAAGGTTTGTGTAACAATTTCTATTAGTTTAAATGTAGTGAACTTATTTTATAATTTATTTTCAAAGGCTGTTGGAACAGACATATGTTTGATATATACATAAAATATAATATATCCGATACAATATTCCTGTGAAACAGTAAAGTTCCTGCTGGTGAAGTTTCATGTATTTAACTGTATTTGCAAGTATTTACTTTTCCTTTGGGAGTGTGATTTGGACATGGATTGTTTGTTTTTTATCTTCTTTTGAAATCCTGGAATCGTTCGAGACTGATGAAATAGATATTACTTATATGGAATCTTGTTATTCCGAAAACATTTGATCCTATTAGAAGACCTTAAGCTATGGAGGTTTTAGACATGACTTATCCTGGATCACAATCTCTGACCTAATTAAAAGTTAATAAACATCGATTTTATGTGCCTTATCAAATAGCGTGTGCGTTTCTTGACAAGTACCCGTTATCAGGAAAAATATTTTGAAATCTCCATATGATCAATGTTGAATCTTAATCACATTTTGTAAAGATTAAGCCATTTAAATATCATATTACCTACACAAAAACAGCTAATTTCCATTTTCTCTTCCACAATCAATGACTGGCATAATAAGTTATGTGTAGGATCTATCTACATTTGGTTATCAAACGAAAGCTTGGTAAATATTCAGAACAAATGCTTTTTAGAGCATTTTTAACATTCGTGGACAATCGATTCCGGTTGGAGTGACTTGATTATTCTTTCTACATATTTTACCTTTAGGGTATAATTACCTTAATGGAACATTGCTTTTGATAATTTTGATGCATTCAACAACTAGACTGATAATCATTACATTGGATATATTGTCCTTGGCAGCTTTACCGTAAAGCGTTTATTATAATGATATATATATATATATATATATATATATATATATATATATATATATATATATATATATATACATATATAACGGAAGATCTAACCTTTTAATATTTAAAAAAACTCTATGTTATGCCGTATGGAGCAGGTAAAGCTGTTCCCGTTTGGTACTGTTTTAGGATTATAGTCAATCTGAAATCAGTTTAGTATATCAGCGCTCCAACTGAAGTACACATCTACACTTCATTAGCCCCATCGGGATGTACATTTTACTTTGCCCTATACAGTCAGTGTCATTGCTCTATGTATACTAATCAAAAACAAACATACTAATCCATGTCCGATTCACAATCCAGAAGCAAAGTAAAACTTTGGAACTGACAAGTTAGGTTAGACACGTGAACTTCCACCAGGGAAGTGAGGCCGGGTGCTCCGGAAGGGTAAGCACCTCCTGTTTAGCTAGTTACACCCGCCACGTGTTAAATCAAAATTGTGTGAAAGGAACATGGAACTATGAGACGTCAAATATATCCAGGGCAATCCTGGACACAGAAACATCAAACTTATCAACAATACTGTGATGACGGCCATAAAACTTTTTGAGGGCCTTGATAAGCCTAGGCTTGCAATATCCCTGAGTCAACAATTTATTTGCAAGCAGCCTACTTCGTTGTACAAAGTTCCCGTAGTGGGAACAAGCTCTACAATAGCGTATTAAGTGGGAAACAAATACACCATAAGCAGGAGAAGCAGGTATAATGCTGCATAGAAAAGGAAAGTTGACAATAGAAAAATTGAAGTCATCACGTTTGTCATAAAGTTTCAAATGTAGCCAATTAAGCGCTCTGTCTTGCACACAGAACATTATAAGAAGATGTACAGTGAATACATTTATAATTTGATTTATTTTTACAATACTGATCAAAGATTGAGTCAGGGGTCGTACCTGTCAACAATGTACGCTGTTAAAACAATAAACAGACATTTTAACATGCCTATAATCTGGTATATCCAAAAGAATTAGAGAAAAAATGTATTTTTGTTTTTTCTTCAAATACATTATTTACATTATAAGAACAGAAAGATGTGTTTGTGAACCAATATCCCTTCAGTAACAACTCCAGCAAATTTAATACAATGTATAGAATTTATTGCCAGTAAGTCAAAATGATTGCATACGACATGGATTGGTATGTTTGTTTTTAATCTGCCAAATATGAAACATCTCTTTTGCCGTTTTAATATGCAGTCAAAAGGACAGAAAACCAGACAATCAAGAACAACGTAACCCCATCATATCTTGGGGCATACATATTGTACTGGATAACATCTTTTGGCTGAAATAACGTTGCATGACATGTTCTAAAAACCTCATGCCCGAATTTCTATTTAGTAATGACAACCTTACGCAAGAATTGAATCAATGCAAAATAGCATAAAACACTGCAACTCCTTGACTATATTTTGAAGTTGTCCAAAAGAGGTAACGTGTGCAAAAGTCCCCCGCTGATGAGCAGACGACGAGTTGATCCGCGTCACCACTGCGATTATGACTTTGATAGTTCTAATTATTCTTTCTTTGCTACACAGTTTAACTTTTTTTCAGAATGCCAATACCAATAAACAGAAATAAAACCTACAACATGTTAAATCGATCTGGGAATGTTCTGCCTGGGATGAAACAGGAAGCGCTGCCTTCTTAAGTTATTTGATAATTGCCTTATCTGGTCTCGTGTGACAGTATTTATATCGGGAACTTCCAGAGAACGGTCTGTGATCTGAATGTCAATTTACAACAATTACTTCAGACGAATAGAGTTTGATGATGAGTAAAATGGACAATTTGTAATATGAGTGGGGCAATGATGATGATAACGCTTAGATCGCCTAACTGAATAATACGGCTATATAAACAAATCAAAGCATATTATATCATGATTGATCCAAGGGTTGGTGGCTTTACAACGTCATACATCAGCCTTTCAGGAACTGTGAATCATTTTCATAAAGTATCTGGTCTGTATTTACAAGACTTTTATGTCAGACTCTAGCGAAATGTGCATTGCAAGTCGTTCATTATAATGCAATGACTGTATCAATGGTACTATATGAGTCTGTATTCACGGGGGATCCTATAAGAAATAGTCACAGATAGAAAGCAACTGTGAATCATGCCTATACGGTGGTTTGTGCTATCTTTAGAATCCACTGTCTTGGATCAAGGTAATCACAGTTAAGACCAACTGTGAATCATGCTATACATTGATTGAATTATCTATACAATTCTTATACATCTGGATTAAAATAGATGAAAGAAAATTGTAACTTAACTCACACAATGAACATGACAACAGTTAATGTATTAAAGTACACGGAAGAATATAAGTAAATATAAAACAAACAAAACAAGAAAAGACAAACACATTTAAAACCCTTTAAACCTCTTCAAAAGCAATCACAAATATACTGATCTTACAACCAATGGCACACAAATAAGCGCATTATAAATAAGAATTACTTCTCCAAACAATGAACAGGCTCGTCAAGATAGCATTAACAATTTGAAATCATTTCTTGAGGATTGTAGTATAATGTAAATGGTCGATTGTATGTCATGGATAACATAACTAACTAATACAGGAAAAAATCGCATAGATTTGGGTTTTCATTTTTACATGCAAGCCTAGAGAACAGTCTCCTCTTTCCCTTTTTAATCGCTGTACGTCTGTTTTCTTCTTTTAGTCCCTGAGATAATCAAACTAAGATGCAAAAGTATATTTGTTCATGATAACGTGTGGAATTCAATTGATATTTTAAGTATACAATGTAATTTACAGATTATATAAGAATAAAAAATAAATTGACGGTTATACACTTTGATGTACAGAAAAAATATTAAGTCAGCGATGTATCTTTGTGAGAACAGAATTTAGTCCAATCAATCAAATTCACGTGCTGCTCAATCTGTGTCAAAACAAATCCAATTATTATCCGTATTGATCAACAAATCGATATTATGTTCATAATTCACCTAATACGTTTGAGACCTGATCAGGCCACGCTACTGATAATTAATTTCTGTGTAAACATAGTGTTGTAATGTAATATCAGTCTCTATGATTGATAGTCTGATGATGAAATGATACTACTGTACATAAAAAAACAAACCAAGCTCTCCATTATGTCTTCTCTCCTTCTGTGTCATTGTTTATTGTAATAATAAAAACTTTTAAACCGATCATTGATAACTCTCTTGAGATTTACAAGCACAAATGGACAGCAAACAGAGGACTCTGTTCTTAATGCATTCTAATTAGAATATGAATCGACAAAAGGACAAGGGTTACATAAATACCAGCATGTGTTTGATCAAAGTATTATATTCAAAACGGAAGCAAGTGAATTACACCATCACAAGGACCATTCACTTTTAAAAAAACGTTTAACATAAGTGACATATTGCGAAGTTGATTCATGTGTTCCGGAAGATTAGTATCTGTTTTCTAACATTTACCCTGTACAATAGTCAAGTTTTACAAATTAAATAAAATTACACATAATCTTAATTTTTTAGATTTCTAGTTTTTCTAGTCCTCTACTGGTGATGTTTCATTCTCTTGGTCCTTGAAAGGAGCCCAAAATTGACCATAACCCACCAGTACCCTGTATATCATTTATAATATGTAGACAGTTAAAGCTTGCTTTATTGATGGGATTGGTAGGACATTTTTATTGGGTTAATTTAAATTTCATTTTTTTTTGCGGGGATAATCACTGACTGACAAGTGTCAAATTGTTAGACATTTTAACAATAAAGCCAGGAGATCAAGTTCACAATCATATACAATGTGATACTAAAGAGCTCAGTAATAATGTATCTTCTATAGGTAAAACGTGGTCTTGTACTTCATTGTATAGCTCTCGAAACAATGGTGCATATAGAACAAGTGCAATACTTATAGCCAACATCACTATAATCAGTGGTCCCAATTTCTCTTTCTCCTTCTCGTCTTGTTTGGTTGATTTAATACTGACTTGTATCTTGTCATGTTAATGTATCGAAAATCAAATCGCAAAGTGAATATTTTGAAGCTGCAAATCTCTTACTTCTGTCATACACCGTTTTTTGAATAATCATAAAATACGTTAACAAAATGGTATATAATAAATCAATAAATCTATTGAATAAAACCCAAATATGGAACATTGATTTAAACAGTCCACTGGACTCTAGATTGTAGTTTACGTTTCTGGTTTGTAGTTAAGGATTGCCCTGGATATATTTGACGTCTCATAGTTCCATGTTCCTTTCACACAATTTTGATTACACACGTGACGGATGTAGCTAGCGAAACAGGAGGTGCTTACCCTTCCGGAGCACCAGCCTCACTTCCCTGGTGAAAGTTCACGTGTCTAACCTAACTTGTCAGTTCCAAAGTCTTTACTTTTCTTCTGGATTGTGACTCGGACATGGATTAGTATGTTTGTTTTTGATTATACATTTTAAGTATTATTTTGCAGACCTACTTTCACTACAAGGCTTGTGCCGTCTAGTCTTTACGTAAACTAATGTTTGAGAACATATTTTTCTTAGTCACCAACAGTATAAATAGTTCCAATAAACCAATAAATGGTTTGATTACGTTAGTACTTGTGGGTTTGGTGACTTACATTGTTTGTACTATCTTGAGTATTATCATTTATATCGGAGCACTACCACTACTGATGAGAAATTCTAATCTGAAATGGTTGTCTAGTACTGCAAAATTAACACCTATATAATAAACAAAGTCAGCAAACGAATAGATTTGTATCAATCATCATACAGATAACAGGTTTTTGTTGTACATTCTGTTTTTATAGCTTCATTTTTTCAAAGAAGTTTGCATAATATTAAAATTTTCAATATTCTGGAAAAAAATGCTCAACCTTTAAATCTCGTATGACATTCAACATTTTCGTAATAGACAAAATAAAAAAGGAATCGATGAATCATTATGTAAAAATAATTCACGTAAAATATTTTTGTCAATAATACGTAATTAATGACGACCTTTAATATTTCCTTTTCATTTTATAAGTAACTTCAGCTTCTAACTTTTCCTTCTATTATACAAGTTATTGTTCATTCTAGCTGTGTAACATGTTAACTTAAATAGCTATATTGATTGACTAGGTAATTTGTGAATGTAGTGTTATTGCAGAAAGATTAATGGAAATATGGTGTTAAACTTTACGTTTTGATTAAAATAATGTGTTATGAATTAGTGGTGGTCTTTAATTGTGAGATCGGTCCAGGACAAAAAATAAATGAAACGACATGTAAACATTCATAAAAAACCACTAAATAAAAATAAACTAATATACTGTTTTGTTCCATAGGAAGATATTTTCCATTGAATAAATGTATTTTTGAATGCTAATTAAATAAAAACTCTCGTTTCACACTTTATAAACGCATTAAACCCGTGTATTGTTTTGTTTCACAGGAAGGTATTTTTTCTATTGTACATTTTTTACAATATTCATTTGCTAAGAACTTTACATTTTAAAATTGATTATTGTAAAACGACCTTAATATTTTTCAGCATTATTTTAGTTTATTCATGATTTGAATAGCACTAGTTTCTATATTATGGTATAAATTTCATTTGATATGGGTAAATACAAGCTTCCTTACAAAACCCATAAATATTTCTTATAATTGGTTCTGAAAATTTATGATGGACCAAAACTATATAACTAATTAAAAAGATGACACATTACAATAAATGTTAAATACACTTAGCAAAATAATCCTGTATTTTTACATAGATATTTTTGCGTACAATTCTTACGACAAGAGGACGTCAAGTTACCTACAATAGATTCGCTTCAAGTTACGTTTACGGTTAACTGCATCTGACAGCCTGGTATTAAAGTTGTTCTCAAAATAATTTTAATTACCAAGGATCAATTAAGATTTTTTTTAACTATGAAATAATGTTTTGCAATTAAGTTTTACTTCATAATTTAATAGAAAATTTTATCGAGCACAAAATCATTTTCTATCTGTAAATGAAACTATGTGTACTTCTTAATATCGTTTTAGTACCAAGAGGGAACATCTCTGTTTGTTTTACTGGATATGTCAGATACACCTGACAGTTTACCCTTGTGGATATAGAACAAATTAAATTGAAGTAAGAACCAAGGCACTGACTACGTCATATGTGCTGTAACTTACAGATTGACTAATAAGATTACGTCTGTGTTAATATAAATATATTAACTGTAATATCCTCAAATATCACTTAAATTGAAGTAACCTTTGAAAAAGATTATAGCGTACATAGATATTTATGGTAAAACACTTTGAATTTTTACAAATAATTATACAGAACTATTCCGTTCACGAGAATTTTCTGGGGGAAAAACGTATGATTATAAGAAAAGCGCATATAGATACCGGACGAATGAAGGCATTACAATGTACTCTAATAACAGAAGAAAGTACCAATTTCAACCAAAATTCATGTTATTGTCAATTAGTCAATTACTCGTAACCTTTAACTTTTATGAAAGAAACTCAGGCAATGAGGTAAATGTCAAAGTTACTCTAGGAATGATGTGGTAGTAGTACGGTAAGTAGTGCTACAAAAATCCCATTTATTTTGCAACCGAATTGTCCAAACATTTAACCGTTGAACGGTCTAGTTATGACGTTTACAGTGTTGCCTCCACTGCGAATGCAAAGCAAACTGAAGAACAAGTGCTTGGTTTTTAAATCTTCAACAAAATAAAAATTGGTCGTTTCTTTTATTTCAAGCTCAATACCTTTTGTTTTTATTTTTATATTCAAGTGTCCAGTTTCTAAATAAAGGTTGATTAACCTGAGCTTGAATATCCGGTGATACTTTAATCCTGTGCCATCATGGTAATATTAGCATGCATATATTTTCCAGTACAAGCACGGTTTGTAAAACATCAGGAATCTCAGTAGAATACTTTTTCATAAAACACCATAGAATGACGCAAAATTGGAGTTTCAGCATGTCATGTCCCCTAAAGGATGGAGTATACTTGTATGGTTAATGGTGTAAGAAGTCTGCAGACACATAAAACCTAATCTTAAAGCTATATCTATCTAATTGAGGAAGATTATGATTAGATGAGAAGATTTCTGTCGTATAAAAGTGACAAATAACGCATGTATTGAGTGCTACACTGTAAGATTTATAGAGTAAATCTGAAATGAATTGAACGCTTGTAGCTCACGGACAACGTGTTTGATATAACCTACGGTAAGTGGTGCTACAAAAATCCCATTTATTTTGCAACCGAATTGTCCAAACATTTAACCGTTGAACTGTCTAGTTATGACGTTTACAGTGTTGCCTCCACTGCGAATGCAAGGCAAACTGAAGAACAAGTGCTTGGTTTTTAAATCTTCAACAAAATAAAAATTGGTCGTTTCTTTTATTTCAAGCTCAATACCTTTTGTTTTTATTTTTATATTCAAGTGTCCAGTTTCTAAATAAAGGTTGATTAACCTGAGCTTGAATTTCCGGTGATACTTTAATCCTGTGCCATTATGGTAATATTAGCATGTATATATTTTCCAATATAAGCACGGTTTGTAAAACATCAGGAATCTCAGTAGAATACTTTTTTCATAAAACACCATAGAATGACGCAATAGTGGAGTTTTAGCATGTCATGTCCCCTAAAGGATGGAGTATACTTGTATGGTTAATGGTGTAAGAAGTCTGCAGACACATAAAACCTAAGCTTAAAGCTATATCTATCTAATTGAGGAAGATTATGATTAGATGAGAAGATTTCTGTCGTATAAAAGTGACAAATAACGCATGTATTGAGTGCTACATTGTAAGATTTATAGAGTAAATCTGAAATGAATTGAACGCTTGTAGCTCACGGACAACGTGTTTGATATAACCTATCGTCCCTGGAATGTTATTTGTCAAATAAAGTCTGAAAGCTTATACAGTTGCTGTTAACTGTATCGTATAAATCCTTGGGTAATGGGAGTTTTTATATTTTATCGGCCATGATCGCAATATTAACGGCTCAATTCAGAGCTCAATTTCTATCTACCATCAATACAAACAAGTGTTTAGTTGACCAAGTTAAATACAGTTACATGATTGTATGCCCATCAGCTTTTTAGTGTGCTTAATTTATCTGTATCAGCCATATACATTACATATTCTGTTTCGAACTCCTTTTATTGTTTGACCGATTGAACTTTTGTGTCCATTTCAAAAAAAAAATCTTCCAAAATAGATTGCAAAAACTTTACTTAGCTAAATTTTTTGTTCCCATTCTCAGAGAATACGAAAGTTATTTTTACAAAAACATCGGATTTTAATGGAAATACTGGAGTGTTTTATTCTGAAATATATTTAATTTTTGATTTAGTTTTTAATTTGAAAATTAGGGATTGCATATGCGATTGCAAACACAGATCGACATGAATGATTGTCTTCAAAATATGACAATCCCTACACCAATGACTTAAACATTATGGTTGTGATATCGCGTCATATCATTTACATTTACAATAAGCTACATCTTGACAAACTCAGATTGTATTTCAACTCACGTGTAATCACTGATTCATCTGTTTTTGTTGTAAGGATTAGATTGGTATGTTTGTTTTAGATCGGTTATTAAAATGTAAAATGAATCATCAAACATTAGATTTACAAGTGATTGAACATCGGCTTCAGTTTACAGACAAGTTAATGTGCTTTACACTTTGATGAACTGATGTTTCTGGTTAGTTATAAACCACACCACGTTTAATAACTCAGCAGGCATGTGTTAAAAAGGCTTGCTTTTAACAAACCCATTTAACCACAAGTGATGCTGTTATTTCCAAATGTGCTTTGAAGTTTAGAATTTGAATTGTAAATGCACCTTGACAAAATACACTTGAGTATATTAATTATTAAAAGTAAAGCAGTATACCTGTAACAATACACAGTACCAGGTAAATAAACTACAAAGGTCACTATCCTGTTTTATATGGATGTTAATCAAACTGATAATAACATTATATAAATATTACATTTCTGACAGAGTGCCAGTACATATTGTCACCTCGAGGAAGCATTGTTTGCCGAGGCGATAGCCGAGGTTGACAATGCTTTTCGAGAGGTGACAATATGTACTGGCACTCTGTCAGAAATGTAATATTTATTTTATTACACCGAATGTTTGTTTTATTTTACCAATACATGATGTGCATCCTTCGTCTTTAGTAATGTCTGTACCAATTTTCATCCAATTTATCGACCGAGAATGCCTCAAATGCACAGTCATTTGAGCCAAGAAATTTAAGAAACGCGTCCACGGCCCGCTTAATGATCCATTTAGTTGATGCAGGGTCTTAAGACTCTAACAAATTGCCAGGACAGTCATCATCCGTTGTTGTTACAGACAAATGTAAACAATATCAATAACAATGAGACGATTGCCGTAGACACAACTGAAAACATGTTTTGTTCAAAGCGCTGACGTGATCAAGTGAAGGGAGGCAACTCGAACAAACGTACTGTCACATAGTCACGCGCAGCGCTATGTGACATTATAAATTTTATGTGACATTACAAATTGTTACATAGCTCTTATCCAATCAAATTGCTAGATTTTTACATAAGGTGTAATAAATTAAACTATAGCTTGAATGAAATCGGACGATCCTAAAATCTAAACATACTGTAACATCACAAAGTTCGGGAGTGAAATTTCAATATCTGTATGGAGCAGTAGAATTTAATTGCAACCATTTTTATTACCAATGTTTATAAAGGGATTTTTATTCAAAAAATACTTAATTTTCTATTATTTTAATTACGAAACTATGAAATTGTTTAAATGTCTATATTGTCAATTGTGATTATGGTTGTGATTGATGTTTTCAAAGCCAACATCAAAGGCCAACTACATTGCATGTTTGTTGTTTTTCGGTCAATCTTAGATATTTTCCTAACAGTTGCCACTATTATATATATATTTCTAAATCAAAGAAAACAAACCATGTTGAAACTACAGCTGTCCCTTAAGGAGACTATTACCCCCACAGACGCGTCATATCGATTTTTGTGACATAAATACAAGCCATTGTTGTTCAGAGCAATAACTCTTATAAAATCAATTAGTTTCAAATATTGTAATGTGCAGTTACAAAAAATGAAAAAATAAAAAAATTAACTAATAGATTAAAAAAGATTTAAGAATAAAAGTAAGTAATTATATAAGTGGTTTACGTTTGTGCCAAGTTTGATCTAAATACATCGATAGACATGGAAGATATGAAGCGGACACCATATTGTGACGGAAAAACTAAGATTTGACCTCCTGACCTTGACGTTTGACCTATGCATATAAATTGGTATGCGGCACATCGTCTTATGTTGCTTTACATTTGTGCCAAGTTTGACGATCAAAATCCATTGATAGATATGAAAGATATGAATCGGATAACCAGACGGGCAGACAGACAGGATTATTTCTATATACCCCCTAAACTTCGTTTGCGGAGGGGGGGTATAAAATGTGAGGGTGGATTTCTGTTTTAACCTGAATATGATTTCATTGGAATTATTACGTGATCAATCACGTAAACACTTCGGTTTAAGTTAAGCTTGGGGCTTGTCTCGTATTTCACCTTGTTTATAAACAGGTAAGCCATCATACTGTGTAAATGTATACAGAAGTTGATTAACTAAAGAGACAGAATCAATACTCTGTATTAAATCTTACATAATCATTTCACGATTATCGTTTAATCTTTTAAGCGAAAGTAAATTCTAACTTGCAAAAGGTGAAAAAACATAATATTCCAATCAGAGCAACTTTCAATATACAAAGTGTATTAGTTCAACTTGCCAGGCAGGCGTGAAAATATCAAAGGCAGCTGATATGTACACCCACAAATAGTGATATGATCTAGGCTTTATTGAGAAAGTCATGTGTCAAGGATAAGACAGTAAACAATCCAGAGGTGACACGTTTGCACTCACCTAAGATCTAATTGCGTTAACCAAACAATGTTCCAATAAAAATTAATATTAAATTGTTAATAATTTTATACGGGCTTTAGATTTTTCAAATATCAATTTTATTCAATTTACAGAGAACAAGGTACAAAGCATGTTTGTACTATACAAAACGGTTAAGTCTTTAATGAAGGCACGGTAATGACTATCAACCAGTTAAGTTTTTGTTGAATGTACCGTAGTGACCATCAACTAGATGTACATGTAGAGTAAAACACCCAGCAAGGATAAAAACTTTTCATTTATGAGATTAAAGTTTCAATTGATATTGTGCGGCTCATCCGAATATGGTCGGCGTTTAGGACTAAAGAATTAGTTCTATGATTTATATGCTTAACAAATTGAGATTTTTGGTCTTTCTTTACCAACCAAATGATTTAAGGAATTTTTTATTATTACCAACCAAATTAGCTAAGATTTGATCTATATCAACCAAGTTAATTTAGGTTTCACATATCTTTACCAAGTAAATTAATATTCTATCTATTGTCTGTATGATTGCCAAGTTAATTGAGTATGCTACCTGTCTGTACCAAGTGATTTAAGATTTCATCTGTCTTGGACAAGTAAATTCAGATTGCGTGTATGGTTACCAAGTAAATTAAGAATAGGTCCATTAATACCAAGTAAACTAAAATTTATCTAACTTTACAGTAAATGAAGAATTAATCCATCAATATAAAGTTAATTCTGACATGACTAACAGCTGACCTCACAGAATTGTTAAGTGGATCAGATCATAATCATATACATGTACAGGTATACTGGTAAATATAAACAGTAACCAGTGATGCTGAAATCATGGAACAATCAGTCGTGAAAAAACAATGATTTTATTGGACTACTGTATCTGTTACAACAGATGTTTCCTTCCAAACGAGAGGGATTTACCAGAATTTATGGTTGGTTCCCGTGTAAATCTGTAATAATCTAAAACATTTTAAGTAATCCTTCCACTTAATTTCAAATATTCATGGGTTCTGTAAGTATAAATCTGCTCCATTACCCATGAGCTTAGTAGCCGGTAACAGTTCAAGATTAATGAACTGATGTATATGTACATTATACAAAGCTATGTTGTTCATTCTAATACAGATTTTTAATGTCCATTCTAATGCCATTGACAACAAGTTGTAACTCGCAACAAGCAGTGTAACCAAGAACACGTATTAATTATAATGAAAAATGAAACAAAAATCAAGGAAGAAAAACAATTATACCAGATTGTATGTTAATAATTTATCGCCTTGAATGTTACTGGTCAACTGCATGTACATGTGTTCATGATCAACTAGTCATTGCCTTAATTATGTCATCAGTGTCATTCACAATGAGTGAAATTACGTGCACTGTAGCAAACATTATTGCACCACCATGTATTGATGCCACATTACACCATCATGTATTGATGCCACATTGAAGTGGATTTATTTCAGTAGGACGACAGTTATCGATTCACTAAAGACATTATTTCTAAACAGTTTTATGGTTAAGCGTAAAATTGGTCATTATATTCCGTCAATTAGAATGCAGATCTTTAGAAATTTATCTATATCATTATCCACGTCAGTATTTTTACTTGACATCTTTTATTCAAAGTCAAACTAAGGAGTGGGAAAAATAATCAAAAAACGACAGAAAAAATTAATATTTTGTATGTGATTGTGGCACTAATGGATGTACGAATTGGTTAATTTTTCACACTAGAACATTATTAATGTATCAATACGTTTGACAGTTGACTAGACGGTATTTTCCGCTGTCAGGAAATTCAATGTATAATTCGCATTGCTATCAAGTCATTAAGAAAGTTCAGCCAGAGTGAAAACATGTGGAAAGTGAAGTTATTTAGTCAGATTGGAATTATTACAGATCATTGTTCAAAGGGCATTTAATGGATTATACGTAAAGTTGTATATAGCTTCATTTAAGCAATTCATTGAGACCTTAATAACGATACACCAATATAGCAATTAAGTCATACTACGTCTGATGACGTGTGGGTGAGGGTGTAGCAATCGATTGATTAATATTAAACATAATTATATATTCAAATATAAGTAAACATATTGACATATGTAGTTACAGACAATGGTATGAAAACACTGGTTTTAAAAAATACTCTATACTCAGATATCAATTCCACATATTGAGTGATAGAAAAAAAAACATTGAAGCTCATTTTTAATACAGAAGGTTATTTCGATGCAGATAAATCAGGACTTCATTGCGTGTTAAATTCGCTGTTAGGACGCGTATTCAGAGGACATCTCTTAACATTGTATTGTAAGCTTTACATAACATTTATATCTAAATACCATGCCTGCAATTTCATGTTAGGGTTCGAAGTCCTGTCAAAATATGAATTATTAAAATTATACCTTATATGATATAATTTATTAAAATACGTCACGGTTAATTAATGTTTTGATAATCGTTATGAAATAAACTTTCAGGTATATACTAGTATACTTTGAAAAAAAAAGGTGAATTTTCCAAATATTATGTCGTTTGCTCTTGAATGTACTTATAAACTGGGTTCATTAAACTATCTTTAAACAAATAATTTATTTGGACTTTTATGTAACATTTAAAGCTTAATGAGCAGAGTGTTTTTCGCTTTAAAACAAATAATTTTTATTTTCAATCACCTTTTTATACGTTTGTACTAGTATGTTGTTTATGTGTTAAAGTTGCACTTTAAAGTATTAACACATTTAGAACCGTCGCACCAAGTTAGCTCCTAGCATGTTTGTAGCTAGCTTGTCACAAGACCTACAAAGACGGAAACTTCAATACACAACAGGCATTATGTAAGGTTAGTCGGTAAATGCTGTCACTGCTTTCTAAAAAAAACAATAGTTTTTGGTTTGACAATAAATGCCAAATGACGGGTGTTTAATGCTGACTAAGTTTGTTTCAAATTTGTATCAAATAAGAAATGGGAATGCATATAAACCAATACGTATAAAGGAAGGCGTTTCAATAACAGCTTTTCATATTAGAATATGATTTTAATTATATGAATTTTTATTGTATTTTAAATCAACAATTATTGATTTATATCGGCCATTCAACACTAGCATCGGTGTAGCCACGTTACTATTAACACCATAAGCATTTGGAAACCTAGGTTATACTAGGTGTATAAATGTTCTATATATTTTCAAGTTTTTGGCATTTATTTAGTATCAATAACGGCTCCAAACATTGATAATTATTATTACCTTTTTTAAATTAGGCTTGTTTTAAGTATTATAAACACAGAAGCCACAAATAGTTGTAAAAAGGCGGCTTGTATGGAACCCACCAAATGCAGTGCCACCAAGTAGTGAGATATATTTTTGTCATACCTGTTGGGATACATATAAATAGTTAAATAGTGAACTCCTTTGTCTTTTTTTAAATTTCGTGTGTGTGTGTGTGTGTGTGTGTGTGGTGTGTGTGTGTTTTCAACAAAAATTTTCATGTTTGCAATTGCAAATGTCTGTCTCAGAGGCTCGTGGATATTATGTTGTATACTAGATTATTTCCCCTGTTTTTATGACATATTTGAGTGGTTATAACTCGCCGTATTATGATATTTCCCCTTCTGAAACCGGGTCACTAGAATGATAAATGATATAGTAATAAATGGAAAATAACACCTTACACCACACCTATCCAAACACAAACACAACACTCCTTGTAGGACAAAAATAAACCTAAAATAATAAAATTTGGACGTGATACTAATCAAAAATGACAAACTCGGGAAATTAAACTAGGGAAGACTTTAATTATTTATAAAAGACAAAACGCCTTTCACAATTGTGAAAATGTCTTTTTTATACGATTAGGTTAAACAAAACTGATGGTTTTAGTGATATTGCTATAGTAATGTATAATCATTCTAACATTTCGCCTTTAGCTTGGCGGGTTTTTCATAAGCCTAATTTTCGTTCTGGACATGTAATCACATTACTGTGTCTTTTAGTTACTCCAGAGACATAAAATTTGGTATTAAATTCTGAAAGACAAAGAGAAGATAGATGTTGTTAGGTGTATGTCAATAGACTTTGTTTAAGTAAGCTTTAGTTGGGACAACAGAAACATTATAAACAAATCCACATTAGATATGTGTACACTATCTATAGGAGACTAACTGTAACACGTGATTGTTGTTTAGTGTATACACAGATATTGCAGTCTTGCAAACGCTGTTTTCATTAAGCATTATAGTTTTTTAGTTAATGCTTTAACCGCTTTAGATACAGAATGCTTCAGAAAGCATTTCGTCACTTTTAAGTATCTTAATTCCATGAAATTCAAAATAAGAATAATTTTCAATGAAAAATATAACTTTAATGTTTTAACTTTGGAGGGGGGATTTTGTTCTTTGGTACAGAATGTCACAATTTTGATTAAAATTAGAATGGATCTCGTCTAGACAAACAATCAGTATTATTGTTCTCTAAATGACATACATGTATTGTTACCGTATGTACCATTAGAACAGTAATTGAATTCCAAAATATGTAGCAATTTACCTACGTATATATATACTGTTTATGACGACATATTTTATTTAGAAAAAGGCGGATAATGACATAAATTTTCAGCCCATACCTTACTGATGTGAATATGGTTAAAATGGTGATATTTTTGTAAATCGCAATAGCAAACATACCGGTAAATATTTTATAACAAACTCACCATATTGTTGTGTAAGGATTCCTTGTGTTATACATTAATACAATGGTGTAGTGATGCTCCTCCATACACGATAACTTAACATTTCAATTTAAGTATTTTTCAAATAGTTTTATCAATAGTCAAAGAAGGGAAATATTTTTGTAACGCTTGTATTTGTTTGATCACCTTCGGTAATGTTAAAGTTTTTGGCGGCTTCAAGGGCAAGATATCAAAGTGACAGGTTGGATGTACATCTCCAATCAAACAAAATATTTTATTAATTGAATTAAAGAATTTTGGCGACGCTATTGATCATGCAGCATCACTTACAAGACCAGTTTTTCTAGTTTACTCGTCAGTTGCCAGTATTTTTTGTTGTAATGTCATGTCACTTTGTATTTAATCAAAGGCGGTATTGGACACTATAACATATTGATCAACATTGTGATTTTACAAGAATAGTTGACTTAATTATGTGTTGTGATTTTCTGGACATCAACGAACATTCTTGACCATTTTATCCTCGATTCATTATTCAGCGGAAGAATACACATCAATTGGATATGTTTTATTAAGCGCAATAATAAAGCGTCTAGACTGCTTGTCAGTCAATACGATTGTGTCTTATATCACAAAATAACAAAATATTTCAACATGAAAGCATTGCTCATTGTGTAGAAAAAAACCTCAAAACTATAAATTATAATGAAATTACTAAATTGCATGTTTAAGTTGTACAGAACAAAGACTATGTAAATGGTTAACATACCAGTAAATTATACATCTGACAGGCAGATGTAATCATCCAAATGTAACAGACAACAAATGGAATTTATGTCTAATGTACCCTAACTATTTATTATATTTATTTCCATAGATTTCAAGATTTCTATAAAGTATTGAATTAGAAATTCTTACAATGCTTGATCAACCTGAATTATTGTTTTGAAATGTCCAATATTTTCAGTTTATTGAGTTTGGAATGACGGTGACCAAATTATTTTAATTCCATTGACTGCAGAAAAATAACGACTACTGTATAAATATAATGACTCTAGAACGGCAATTAGCACTGAATTTAAATCTGCTGACTTAAAAAGACTACTCATTGAATAAATGTAATGACTTTGGAAGAGCATTGCGCACTAATTTTAAATCTATTTACTTTGGGAAGTGCAGTCGACATGTGTTGACTTTGGAAGGGCAATGATCCTATAGATGAGTCTTAACTATCAGACATAGTTTACCAATAGAAAAAAACTTATAATCTAAAGCGATAAGTCGATTTCCAAACAATATTTTTATATATGATTCGGACATGGATTAGTATGTTTATTTGTTAATTTGCTATGTACACGTATGTGATGACCACCGTCAAATTACGTACGTCAGGTTTCTGTATAACGTTATGTAATAAACTACAAACATAGCGAGATCAAACCTCGCCGCAAACCAGGTAAAACGCGTGAATTTCCACTAGGAAAGTGAGACCGCGTTCCCCGGTAGGTTAAGCGCCTTTAGCTAAGCCCTTCACTTATGTAATTCATGAATCCATTGACTAGTGCATAATCGTTGGTATCCAAGTTTAGGAAACTTTTTATTTAGCTATAAGTCAGTAGGTGATGACGTGGGCAGAGTAATTTTAAATACTTTTATAGAATTGCCTTGGGATATCATAAAACACTAATAATACCGTATTAATCCCCTTCCTGATGTCCCCTGGAGACCGGTATAATACGCCGTGACTTATTGATGCATTTTATAAATCTTTTTATAATATATTTATGATTTTAATCTCACATTTACAAGGCATACCATTTACTAACTATCAAACATTGTTGAATATTGTAATTAATTTCTAGTAGACAGGCTATCTGCTTTCATACTTGTTCAAACATTACGGTTTCCATAACCGTTTTTCTACTTGTGATATTACATATCTCCAGGATATAAAGTACCCTTCAGCTACAAAGAGTAAACATTATTAGTATATACTGTTAAGCCAAAGCTATAAATGGCTTTAATATGAATATTGGGTAAATGTGTGGTAAACCAGCGTAGATATTGTTAATTAAACGTCATACAGGGAATAATGTGAGAATTGTTCTAAATTGTCATAAAATTAGGAATATTAGGAATTTGATTTGTCTTTTATGTAGAAAGCAGTTTTAATTTATCTTCGTAAATTACTGAATTACAGTATAACGTACACATAGGTTATACATGATATACCGTTCTATAATAAAACTCAAAATAAAATATTACATGCTTTTAATATATCCATGTATGGCCTACACAGTTAATATCATGTTGCTGGTCCATTATTCGATAAAATGAGATTGTTTTTATTTTTAACAACTGCTTGTTTTAAAATAAAATCGATGTTAGGGGTTACAAGCCGAGTGCAATATCAAACTATCTAACAAATTATTCAATTAAATGCGAGTCCAACTTTTTGGAGGTTTTTAGTCAGTGGTCCTACTTTATGGTTAGTTTCTCCATTTGATTTTTGTTGTTCAAAAAACAAAGTAAAAACTTTGAAAATTGGCAAATTTTGTAAAACATTGAGACCGGGTGTTCTGGATAAGTACATCCGGTTTAGCTAGTGTATGTAATCAAAATCGAAAATGAAACAATTTCTTTATACATTGTACATGGTTATAATTTCGTTAGGACTTCTGTGCTTCAATTATTCATACAAACAATAAGCTTTACTCGTATGTAAAATCGTTATCTTTAAGATCAGTTTTATGTCAAGCCTCTTTACCTTGTCTTTAAGTACTCATTTTGCTTTCATAGCCTTTAACATAAACATCAACACCTTTATGTTATTTATAACCTTTTCTGTAGAATCTTTCCACATTTTCGTGATTAGTTCCTACAGAGCAATATGTTGCCGTATTTATTGATCAGTCTATAGACGGTTAAAACCAAATCGTCTTCATTCATTTACAGATTAACGTTTGCCAGTAATTAGTTTATCCAATAAAAAGGCTTTATTCGTCTTTAAAATATTAGATAAAAGCACGTTACAGTCAGCAGTAATGTTTTCTAGCACTCCTGTGTCACGGCATTTAGACGAGCGGGAATGCTGTACAACACTCCTGTGTCACGGCATTGTACATGTTATATATAGACGAGCGGGAATGCTGTACAACACTCCTGTGTCACGGCATTGTACATGTTATATACAGATATACTACACTCCTGTGTCACGGCATTGTTCATGATATATACCGACGTACATTGTTCATGATATATACCGACGTACAACACTCCTGTGTCACGGCATTCTTCATGATATATATAATATATTATATATATATATATATATATATAATTATATATATATATACAGTAAAACCTCTCTAAACCGGACACGCTCCGGACCATAGATTTTGTCCGGTTTAGGGAGGTGTCCGGTTTAGAGAGGTTTTGAAATTTTAACTGGTTTATCTCCCCTTAAATAAATGTCATACATGTCAGAGAAGCCACAATCAACAACATGTTCATAAACATCTCATAATTAGAAGATATGCTATATGTAAAAGCACTGTTTAGTTTTAAATCACTTTTAATTCACTTTATTAATAGGATTCTAATTAAGGTACTCAAGGCAAACGACACTACTATCATTAATCCCTGACTGGATAAAAAGTGTTGACCCTTTTCAAGTCCCTTTGATCCATAAGGTGTTACTTGATAATAATTAACAAAACAACTGTAGCAACTATAGATAATCAGATAAGATTATATAGTAGTGCTTATCTTAAGTTATTGTGTCAATTAATAAATAAATTAATAAACAAATTTAGATTATAAAGAAAAATCACAAAAGAATAGAAAAAATATATAGGTGAAAAAAATATTTAAAAAATAAATATATGAGTAATTAAATTAAATACCAAATATTTTAAATAACAATTTAAAAAAAAAACTTATGATTTTTTAAGTGTCCATAATTGAATATTTTAATAAACATGTTTAAAACTAATATATTCAAAAAAGGAAAAAAGTAATTAAAAAAATAAATCAAAATGTTGTCCGGTTTAGAGAGGTTCCATTTTAAGGATATAAACAATTTGGGACTAAAATGTTTGTCCGGTGTCCGGAATAGAGAGTGTCCGGTTTAGAGAGGTTCTTGTTAGTTGAAATAAAGAAGGATAAATTCGGGACCAAATATTTTGTCCGGAATAGAGAGT
This sequence comes from Anadara kagoshimensis, assembly GCA_021292105.1. Classification (NCBI taxonomy): domain Eukaryota; kingdom Metazoa; phylum Mollusca; class Bivalvia; order Arcoida; family Arcidae; genus Anadara; species Anadara kagoshimensis. The sequence continues at coordinate 58,927,222 of CM037858.1, forward strand.
TGTCCGGTTTAGAGAGTGTCCGGTTTAGGGAGGTTTCACTGTATATATATATATATATATATATACCGACGTATAACACTCTTGTGTCACGGCATTGTACATGTTATATATAGACGAGCGGGAATGCTGTACAACACTCCTGTGTGGCGGCATTGTACATGTTATATACAGACGTACAACACTCCTGTGTCACGGCATTGTACATGATATATACATACCTGTGTCACGGCATTATTCATGATATATACAGACGTACAACACTTCTGTGTCACGACATTGTACATGATATATACAGACATACTACACTTCTGTGTCACGACGTTGTACATGATATATACAGACGTACAACACTTCTGTGTCACGGCATTGTACATGATATACACAGACGTATAACACTTCTGTGTCACGGCATTGTACATGATATATACAGACATACTACACTCCTGTGTCACGGCATTGTTCATGATATATACAGACGTACAACACTCCTGTGTCACGGCATTGTACATGATATATACAGACATACTACACTTTTGTGTCACGTCATTGTACATGATATATACAGACATACTACACTCCTGTGTCACGGCATTGTTCATAATGTACATGCATAAAGACATACTACACTTCTGTGTCACTGCAAAAACACGGTACTGTATTTTCAATCTAGGATTTAATGAGTTAAAAATACAATATCATAAAAATTGATAATTTAAAGATAAATATTAAGCGCGTACTAATTTAAGTAAGCTGTTAATTAACGCGAAATAAATACAGTAATGCATTTAAACGAGAGCTTATGAGCATAAAACAGAACAACACAGCAAACCTCCGAATTTAGCCATATCACATGTACCAAGATAAACACATGTCGAAACAACATCAAATCAAGACCACTGCTTCGTGTCGAACTTACAATTTTTATGAACTATATTAGAATTTCACGATGTATAACCTGACACATTTTCGCATTTTGAACTTTATGTCTTTCGACCAACGGCATTACGGCATGAATGCAGTGGTTTCGATGCCATTTCAAATTAATTTTTTTTTCAAAATTAAATTTCCCCTTAGGGAATACATGTAGTTATTATTAAACCTTGTAGATCCCTGTTTAACCTAAATACTGTCATTATACAGTAATACACTTACGTATATTAAGATAATGTAGCATACCATTGTTACAACCCACTTTGAAAAAATTACGCACTTTGATTTTTTTTCTTTTTTTTTTTTTTTTTTTTTTTTTGCAAATTGCATTAAATCCGGGACAAGCTCAACGCGATTTGAAAAAAAAATTAAAGTGCGTAATTTTTTTCAAAGTGAGTTGCTACATACCATATATAAAGTACAAAGTAGTGATTAATGAATTTTAGTCTTTTTATTCTAGTTTATTTCATTGTTTCGTAAAATATGGGGTATTCTGTGCGTACTTACTGTAAAATTGTAAAATACATAGGATGGATAAGTAACTCCATTGCCGTCCAAAGCCGGACATATTTTTCATATTTATTGTATTTATAATAATTTTTTGGTCACTAAATAGACATTGTTTCAAAAGAAAATAACGTTTTACGATATGACTTTTCTTTATTGATTATTACGAAACTCAAACTAAGTTTGTCTGGGAATGAAATTAACGCTGTTGCTATTACTTGTTTACAGAGGATTTGCTTTTAGTTATTGTCGGATGGATTGGCTAAAGTCGAATATCAACTGAATGAAGAGATGCTTTATGATTTTGTAGGACCTCAAATTCTGCTAAGAGACATATACCACAAAGAAGTTATTGGGAATTGTATTTGGTTTACATAATAAGCTATGGTTTAGTTCCTTTCAGAGTCTTGCACTATTTTCAATTATTTCTAAGTACCTTTTAGAGATTCAAGAGAAAATTTTTAAAAGATTCCAATGATATATAATTTTGTAGAATTCAATTCAATTTTCGGAATAGCAGCAGTACAAGTATAGCATATTCGTCTAAAATTTCCCAAAAAAACTGACAACAGAAAAGTAAATGTGTAGGCGTTTTACTAAGTGATTGACATTACAGTTCCACTCTTAATTTTGGACATCAATCTAATATATCTTCAATAATTTAAATAATCAAAAATGACATCTATAGATGAGTTCAAGGTTAGAAAGTGGGCGGATAAACAGTACAACTCTTCTTGTCAAATTCATTAAAATCATAAAAAACATAAACTTCAGAACAGACAGTAAAACAAGTTGAAATTTAAAAATTGACATATAAAGCCATACTGTCATATCGTATTTTTTTTTATTTCCAAAACGTAATTCATAGCGTAATTTTTAAATGCATGTATACCGCTAAGAAAAACCAATAGCAAGTAAATCTGTTGACAATATCAACTTCCCGTCTAAGGTAAGGATTGGTATAATCTGTTGACAATATTAACTTCCCGTCTAAGGTAAGGATTGGTATAATCTGTTGACAATATTAACTTCCCGTCTAAGGTAAGGATTGGTATAATCTGTTGACAATATTAACTTCCCGTCTAAGGTAAGGATTGGTATAATCTGTTGACAATATCAACTTCCCGTCTAAGGTAAGGATTGGTATAATCTGTTGACAATATCAACTTCCCGTCTAAGGTAAGGATTGGTATAATCTGTTGACAATATCAACTTCCCGTCTAAGGTAAGGATTGGTATAATCTGTTGACAATATCAACTTCCCGTCTAAGGTAAGGATTGGTATAATCAGTGATCTTAATGTATGTATCCTATGTATATGTACCCGGCCTTTTTTTAAAATTTACTGTTATATCAGTGCTCTCTCTCTCTCTCTCTCTCTCTCTCTCTCTCTCCATAACTGAATTTATTATTTGTGTCATGTGCTACTTTTGAATGTATTATTTCATAAAAATTCAAAAGTAGCACATGACATTTGTAAAACATGTTTCACCGTTGTGTACGGTTCTTCTAGAAGAACGGTATATACGGTTAGAAGAACCGTACACAATGGTGAAACATGTTTTACAAATAATAAATTCAGTTATGTTTTAGAAAACATTTTAACTTATTTTCAATTTTTTTTCTATGACGTTTTAATTTTGTGTCTTCGGTAAAACGTTTTCTTGGTTGGTTCAGACGTTGTCAAGTACAAGTGCGTCCTACAAACTACGCCCCACTGTTAGTAAAGCAACGTAATTATATCGCTGACACCTATTTCAGTGAGTCATGTCAAAAGTTTGAGCAATTCAAGTGGGGTCCAGAAAAGTATATTTTATAAAACTAGTCGACATTTCGCTTAATATATATCACCAATATATTACAAAATAGTATTATTTACTTAACCGTTGGGTTTGAACCGTGAACTTATTGTGTAAGGATCTAACTATGGCTTCATTTCAAGTTTTATTCGAAAAGAATAAAAGAATTTTTTTAAGTGTCTAAAAGTACGTATATATATAAAACTGTATGATAGTGTCATATTTGTTGCCATGGCACATATCCCAGATGAGCTTTGTCTATGATTATTCTATATTGTCGACCCAAAGGTGTCATAATTCATGCTGTTGTACGCATACTCAGCGGCAGGAACTACAAGATCGATACACGATGACAAAATAATAGCCTCGTGTATATGGAATAAAGCTCATTACGCGTACTCAATACTTCATCAAAATATGCTTTTTGTACACAGAGGGTTGACGTTTCGTTATTTTATACATAAACTTGGGACAAATCGATGTCAGCACAATATGCCATCATTTGTAATCAAAACGAAGTTTATACAAAACAATTGGATGTTACAATATCACGTGATCAACATCTAAATTTGAAATACTATATTGATTTTGTATTATAAGTTTTATTATAATCTTTTTATCTTTTTAATTTCTAAATCTTGCTTTTTATTCACATATATGCTGGCGTGTTTAAACTTGTTTAAAATGAAAATAAAAATGAATCAACTACAAATCCGAGTTCCTTAACTAACAAAATCGATTTAAGCTCGACTTACTGAGCATAGCTTATTTTATAGTACAGAAAGTTATATTTTCTCGTTTAATAGATAAATTACACTTTAAAATGCAATGATATCAGTAAAAACAAACGGTGATTAATATTTAATTGTCGATATCTCATTGATCTTACAGTTTTTGTCTAGAAAAACCGGATGGGTATAAGTACTGATATTCAATTTTGCTGTTAAAATATACATAGCGTTTGTATTTCTATTCACTATTTTCTCATTTTTTGAGAAATCATATTTCGATTGACAAACGAATTGCGGGCATTCATAAAATGCAGCTTTGTTATGTCCGAATGTGTCAAAAACAATATCCTGGAAAAACCATCACGTTTTGAAAATAGCATTGTCCACCAAAGGATATGTGATACGACTTTATAAAATGACAAAAGAATCTGTCTGAACGTGGTTAAAATAACATATTACGTTGTCACAAACTCAACAGGAACCATTAATTGAGACAACAGAAAAACGCAAGTCTTTCTACTTCACCGCGCCATCGAATGACAGCAGACGACATTTCATCTGACACTGAACTGTAAAATAACCTTTTGTCGACATTTTGATGATAAACATGCCTTACAGACTGCCGAGCATTTCTGTAAGTAATTTACTGGAATGAATTGTGCAAAAATTGTTGTAAAGGCTACAAGGCAATGATGTGATATAGCCAGTTAAATATTTACTTGGTGATCAGAAAAACGCATAATAATCGCTTTTCCTAATATACCAGTTTTTTGGCTTATATTTAATTCATATGCAATGGCATATAACTATATCTAATTAATATGAAACATTATTCAAATTATAGCCCCCTGTGACGATTGTATACGGACATTATTCTCGATACATGAGGATTATCTATTAAATGCATGTTGTACATATCGTAGATAAACACTACATGTGATTGCCTCAAACACCAGTGACAACACAAACATTACACAAATTGTAAAAGGAAACTATTGAAATGATGTTACTGAATATGAATTTATTTCAATCAATTCTATTGAAGTGTTTTGTTTTTAAATATATACTTTATTAATTTCATATTTCTAACAAAATACTGATGCTTGTTGACTCAATGGTCTAAAGAGCGTCCCGCGTGGTTTGAATTCTACTCAGGACGGATTTTACTGCGAGAAAGTTTGTCAGTTCGCTTGCGAAAGGGCTAAGGATTTTTATGGACACAGGTTTCCCCCACTATTCTAGAACTGACTGCCATGATATAAGTAAAAGATTCTTGACTTGGTGTAAAACTCCATTACCACGCTTCACTCTAACACTAATTTAGAAACAATCTACGTCATAGGTGCTACAACGTAGCTTTAATTTGTTTACTGGGTCGCTAGGATCTCTATTTCGGCTAAACTTTTATGAACTGTAAACCATCACCTTTTCAAGTATGGACTGTGAATCTGTTTTCAAGATAGCAAAACCATTAATCAGTACATTACCTGCTCATTGTTATGTCCATGTGTTCTGCTTACCTTTCCAGAACATTCGGTATTACCTACCTGTGAAAATTCGCGTGTGTTACATAATTTGCCAGTTTTCAAAGTTTTGTTTTGAGATTGAGATTTGAACAAGGATTGTTCATTGTATTACTTAGTAAACTGAGTACGCTAATGAAAGACATTATAATTAGTTACAATAGAGGTCGGAAGGTTTCATTTTTCTTTATGTTTTATAGGCAGATTACGTTAGATATTTCTAGACTAGATCATAATCCACAGAAAACTTGTATACTATGTTATTCAACATTTATACATCATTTATTGGAGCAAAATGAGAAAGATTGATTTTACCTTTACTCTAAACAGTATAACTTAGATATTGTCATAACAGTACAATATATCCACGAACATCTCAATAATGTATACACAATTAAAATACGCCTAAAGATATGTCGAAATATGATGAATGTTATATCACGTACTGTATTTCGGATTGCTTAACAAACCCCGTGGTGGCTGTTCTGAATGAATATTTATTGAACATACAAAACGAGCTTGTAAATATAATTCTAAGAATTTGTTGAAACATTTACTTGCACCTTGTTAGTGTGAACGCAAGGAAGTGATTTACTAGTCTGAATTCATTCAGAAATAATAGTCATTTTGCTGATGAAAATTCTATCCCTTGCCAAAAACATAACCTGTATCAATTGATATGACGATTCATTGGTTTCTGTCATCTAATAATTTGTTTGTAACAGAAGATAGCACTTTCTTTCATATTTTCAAATAACAAAACAGCGAACAACATGATTGAAATAGAGTGAACATTGAATTTAAAATAACATTTAAAAAAACATAATGTAGGTATGCACAATTTCTACAACATTACGTCATATTCAGAAAACATTGTTAGTTTAAGTTGTTAATTTAAAAACAGACATACCAATCCATGTCAAAATCATAATCCTAAAGCAAAGTAAAAACTTTGAATTATATTATCAGGTTAATTTTAATTCAGATTATTTTAAATGTAGATGTGAATTTCCAATAATTATGTACTGTAATACTTAATTACAAGGTATATACATAACTATGACAACAGATGTTTTCATTCAAGAAGTCAATTGTTCGCAATCTGATTTCATTTTCTCAGAACGTCACCAAAAACAAATAAGTATGGTTTTCACTAGACGCTTCACGTTTTATGTGGTTCAAGAAGTTCAGAAATAAGACCAGAATAGTGACAGTAATGTTTATGTTTACGTCAACATAATTTGTGTGATTTAAGTTTGGAAATAAGACCAGAATAGTGACAGTAATGTTTGTGTTTACGTCAATATAACTTGTGAGGTTTATGAAGTTCAGAAATAATACCAGAATAGTGACAGTAATGTTTGTGTTTACGTCAACAGAACTTGTGTGGTTTAAGAAGACCAGAATAGTGACAGTAATGTTTGTGTTTACGTAACATAACTTGCGAGGTTTAAGAAGACCAGAATAGTGACAGTAATGTTTGTGTTTACGTCAACAGAACTTGTGTGGTTTAAGAAGACCAGAATAGTGACAGTAATGTTTGTGTTTACGTAACATAACTTGTGAGGTTTAAGAAGACCAGAATAGTGACAGTAATGTTTGTGTTTACGTAACATAACTTGTGAGGTTTAAGAAGCTTAGAAATAAGACCAGAATAGCGACAGTAATGTTTGTGTTTACGTCAATATAACTTGTGTGGTTTAAGAAGTTTAGAAATAAGATTAGAATAGTGACAGTAATGTTTGTGTTTACGTCAATATAACTTGTGTGGTTTATGAAGTTTAGAAATAAGACCAGAATAGTGACAGTAATGTTTGTGTTTACGTCAACATAACTTGTGTGGTTTAAGAAGACCAGAATAGTGACAGTAATGTTTGTGTTTACGTCAACATAACTTGTGTGGTTTAAGAAGTTTAGAAATAAGATTAGAATAGTGACAGTAATGTTTGTGTTTACGTCAATATAACTTGTGTGGTTTATGAAGTTTAGAAATAAGACCAGAATAGTGACAGTAATGTTTGTGTTTACGTCAACATAACTTTTGTGGTTTAAGAAGACCAGAATAGTGACAGTAATGTTTGTGTTTACGTCAACATAACTTGTGTGGTTTAAGAAGACCAGAATAGTGACAGTAATGTTTGTGTTTACGTCAACATAACTTGTGTGGTTTAAGAAGACCAGAATAGTGACAGTAATGTTTGTGTTTACGTCAACGTAACTTGTGTGGTTTAAGAAGACCAAAATAGTGACGGTAATGTTTGTGTTTACGTCAACGTAACTTGTGTGGTTTAAGAAGACCAAAATAGTGACGGTAATGTTTGTGTTTACGTCAACATAACTTGTGTGGTTTAAGAAGACCAGAATAGTGACAGTAATGTTTGTGTTTACGTCAACATAACTTGTGTGGTTTAAGAAGACTAGAAAAGTGACAGTAATGTTTGTGTTTACGTCAACATAACTTGTGTGGTTTAAGAAGACTAGAAAAGTGACAGTAATGTTTGTGTTTACGTCAACATTTCTATTATATGTATTGATTTGTCATATGTGAAGTATCGTCCAGGTTTTAATAATTCATAGAAGTCATAAATGTGTAAGTATGTTATTGTTATACATTGGTATCTCTCTGATAATTATACTACAATCTATATGATACATTCCGATAGTAGACCATATAAGTAAATAAACTGATGTATAAAATGACATAGATAATTTACAAACTTGTGTAAATCCGTCAAAATACAGCCGTTCTTTACATAGCAAAAACAAAATCTTAGAAGAGACATTAAAAATCGTCCCAAGGGTTGCTGCCTTCATTAAGTAGTAAAATACAAGGCAAATAATATCATGATATATATATATATATATATATATATATATATATATATATATTATTTTCTTACAATTTAAGAAAAATAGAAATTAAATTACTTCATCTATTTTAGTAACAAACGACACAATCATTTGTGAAGATTAAAACAGAATTCTGATAAAATAATATATGTCATTATTTTCAATTACCATTTCAGCCAATAGACTTCTTTATTTTTACAAACGTTTAAAACAAAATTCATTTATTCTGAGCGATTTGTACAGTGTGAACTATTCAATTTTAACATCGTAATGTTATTAGGCGATAGTAAATACAATTTATTGTAAATTGTTAGTTATTTTAGTTTATGTTAATTTTATAATAACTACCGCATGTATCATTTACTTACAATGATAATAAAATAATATGAACAAAACAAACCTGGTATCATCCATATAGCAGCCAGGAACATGTGGCAACCAACAAAATTGTAATTAAAACACCAAATTACTTCCAAACCTACCTTTTTGAAATGATGCTGCTCGTTTTAATGTTTGTTGCAGCACTTCATGTGGAGGTGTTAAAAAAACTATTGTAAAACATAAGGCTAAAGTAAAACGCCTATTATATGTTGAATAATATATGAATCATTTTATTGGAATCAAAAAGGAGTGCTACAATGTCCATATTGGATTTATACCATCAATATAATTGAGATTTGGCATGACATCGTGTGAAGATTAGTCATTTCAACGATGATCGCTAGCCAAGATTTCACAAAGTAGAAGATTATAATCTCAATACACATACAAGATCTCATTATTACATAACTTATTGCTGGCTCAAGGACATTAATCATTTTAAAATATTGAAGAGGATGTTTGGTGCAAATCTGGACAGAATCCTAAATCAGAGCAAAGATTTTATCTTGCTTCTGGATTGTGATTTTGACATGGACAAGTGTGATTGCTTGATATATACGACGTCCCATAGTTCTATGTTCCTTTCAAACACTTTTGATTACACATGTGGCAGGTGTAGCTAGCTAAACAGGAGGTGCTTACTCTTCTAGAGCACCTGGCCTCACTTCCCTGGTGGAAATTCACGTGTTTTAACCTAATTTGTCAGTTTCAAAGTTTTTACTTTGCTTCTGGAATGTGGTTCTGACATGGATTAGTATGTTTGTTTTTGATTATCCCATTGGGCTCAGACAAAGGATATTTCATACTAATTAGACCTTTTGCAATTTTCTACTGGGCATAAATTATAAAACAATATTAACATAATTACTGTATATAACTAAAGCGTTTTAAATATTTATCCCAGTGCAACAGTCTTATAAGGAATGTAATTGTCTATCAAATGGGGCTTTAAAAAATTGTGTTTGTTCTCTCCTGTTTTCGGTGTTTTGTCGCACCAAAGATGCTATTAGTTAATTAAGAATCACTATGTCATATATTCCTCTGTGAAGTGAAATGTTTATAAATAAAAACCATCTTATTTATTGAGAGAATTGTTTTAGCTTAGAAAAATACTATACGAGGCATGGCCGCAATGAACGGAATGAAAGCCAAACACAGAAACTGATATTGTTTATAACCAAGCAATTAAACTAACATTTATTCACATTCTTTGTTTCGTTGTTGGCAACAACCTACAGTATTTATATAATAGAAATTATAATTTAACACCTGCGACCTTTTTGCATCAAAATTTGTTATTTAAATACTTTTGTGATATAAAGTTTGGAATATTCAAGTTAAGTCTAAGAAATATCTGGTCGGATTTATTTATTTGTGTGAATAATGTGTGTCATTTTATTATCAAATAAATTGCTAATTCAAAGCAAATCAATTCAAATCCATGCATTTTCAATTAAACTTCAAAGCATCAATTTCAAAACATTCAAAGAGTTTTCCCAGTAACTTTCCCGGAATATGTTGATGAGGATTTTACACACACCCTGACAACTTCCGATATGTTTTCAATATAGTTGGCGCATGTTTTCCTGTTGCTATATGAAATCTGAATAAATATTATCATAATAATGTAATAATGATGGATAAGTTGTACACAAGGATAATCTACAGAGGACGTTAATGGTGTTCTGGATTACATCAAGTGATGTCTGTCAGGGCTAAAGCAGAGACTTTATGACTTTATATAACGATATTCAATGCTAAATACAATTAGCATATATGGACACAAACTATAATTTGATAATGAAAAGCTTGAAGGAATATAAACTTATCTAAAGAGGGGCAGAGATATCAAATTTTGTCGTGTTGTCTGAAAATGTCAAAGGGGACCATCATTGAATATTGAATAAATTACAAAAATGACGCGCCTCTGATTCCTAATGCAACGTGGGAGTCTGACTGCCAAATGTTTTGGATATTTTTGGGCATTGTGGAAAATCAATTACTTCATTGAGATTATTACTAGGGAATTTGACTTCGTGACTTGTTAAACTTTGGTCCCTCCGGCGTATCAGGTTTTTCATCTATATGGAGAAGCTGGAAACATCAAAACATTGGCCTTTTTTTTATCTCACCAAAGATTACCATTTTTACTGAATATACATGTATATAGATATTGTTTCTAACCAAACGTTAGCGATTGCATGATATATGTTTACTGTCAATATTTACAGACTTTTGGGTATCCCACCCACGCGTTTTTTATGTCATGGTTTCTACCAAATAACTGGTCACGTGATATATGTAGATGCGGTATACTTTTCTTGTATAGCCTTGAACATACAACCTTAATGTAATGTAGAAACAACGCGAATAACAAAAACAGTTGACAATAATTCACAACACAACAAAACATTTAACCATCAACAAGAAAACAGGGTGTAATAAAACCTAGATTATGGATATATGAAGAAATAAATGGATTGATGGAGTGAAGAAATAACGAAAACATGGTTCCTGGTGTGTGGCAAATTTGTAATAGAAGAAAATTGACTGAGTAAAATCCAACTCATGTCACCTCAAAACAAGGAAACTCAAAACCTAAAGTGAATGAATATATAATGTAGCTACCGATGAATCAAACCACAACAAACACATGAAATAAAAAGAAAACATAGTCTTTGAGACCATGAACAAAACACATAATGAAACTTGCATATGACATCATGTTTGTTTCGATTTAGAAAATAGAAAAATGACGCAACTAACTACGATTTGTAGTTAGAACCTGACAAACAGAGTAAAACAGTATTGTCAAAACAAAAGCCACGACTACAAAACAAAAAACTTCAAACCTAAACCTTGTGACGTTATAGTCAAGTCATTGGTGATTCAATCGACCGACCTTCAATCATTCTTACAACGCAAAAATATAGATAAAAGTAGATATTAGCCAGATAGTTTATTTACGAGTTATGTGAATTGTTATCCCATTAATGTCCCTTTGTTTGACGTTCCAATATTTAAAATTAAATTATTTTGTATTCAAAAATACAATTACAGAGTTAATTTGATAGGGGATGAGTGCAATATGTATAAAGTTATGATAGTACATAAGCACTAAAAATACCGTAATGCATGCCAGAATAGGCCTCTGTATCTCGTCGGCTATGTGTTGCTTATAGCGACACACTGGCAAATTAGTTAACTACGTGAATTTTAACCAAGGGAGTTAAACTTGGTGCTCTGGAAGGATAAGCACCTGGTAGCTAGCTACATCCGCCACGCTTGTAATCAAATTTAATTCAAAGGAACATTAAACTATGGGACGTCAAAATATATCGAGGGTAATTTTGGATAAAGAGACATACAATATCATAGTGTGATGGCGGCCACTAATTATAGAAAAATGAATTTAAAATACACGTGTTTAACCTAATTTGTCAGTTTCAAAGTGTTCACTTAGCTTCTGGATTGTTATTTGGGCTTGGATTGGAATGTTTGTTTTTGAATTGTAATATCTAACAATGAAGCGTCAATAATCCAGTCAATGTAGTAAAGCAATAACCCAACCTCACATAAAATATTTTGTGTTACTGTTTTCAAAAAGCATGTTGTTATTCGTGTTACAGGAAACAATATTTATTTTTATGTTTTTAATTATTAAATTCAATGTGTGGAGAAAGATCTCTTGTGCTAATGAAGCTAAATTTTGTACATGTTTTGGACAATAAAAGCAATATTTTGTCAATAATATTGACTATCAAGAGTTTGTTTTGTGGCTAGCTCATTATTGGTTGAGTAAGTGTAATGAAAGTGTAAAAGATTATTACTATATCGAGCCATTGAAAAAATTGTATTTATGTATCATAAAAACTGGCCCTTAAAGATTTTCCTTAACATAAATTTAGCAATTTTTTTGCAATCTATTTTTAAACTACGGATGAACATTTTGGCCAAAATTATGATAAAAATCGTATAATCTTGAAGTGATATTTCTAGTGACACCTTAATTACTGAATTTGTTTTTTTTAAATACTAAAATTATTCAAATTTTTTTTTTTTTTTTTTTATTCAATTGTCAGATTAAAGGAGTTGATGAATGAGTATGAAAGTGGAGCCTACACTATTGTTTTCCTTCACATATTACTATACTCCATAAATGCCACATCTTCAATAAAAACACCATGAAGTTACAAAAATAACAAAACCGGAAATTTAAATTTTTCAAAAACGTGTTTTAACCTTTTCAGACTCTTTAACAATATGTATAAGTCACTTTTCTGTTGCAACTAGTTAAAGGCCAAGATTAACTATATTTGTGTTGATATTGCGATCTACAAATATCGGTTTACCGATTCGGATTTTATAACCGGAACCTTACAGAACGAGGATTCAAACGGACCGGTTATTTTTATCACATCAATACTATTAATATATTAACATGCATGTAGTAACCCCTGAAGGATGACAAAGGTATTTAGTTCACCAAGGACATCATTAATAAACCATACACATGTAATGGACGTAAGTGCATCTCTAACGCTAGCTTCCATAAAACTAATTCGCATATATGTGTTCATTTTTGTATAATTAATGAGCTATTGTTTGTTTACCTTGGTTTTAGACAGCTAAAAGAGCGATATATCATAGATTTTAACTATACTAGCTAAAGCAATCACTTTGTTTACCTACATGATTATGTGAAAAAAAAATTATTCGGTTGTTGCTTTTCCTGCTTATGATGTATTTGTTTCACAGTCATTACACTGTGGTTAAGCTTGTTCCTGCTACGGGTACTTCATACAACAAAGCAAGCCGGTCACAAATAAATTGTGTTTTTGAGATATTGCAAGCCTAGGTTTATCGAAACTCTCGAAAGTCTCAGTTTGGTCGTCATCACAATATTTTTGTTGTGTCCTCAGTTGCAACAGTTTTGTTTGGCGTCCAATGTTTCCGTGTTTGTTTCGGCCTCGGGTTTGGTTTCATTTGTGACGGCTTTGCCTAGATGGGCAGGGTGGTGCTTACCGATTAATTTAATTTGTCAGTTTTTAAAGTTTTTGATTACCTGTAACCAATAAAATAGTAAAACTATTTGGCAGTCGAGGCTTTCACGTGATGTATACGTAGAGATAACGGAAGGAAGTTGTCAGTTAAGTTCAAGGTCAAGTTGATTTTAGACTAAGTAATTGTGGTGGTCTAATTCATCTTAAAACTAATCAAGCGAAAAGAGCGAAAGCAGCTATGGGTAATTTCTACATTGCTATGATTGGCGGAAATTAATACCTTTGAGCTATCCGTTGGCTACATCCTTTACTCACAAACCTAAAAAGCGAAATTTTCATAGTCAAAAAACACAGCTTTTTGTAAACCTTTACCATTGTAAACACTCATCGAAAATAAACTTTTTCGAGAGACTACTACCATGGATTAGATTCAAAACCGAAATTTTATCATTTCTCAAGACTCGGTTCGTGTAAGTAAATGCAAGCCAACGTCCCTTTTGGAATTCTATAAAGATTTCCATTCACGTTCTTTGAGACACAGTAAATAAATATTTAAACATTTTCACGCAATGAACTTTGATCAAAAAATTTCAAATACAGACGTATATGAGATATTACTAAGTGTGTCATTTGTTGCAGCAATGTAGCTATATAAATATGAATAATTGATGTCCTTAAACAAAAAGTTAACGTAAGGAAAGTCATCATGAATATGCAAAAAAATACTAGTCCATGTTCAAACTCAATCCAAGAAATCAATGTTAAAACTTTGAAAACTGGCAAGTTTAGTTGAACACACGAGCTTCTATCAGTGAAGCGTGGCCGTGTACTCCGAAATTGTTAGCACATCCTGTTTAGCTAGCTACAGTCGTTACACGTGAAATATATATGTTTTATGATATAATGCCTTTGTATCAACAATCATTTTGATATTATTTGACGTCTCGCAGTTTCATGTTCCTCCAATTTGATTTCATAAATTGCAGGTTTAGCTAGAAAACAGGAAATGCTTACTTTTTCTGAGCACCCGGTCTTACTACCTTGTGGAAGTATGCCAAATGTTACTTTGTTTCTGGGTTGTGATTTGAATTTGGTTGATATCTATAAATGTATATATTGGAATTGTTATCATATAGATAAGATTTTGGTAACATACACAAGAAATGGTTGAAAGTGAAAGTATCCATCTGCAACAGATGTTTATATGTAAACAGGTATTTCCGATCCTGTAACTGACGTCATATACGGGGGTGTGAGGTATTGTCTGGCTAGATAATCTCGGAGCAGTATCTAAATACGTGTATAAAGTGACTCAATAAAAACTCACGGTCGACTGTGTGTGACGAACACATAAATCATGTAAATTAGCAGTTTTCACCAAATGTTGACAGTGTCTCGGATGAAGCTGAAATATTGCGTATATCCGTGATTCCGTCAGTAAGATGAGCTAAAATTGATTCAATTGATATTATCAATTGTGAAATATTAGATAGTGTAACGTATTTACGCGCAAGCAACAAACAATTGTTATATTTTTAGGCGTAGTATATCAAATTTTAAGCGTTTTCCTCAAATTGTTTCCTGCACTTTTAGTTGGTTATATTTTTGGTCATGAATAAATATGAGTTTATATCAGATAAGATCGAGAATGATTTCATATTATCTGATAAATAAATAATATATCAATAATTACTCAACATCTACCCGTGCACATTTGAATTTATTATGCCATTAAAAATCAGCTGTCATAATTCCTGTTACACAACCAATGAAATCGACTAAAGCGTACGTTTTATGACGCAAAAAACGCAACAGGCCGTAAAAATAAAACATTAAAATCCTTAAAAAATTAAACAAACGGAAGTTATAATATTTTCTATCATGTAAATCATATAATAGAAATGGAGGAAGTTACACAAATGTGTCCTGGTACAAGTGAAGCTTGCCCTGAAGGAGAACATGGTTATCAATTAAATATTAGTGAAATGGATTTCCGTTAAACACATGAATGATATGCACATTTTTATAAACAATTACAAACAAAATGTGTGATTCAATTAAGGCCCCTTCCATTCCCGAAATTCAAAGTTTAGACGTGAAGACGTACCCAATAGCAATTAAAGAGAATCATATATATATGGAAATACCTTGGTTTTACCCATGTGGGATTTCCTTGTTTCACTAGGGTTGAGACAGGCTGAATTTCCCGTGTAGTTATACCTGCTCTGGATTTGTCGTTGGGAGGACTTAATAAGTTGAGAAAAATTCCAAAGTCAACCATCAATTTCTCAATGTCACAATCACTAACACACGCTTAATTGATGATGCCATAATCATTTTACGTGAGAACGTCATTTTCACCAGACACGGATGGTGACATGAAAACTGATCGTTTGATGCAATGTTTTGTTTACAAATCATGTTTTATGTTGCAAATATGTGAGAAAAAGAATCCTACACCAGCAACAGGGTAAGACAGAGACATCTCAAACTCGAATGAATATTTTTATGTCCAGAACTCGCTAAAGCTCGTTCTGGATAGGAAAATATCTATCCTCGTTTGAGATATCCTGTTATCGGTGTAAGATTCTATTAATATTGTGATATGTTGCAACCGCTATTGAAATAACGACCACTATTGAAATAATTATTTCAATAGCGGTTGAGAATGCACTGAAATAACGACCACTATTGAAATAATTTCAATAGCGGTTGGGAATGCACTGAAATCACGACCACTATTGAAATTGGAATAATTATTTCAATAGCGGTTGTATCTGCACTGAAATAACGACCTATATTGACATAATTATTTCAATAGCGGTTGAGGATGCACTGAAATGACGACCACTATTGAAATAATTATTTCAATAGCGGTTGAGAATGCACTGAAATAGCGACCTCTATTGAAATAATTATTTCAATAGCGGTTGAGAATGCACTGAAATAACGACCTCTATTATTTCAATAGCGGTTGAGAATGCACTGAAATAACGACCACTATTGAAATTATTTCAATAGCGGTTGAGAATGCACTGAAATAACGACCACTATTGAAATTATTTCAATAGCGGTTGAGAATGCACTGAAATAACGACCACTATCGAAATTGGAATAATTATTTCAATAGCGGTTGTATCTGCACTGAAATAACGACCTATATTGAAATAATTATTAGTCCCCTATCGGTGAAACCGAAAGGGGATTATAGTGATAGTCGATGTCCGTCTGTCAGAAGTCGGTCTGTCAGTCTGTCCGGGCTTGTATCCGCAACTCCTACCAAACTACTGAAGGGATTTCACTCAAACTTTACAAAATTGATCATCAGAATGTCATTTTTATGCATATCTAAAGGTCGTTATTTTCAGATGTGCGTCCATCCATTTCATATCACATAACATTCAACATTACTCTTAGAACACATTGTACGATCATTATATTATGTACTATGGCAGGGACTGAAATGTCCCTTATCACCGGTTGGGCACTTATAATTGTCTGCAATACTTACTGTAAGCTTGTTTCAATAGCGGTTGAGAATGCACTGAAATAACGACCTCTATTGAAATAATTATTTCAATAGCGGTTGAGGATGCACTGAAATGACGACCACTATTGAAATAATTATCTTTTCGTCAGAATGTGAGGAATAAAAGTCATATTTACCTATTATCATTTCAGTACTCCGGACGCTTAAATTCATTTATCCGGACGATCAAAAGTTTTTAATTTATTTTATTGATTTTCAAACAAGTACTGCCCTGATTAATGTGGCTCCATTGTATATTAGAATGGAGTTTACTTTCACTTATATCGGGGCGATCAGTTCTGGGATGGTTGAGGAAACTGGAGTAACCGGAGAAAACCACCAACTTTCTCACCGATTGGGATTCGAACCTAGGCTGTAAGAGGCCCTTTGATCCGTAATCGCGCGCTTTAGACCACTCCCCCCCCCCCCCATTGTATATTGGTTTATATAAAAAAGAAAGACTAAAAGCTTGAGGAAATGTGAAAATCAACAAAATAAATGAAAAACTGTTGATGCTGTTTTAATATCTCTCTCTCTCTCTCTCTCTCTCTCTCTCTCTCTCTCTCTCTCTCTCTCTCTCTCTCTCTCAGTTGGTAGAGTGCTCGCTCCGTATCCGGTATTTACGATCCAGTTAATCTCTCTTTCTCTCTCGGTAGAGTGCTCGCTCCGTATGTGGGAGGTCATGGGTTCAAACCATGGGTTGGCCGGGTCTGAACAAGATTAAAAAAAAAAGTAGAGACTGTTCTTTTGCCAAGCACTCGGTAATTAGAAATGAAAGTCACGGGGTCATTCGGATGAGACTTTGAAAACCGAAGCCCAGTTACAAGGTAGGCATGGCACGCAAAAGAACCCTCCATGCACATTTCCCTGAGCGCACTGCAAAGGTCAAAATTTCTGCCACTTCACCTATAGCTGGTGACGTCTCGATATAAGTAGAATATTCTTGACTGGGACGTAAAACCCCATTCAATCAATCTCTTTCTCTCTCTTTTTCCCTCTTTCTCTGTACATCAGTGTGTTTTCGATCTAGTAAATCTCTCTCTCTCTCTCTCTCTCTCTCTCTTTCTCTGCATCGGTGTGTTTGCGATCCAGTAAATAATTTTGATGTATCATTGAAGAAGATTTTATGTCCTGTACTTATGCATTGTATAATTTAGCTCAATGTTATTTTTAACTTGGGTCTTATATATCAGATCTGAAATATCTTATCATTTTCTTCTCTGAAAAAATTTGCGGTTAATATGTATGGATTATATATAGTTCATTATGTTTAAAACTGAATGTTATAGAAAAAACCCTTCTTAAAAATATTTAAACGGATATCTTAATAATAAAATCAAAGCACCTTAAATTCGAAAAATGCAGCTATACATGCAAGGTTTTCGTAATGATTTTGACCAGTATAAACAAGCTAATGTATAAACTTACCAGTATATACTATACATTAGAAAACAGAGGTAAATTACGACTGTTCCTCAACAAATACCTCTTATAACTTTTGTTTTTGGTATGGTAAAATATATTCCTATTAATTAACGAATAAGATCATATTCACTGGTTGTGCAGTGATAAACATAATCGTCATCGCAAATATATTCAATAGGCGGTTAGGTTATTCGTGTAGAAAAAAGTTCTTAAGACATTATTATTTCAATAGTGGTCGTTATTTCAGTGCATTCCCAACCGCTAGTGAAATAATAGAGGTCGTTATTTCAGTGCATTCTCAACCGCTATTGAAATAATTATTTCAATAGAGGTCGTTATTTCAGTGCATTATCAACCGCTATTGAAATAATTATTTCAATAGTGGTCGTTATTTCAGTGCATTCTCAACCGCTATTGAAATAATTATTTCAATAGAGGTCGTTATTTCAGTGCAGATTCAACCGCTATTGAAATAATTATTCCAATTTCAATAGTGGTCGTTATTTCAGTGCATTCTCAACAGCTATTGAAATTATTTCAATAGTGGTCGTTATTTCAGTGCATTCTCAACCGCTATTGAAATATTATTTCAATAGTGGTCGTTATTTCAATAGCGGTTGTAACATATCAATATGATAGTTTAAGATCTCGAAAAAAAAACGCTACTATATACACACAAGCCTAGGTTGGAAAAAAGAAACTATTGTTAGAGTCACAAATATCACTGAAAACACCGCTGACTACCCTAGATTGATCTTCTTCCAAGGTCAGATATATATATATATATATATATATATATATATATTATATATATATATATATATATATATATATATATATATATATATATTGATATCAATATGTAGCAATGTTAGAGATTTCATAGTGACCGACTAGATCGACATCTCCAATCAAATCATAGATGGTAAGTTATTTGGTTTACATAATTATCTATAGCTCTTGTCCTCAAAACATTTACAGAACCATCTTTCTTAATATTTTGGCCTAATTTTAGAACACGTTTATAAGATACGGATATTTTGTATTTCATTTTAGCGTAATTGACTAGGATTTAACCTTATAGTTAACGTATTTAGTTGTGTAACTGCTAAATATGCATGAACAACTATCTTTCAATTTTCAAAAACATCTTTCAAATTAAATAAATGCGTGACTGAATATTTTTGTTTTTACTGCTTTCAATTGGAAAATGGTACAAAGCATCTCCATTGCAGTTCTATGTGAGCACTTCATGTCATGTTGAAAATTAATCATGAGAAAATAGAAAAGCTGTTTTAAACTCCAAGATTGGAATAACACATTACATGTCGTTTCAAACGCAAGTATTAAGTTGAATCTCGAGTGCGTACACGAAATCCGTACCAGTTAAACAATCAACGGATCTTGATTGATTTTTCCTCCAGGTCATATATATTTTCCTACGGTTTTATTTGCTAAATCATTCGTCACTTAATTCAATTATCTGTGCTTGCAATATCATTTATTCTCAATATTTGAAAGATCAGAAAGCAATTCCATTTAAGTCAGTTGAAGACATGTTAATTGAAAAATAACGTAACGTTAATTACGATAAAAACGTATGCGCACACACGCGTACGTGGTTAAACGAATATTATTATTATTAGAATGTATGTAATAGTCATTCTAGGTATCACAATATTGTTGAACAGTAAAAACTCTATATATACTTTACGTCAAGTTTATTATTAAGTAGGGCACTTATTCAACAGTTGTCAAAAATGTACTTCCATACAATTCCAATAATAATATCTTCTCTCTCTCTCTCTCTCTCTCTCTCTCTCTCTCGCCATTCAGTGGTGCCTATCTTCTGCAGAATTTTCGACTGCATTAAAATTGTTTACAGCTTCATCTTTTTCAGTTTCTGGGTTTTTTTCTCACATGTTAATGGCTGCCAATACAGGTGTCAACCTCTTTGAAGCTTCTCACAACAAGCACAATACGAATCATATTAAATATTAAAACACCATAATCAGCTCAGACTATTTTACTGCTGTTTTGACCTGAACTGGGTTCATTTACGATCAAAACGACCGCTTCATCAAAGTACAATTACTTGAAGTAGGTAGAAAAATATCATAAAAATAATGTAATACCAAGTCCAATATTATATACGGTAACGAGATTAGTGGTAATGACGAAATGCCAAGTGCGGGGTAGTTCAACACATTATATACGGACAGGTTGTCGGTTATAACGAAATACCAAGTACGCGTACGGTTGAGTGTTCAAAACATTATATACGGACAAGAGGTTGGCGGTTATAACGAAATATCAAGTACGCGTACGGTTGAGTGGTCAAAACATTATATATGGACAAGAGGTTGGCGGTAATAACAAAATACCAAGTACGCGTATGATTGAGTGTTCAACACATTATATGCGGACAAGAGGTTGGGTTATAACGAAATACCAAGTACGCGCACGATTGAGTGTTCAAAACATTATATACGGACAAGAGGTTGGCGGTTATAACGAAATACCCAGTACGCGCACGATTGAGTGTTCAAAACATTATGTACGGACAAGAGGTTGGCGGTTATAACGAAATACCCAGTACGCGCACGGTTGAGTGTTCAAAACATTATATACGGACAAGAGGTTGGCGGTTATAACGAAATACCAGTACGCGCACGATTGAGTGGTTCAAAACATTATATATGGACAAGAGGTTGGCGGTTATAACGAAATGCTAAGTATGCGTACGGTTGAGTGTTCAACACATTATATATGGACAAGAGGTTGGCGGTTATAACAAAATACCAAGTACGCCTTACGGTTGAGTGGTTAAAACATTATATATGGACAAAAGGTTGGCGGTTATAACGAAATACCAAGTACGCGTACGGTTGAGTGTTCAACACAATATATATGGACAAGAGGTAGGCGGTTATAACAAAATACCAAGTACGCGTACGGTTGAGTGGTCAAAACATTATATTCGAACGTCATATTTCATTCGTACATTATATCAAAAGGTTTCCTTATACGCGTGTGTGTGACCTCTATCACATTTTCAATACAGTGTAAATCCATGATGCTGCATAACATTGACAATGTATTTGATATTTATCAAAACATATATTGATGAACACAACAAACCAGCATATTTCAGATTTATGAAAATTTACCGGACACAAAATAAAGATAAAGAATCTATTAATCTAATTGGCATTTTTTTATCAGTCCAGTTTCAACTAAACGTATGGCAAATAGATCTATGTCCTTTTAGTTGCAATGAAAGTTTGTGACAAGCAGATATGTGTTGTAAAATAAATGTGATAGGTAAGAAAATGTGTTTAGACAACCTAAAATGTTTTTCTTCTGGTGTGCGTATTTTTCAGTGTCGCTGTGATCTTTGACGTAGTGTCGTTAGCTAGAAATCCCTTTGTTTCACTTTTATTCAATTCTTTCTGTTAGGCATTTTTATTGCTCGGATCTTTTGCAGACGTTTCTTGCATGAAATTACCTATTGACAAAATGTTGGCATGAACTGCACATACAGATATTTGTATTGCTCTGCCAAAGCAGCGATGTTAATGTTTTTTTTAATCATTTAACTATTAAAAGTATTAAATGTAGATTAAAAATTTTTTAAATTGTCTATAATTTTTTTTTCTTAAAAACATATATACCAATCCATGCCCAACGCACAATCCCAAAGCATTTTTTATTTATGTGTTCATTGAAAGGATTGCGCATTTCCTTCAAATATAATTCGCAATAGGTTATTGACTGAAAATAGATTATTGATTTGTCACTAACAAAGCGGCTATTATCATTTTTTCTCCGCGTTACTTTACAAATTACCAATCATATTAAAACGGAATTATTGTTTTCCCAATATAAATTCTGTGACAGTTATTATTATAAAGTTGTATGTAACCTCATTAAAGTAAATTCTTCATTCACAATAAAACTACTTGTAAAGTTTTATCCAGTGTTATTATATTTCCGTTCAATTTTCTACAGTTTATACGTTTACTACTTTTTCAGATTTTTTTTTTTTTTTTTTTTTTTTTTTTTTTTCACTACTACTTCTTCTCTGAGCGAGTCTGTCTACTCTGCAGTTAACTTACAAAGGTGTTCAGAAAAACATTTATTATTTTATTTTTCGCTTACAGTTTTGCTTTTAGAATTTGGTGATTTAGTGACAGTGCTGGGGTCAAGCCGCTTGTTATGGAATAGAGTTACGTGTGTATTTAAGATTATTTTTAATATTTTGTTTTGTATCGCACAAAAAAGAGTAGCACAAACAAAGACCATATACATACTTTTACAAAAAAAAAACATTACAAACTATAAAACACTGATATACGCATTATGAATACAATACAAAATTAGGATTTAAGAGACAATCGACTATAACTTAAAGTAAACTATTTTGTTTAATAGTTGTTGTTCTGGTCCATCAGACGTTTTACAATCCCTCATGTTTATATATCTAAACAAATAATAAACACAACATAGAACTTTAGACAAAAAAAACCTCTGAAAATTGTAAGTTAAGCATCGTCTAATAAACAACAATTTGGCCTCATCTTTATGACGTCTCCACTAATTATTATAATCTAACAATCAATGGATTTGTGGTCTAGTGTAAGAACTCATGGGACGGACCTAAATTTAAAATAAGCATCATTATTTAACGACATACTGTGTAATGATGATGACGTTAATTTTATTTTTTCGGGAACTTGTAGATTACTGTCATAATCACACACAAACATGTCGACCCATGTCTAAACCACAATCACAATCCAACAAACCAATTAATGCCAAGACAACTTGCAAATTATGTTAAACACGAGAACCGGGGAAGTAAGGCCGGGTGCTCTAGATGGGTAAACACCTTCTGTCTAGCTAGCTACATCCGACATGTGTGAAATTATGGAAATAATATGAACACCGGAAAGACACTAATATTGAGAAACGTTAGGTTAATTTTCTCATATTCTCTATATTCTCCAATTTCACTTAATAACGATAACAATGAGTAAAAAAATCGCGCTTTAATTTTCATAAAAAATCTGTAGTGTATATTACTACGAAACAGCTATATATTCAATTTCCATTCATTTGCATTGAGAGGTTTTATTTTAATTTGCGGATCTTTCCTTAAAAAGTCTCTTATTTCACATGGAATAAAATTCGCCTTTTAACTCCGTTTATTATTGAAAAATGATACCACATATATGGAATAAAGGTATAAAAATGTTTTGCGCGTCCTAATATATAAATGGAAACTGAGTGGATTTGTTAATATTTTCCAGTAAAAAGACTTTATCTCTTAACATTGTTTTAAGTTGTATATAGCAATTGTACAAAAACAAAAGGAATTGCTTCTCAAATATATATATACTGACATTGCATTGAACGACCCAAATGTTGACAATATGTAGCCGGGCTATTTCTCAGATGAATAGAAGTAATTAGTCTTTAGTTGCATATTGGGAACAAATATCTTGGTACTTTTACAACAAAATATAGTAGCAATGAATGGAGGATGTTGTAACACGGACACTTGAGACAAGGATCGAAACCCGTCATTTCTAACGGAAATCAATTTATGTCCCCATGCTACACGTGTGTGTGTGTGTGGGGGGGGGGGTTGATAGGTTATAATATTTGGCTATTTAATAGCATATTTTAGAAACAATTCTTTTATTTTCCAAAATAATATAGTGTTTGTATGTGTATAAAACGTAAGAAATGTCGATTTACCGGACATTTACGGTTTTTATGTGTAAAGTCATTAAGGTTTGTTCTTGTTTTAACAGATAATCGTTAGGTCAATGGTGTCGGGTATGTGTGGAAATATGGGACACATAATTAATTAATATAAAAGAAACAATGAGTTAAAACTAGTTCTAATTAGTTCCTTTTGTTTTGTAACTACCTCGCAGCACGATGACGCTGAATGATGCTACATCGACTGGATAACCTTATCATCAAATGATCTTTTAAAATTTAAAACTATAATATTGCTGGTAATAATGGAAATAAAGGCAGGAAAATATTGAGTATTGAAATCGGAGATGTGTAGTCATTTTATGTTTGACAGAAGAGAACAAATCATTTAAAATACATCAATAATATAAAATTTTATTCTTATTTTTATTTTTATTTTTAAAACACCTACAAATCGTGTTTTGTTTTATGGATTTCATTCTAAATTCGTCTAAACACGTGACAGTGCTGATATTAAAATATTATGATTTCCCAACTAATTGCATATAAGCATAAGCTTTATGTTTTAATGAACAAGAAAATAAAGTATCTGCGTAATAAAATATTCAGATCTTCCGTTATACGTGTGTGAGCGAAATTTCAAAAAGATGTTTAATTTTTAATTTCATCAGCGCAATTAAACAACGGATTTGTATTATTTTCGAATTTTATTACAAACTCGCATGAAATGAATGTAAAGTTTAACGACATCTTCAAGTTGAGATTTAAATCACATTTTAAAATAACTATTATAATATGATAAATATTAATTTAATTATTTCATCTTAAAGTTTCACATTGCAATATTCTTATTGTTTTTACCTTATAAAGTTTCGAAAGTTGGATACATTTTTGGGTACAATTCAAAGGTCTCTTGGTTTGCACAATTTTTTACTTGACTGAAATGACAGTATTCAATTTTAACCATTTCACATTTTATCAAAGTGATTACATAAAAAACACATGCTATACTAAACTGATACCCATTTTGTAACCTCTCATCAAAATATTAAAATATTATACAATTGTGACTTACCTTATCAGCTTAACTAAGAAAACACAATCTTAAACTGATTTTTTTCTTTTCTCTGAATATCCCGTTTTCTTATTCCTAAAGTTCTTATTAATGTCTGTATTAGGAAATTTTACTCCTTTTCAAAAGAGTTCCTTTAGTGTATTTTTTCCCTTAGTGAGTTCCGAATGAAAGTGACCATGTATCGATGCGCATGCTATATACAGCTTAGACTTGCAGCGACATCTCTGCCTCCTCCGCTATCAAACAAACATGAGAGTTGGCTGTTGCACTCCTCGCCTACTCGATACGATACTATGAATAAAATATTATTCCGCCAATAGCAAGTTTTCACATTAGGATACTGGGCCAATTCCGGGGAGACCAGTTAATCAGAATAGCCTTCCTTTCTGGTGTGTGCTAACTATTCACCATGACAATTAAATCATTGATAAAGAATTGAAGTATATTGGTGTGTTTTATTTACATAATAGCAGACAATATAAATGTTTAGGTCTTACCATTTCATCGATTGCTTCAGTCACTACTTTATAAACAGTCACTCATATTGCAATGAAAAGCGGTAAGTCGTCTATCAATCCCAATACATTATAATATTGAACTGAAAAACAAAATTATTTCAGTCATGAAAAATGAAACGGGTATAATTAGCACCAGTAAAAAAGAATAAAAAGGGGTATATAATTCCCACCGTGAACTGTGCGTTGCCTTTTCAAATAAAAACGAGTTTTTTGTTTGTGTGAATTATTAGCAACATCTCGTTAAGTTATTGAATACAAGCTGGTAAATTAAAAAGTAAACGGGAGATTATATAGGTGTTTTTGTTTATGGTATAATAGAAACAGCTTGAGATTCTACGACATCTGACTGCTGGAAGAACAGGTAATTTTATACCGGTAATGTTTATGTTATAAGCTGAACAATATGCTATATGATTTGTTCATTATATCAACGACTATTTGTGCAATATCGATTTGTCATTACTATAAAGTACACGGTCACAGAACTTGTCAAAATCACAACAATGGGTTTAAGGTGAATATTCCAAGACAGTGACTTATAAAGCCATACTAATGGTCTGGACTTTTTGGTAATAATTTACTTTTTATAGATGTTGGTATGTCTTTCTACTTAAACATTTATTTTGAAATTAAAAATTATTTTTTATTTTAAAAAAAATAAAAAATATTGTCTTTGAATAATACAGTGAAACAAATAAAATATGCCTGTGTACACTTTTTCAACTGTTTTTGGTATATGTCTTTCTTCTGATGGGGTACAGGACAGGGTAAGTTCTAGTTTCGTTTTAATGACCTACTTTCTAGAGAGTTATGGTCCTTGGAATGATAAAATTTCACGAAATGGTCAATTGGAGTAAAATCTTTGGAGTGGCGAAATAGTTTGAAATCGCAAAATATATAAATTCCATCCTTCCTCTTATTAAACATTGTATTTGGAATTTATTTTTAGTGCAAAATGCACAATTTCTCAGAAATTTTAAATCAATTTTTGATACAAATTTTCTTAAAGGTTTATAATAATACAATTTGCTTATTTTAAAGTATTATTTAAGTCATTTCTCTTTTCTTGAAATTAGATGAAGATTTTACTTCACCTTAAATATAATTGATTATAATTCACAATATAATGCATGATTTTGCACTAATTTAATTTATACAATTATATAAAATATGTTAAAATTAATTCATTAACCGTATCTGAAAAAACACTGCATTTCAAAACTTGTAAAATTTTTATTATTTACATAAAAAATATTGGTAAATTATAGATGAAATTACAGGTAAAGCACCCTTAATAAGCCCCTAAATCCCCATCTTTAAATAGATGCTGTTTTTACGCGAGTAGGCGTTCGGGGAACACACCTATCGGTCTATTTTCAGTGATGAAAAAACATGTTTTGAATGGGTGTTGTGATCTCACTTGATGTAACTTTAATAGACTTGAAATTTCACATGTGTTAATAGAACATATTTTTTCATATTTTGAATATTTTTTTCAAATATTCTTAGCTTTTTATTTTTTATATTTTAAATTATATGAATAAGTTTTAATAAACTTTTTCGATAAAAGTTTGTTGAGACATTAATACTTGTTCGTTTGCAGTCTTGTTTTAAAGATCAGTATTTAAAAATACTATTTTTCTATCTTGGTTAAATTTTTAATATTCACTGTAGTTTTTGAGTTTTTGGGAGTCAAAGTTTAGCAATTAATTGAAAGGTAGCTGTTGTCCCTCTGATATTTTGATATGGCATATTCGACAGTTTCATTCATATAAGTCATTCATAATTGGGTTCTGATTGGTTAATACGTATTCACGCGATACGGGTTTATACAGGTTGGTTGGTTGAATGTTGCTTAACGTCGCATCAGCAATTTTTCAGCTATTCGCGACGAAACTATTTAATCTCTATGGATTAATCTATGAACAATTTTTGTGTATGCATGTGAAGTGCGAGTGTGTTGTATGGTCTGCCTTGTACTAGCGCGCACTCAGGGCGACTTTACCGAGCTAGCTCACAGAGTCAGTATGCCGCAGACAAGCGTACCACTCCCCCAGTCCATTATACTGATACAGGTGAATCAGTGAAGGCCAACAGTAAGGAAAATTCACTTTCCCACATGTGGTCCGAGCGGGACTAGAACTCACAGCGGTGAAAGACCCCTCCATTAGGCCACCGCGCCCTCTAGTTTATACAGGTGTTTCTATTCCTAACTAGTATACGTCACGGACTAACCCATTGCACTTGATTATGAATGGACAACAGGTAAAACAACACAAACATCAAAATAATATATAATATTCGTTTATTACCCATGTTTGGCCTAGAACGACACGATTTTTTAATTTAATGTTTTAAAACTACAAAACCTTCAAGCTCATCTAACAAAACCGCGATTTTTGTCTCAAAAGATGTAGTTTTTGGCGATAATGTATTTTACTAGGTGATACGCATCGTCTGAATTCAAATGCGTGTCAGATGAAAACCGGTTTTATATGATTTTTAGACTTAATATAAGAAATTTAATCAAATTATTTAAACACATGTTATAAAAATAACAGATCTACATATAACATTAATGAAATTTGAGGTAAGTATCCACGATCTTTTTTAAACCACATCGGTTTTCATCACTGAATAAGTGATCGGACTATAGTCCATTACAATTTTCCAATGCCCAATAGTTTCCTCAACAGTTCTACGAAGTCCCAGTGACATGGTAAGTTTGGTAAATTTTACAGGTCACATTGTACTTTATTTTGGTACTGTATATATTTTGTACTGCTACAAAGTAAAGAGACTTAAAGAAAATTAATAACATGAATTTTCAGGGTCAAATAATGTGACCATGTAACATGGCCTGGCGTTAAAGGGGTCAACAATTTAAAGTGCAAAAATGTTTAAATTTGAACTTAAGAACTGCAAATAGTTCAGTGTTACAAGTTAAGCAAAAGCTGTTTAAGAAGTTTAGCTTTAAACAACCTCTGGATATCATTTAATCATTATGATGGATGCCCGTTCAAGGTCTCCGTTTATAATGATGTGGTGTCAATATAATATTTTTACTCCACCTCCAACTAAAATCTATGAAAGTGATTGGTGTAACCGAATCACATGACCAACCCCGTATTATTCTGAGCGTACATAGCCACACGCGCAAAAATACTTGGTCCGTGAGGCTCATACCGGGTGGGTAAGAGTTACGTCCCCTGTCTTTTACGTAAACGTCAACCAAAATGGCGACCGTAAATAAAAGATTTGCGGAACCTTCTGCTGAATATATAGTAATTTAAAACTCACGAAAGTATCATTATGAGCCATTGTCAGCCAACGAGAAGGCTGCTAGACATAGTTAGTCTGCTAAACATTAGTATCCGTTTTATATGATGTAGTACATACCTTTAGTTGTTAGATTTTTTTCAAACTTCTTTCATCGACATTGGCAACATTTTTTTTATTTTTTTTTAATAGTGCCGGGTCATCGATAACTCCTCACACTTGTATCTTTTCTAATTAACCTGTATCATTTCGTAACGGTCATTTACAAACAATGTAACTTATAATATTTATCTTAATCCTGTTATTTTATCTATATCGTATTTAACGGACAAATTGTAAATTTTCTACTGTTTAAATTATACATAACATTGACAAATGTATTTTATTTTAAATAATTTTTATTTACTTTTTTTAATCGAGAAACAAAAAGAACAAGTCCCGGTAATAGAGCTATATGATTATGTCGATAAGTACATGTATTAATACAAATGCTTCATGTGGCGTGAGGCAATTCAAAGTGTGTGTGAAAGTGTATAGAACAGCCCATTCAGCCAATTGTAAAACAAAAATTGTTGTATACGTAATTCGACAACGCAACAAATCATTATTTTAAACATGTCACATATTTGTGCAATTCTAGAAAACTGACCATCAAGCAACGATGGAAAATGAAAATGTACATTTTAAAGCAATATTAAAGTTCTTTCTTCATAGAGGAGGATCAAATGTCAAAGAATGAACGTATATAGTGGTATCAATCCCTATTCAAAACGGGAAAATGCGTAACTACATTTAACGTGGGCGTAGCGTGATTATTAACTAATTAGAAATTAAGAGTTCCGTTGTTTTCTGGGGAAACTATTTCTCGATGAAAATTAACTCAAGGTTGCCACCAAAGCAAGCAGTGAGAAGTAAACGTATAGTCGACATTCCGAATGAAAATGGGCAAATATGTCGGGGAAAACAAAAATAATGATACAACTAAACATTTGGTTTCACAATTTTCGTCCAAGCACTACTTATGAGGAATTGTACTCTGAAACGGCCGTCTAGTGCTGTAAAATTAAAACTGGTATAATATGTAATTTGATGTTGAAATATATATAACCTGTTCTTAGAACAATTTGACATCTCCTGGATTTATATTTATTTAAGTTGATATATTTACGTATTTACACCGATATATGTTAAAATCATAATTCCAAAAACTAGAAAAGCTTCAAAATCCCATGGAGTCTACACTAACAAAAATATATCCGAAGAAAAAAAGGTATCAGGGTGATTATCCTACTTGGTGTTTTTTTTTTTAAATCTTTGCTATCTGAAGCCTTAACGTGTTCCATGTTAAAGTAAAGCTTTTCCTCCATAACATTTTAAGGTTTCGGTAACATTATATTGTTGTTGTGCACATTCAATACTTCCTCTTCAGGTTTTATTTTATTTTATTTTTTTGCAGAGGACAATCGGCTTTGACTATGCGAATGCTTCCATCATTTGTTTTATGTTGATAACTAGGGCTTAGAGATGATTTTAATTCAATTTTGAATCTTACATTTATATAATCTGAGTTAATGTCCTACACAAATACTTGAATCACATTATGGATAATGTTTTGTCATTAACCTCTGATCTGCATCCAAACGTTTGTAATCAGTCGATAGGTAATTACCAGTCCATGCTCCGGTTTCACAATCATTCCTTAACTAAGATTTTCCTTAACTTGAATTTAGCAAACTTTGGCAAGCTCTTTTTAGAACTACGAATAAATATTTTTGTCAAAACTAAATGCAGATGTCATAAGCTTGATATAGTCTTTAAAATGACACCTTAAATTCTCTAATATCTTAAAACAATTAACAAAATTATGAAGGTTTTTAATTTGCCAGATTTAAGTTAAGGAAAATCTTAAGTTAAGAAACGATTGTGAAACCGGGGCCATGTTAAATAAAATTCTTTAAAACAAACTTTTGCAAGGGAAGTGAGGTGGAATGTTCCGGGAGAATACGCACCACCTGTTTTGCTAGCTACACCTGTCGCGTATGAATTCTAAATTCGAAACAAAAGGATCTTATATCGCGGTCTTTCTTGTACATGTTGTAGTTCTTTGTTTTGCTGCTTGCCTTAATGTTAACGATTAATCTACAAATATTATACAAACATATAAACTGTTCTACAAATGTTCTACGAATCGAATGTATACAAAATTGTGACCAATCAAAATATTTGAAACAAAGGCGATTGTATTATTGTGCTTTAGCTGAATGTTATTTTTATAAACTATGTTACTCACTTCAAAAAGATCATAAATCAATGAATTTCTAAATTTACGAAGATGTATATAGTATATTATTTGTGTGTATAATCTGCTAGATTGGATGTTGATGTTACTTACTCGGTAAGCTTATTTTCTGAGTCTTCTTTTTCTCTTTCATTTTACAAAAATCAATATTATTATTCTGATCACACAGCATGCAATGTGAACCGTAAAATATAACAATTCAATATAATCTCATTTTTGTCAAATCCTGATTGCATTTTTTATAATTTTACTGTATTTATAAAACCAAGTTTTACATTCATAAATTTGTATGATTCTATAAGTCATTAAGAGTAAAAAATATCATATTTTAGTAAGTAGTCCTTTAATGTTATAATATACAATATCACACATATTTTGTCACGACATGGCCATTCTTTAGTCTTTATTATATTATTTTCGTATATACAGTTCAGACCTGTCAAAAGTTAAACACTACGTTAACGAATAAGTACCGAATCAGCAGCTCAATCCGGCCCTCGTCGGCTATATCTCGACAGTTCATTTCGGCCCTCGTCGGCTATATCTCGACAGTTCATTTCGGCCCTCGTCGGCTATATCTCGACAGTTCATTTCGGCCCTCGTCGGCTATATCTCGGCAGTTCATTTCGGCCCTCGTCGGCTATATCTCGACAGTTCATTTCGGCCCTCGTCGGCTATATCTCGACAGTTCATTTCGGCCCTCGTCGTCTATATCTCGACAGTTCATTTCGGCCCTCGTCGGCTATATCTCGACAGTTCATTTCGGCCCTCGTCGGCTATATCTCGACAGTTCATTTCGGACCTCGTCGGCTTTATCTCGACAGCTCATTTCGGCCCTCGTTGGCTATATCTCGACAGTTCATTTCGGCCCTCGTCGGCTATATCTCGACAGCTCATTTCGGCCCTCGTTGGCTATATCTCGACAGTTCATTTCGGCCCTCGTCGGCTATATCTCGACAGTTCATTTCGGCCCTCGTCGGCTATATCTCGACAGCTCATTTCGGCCCTCGTCGGCTATATCTCGACAGTTCATTTCGGCCGTCGTCGGCTATATCTCGACAGCTCATTTCGGCCCTCGTCGGCTATATCTCGGCAGCTCATTTCGGCCCTCGTTGGCTATATCACGGCAGTTCATTTCGGCCCTCGTTGGCTATATCTCGGCAGCTCATTTCGGCCCTCGTTGGCTATATCACGGCAGTTCATTTCGGCCCTCGTTGGCTATATCACGGCAGTTCATTTCGGCCCTCGTTGGCTATATCGCGGCAGCTCATTCCGGCCCTCGTTGGCTATATCTCGGCAGCTCATTTCGGCCTTCGTTGGCTATATCTCGACAGTTCATTTCGGCCCTCGTTGGCTATATCTCGGCAGTTCATTTCGGCCCTCGTTGGCTATATCGCGGCAGCTCATTCCGGCTCTCGTTGGCTATATCGCGACAGCTCATTTCGGCCCTCGTTGGCTATATCACGGCAGTTCATTTCGGCCCTCGTTGGCTATATCGCGGCAGCTCATTCCGGCTCTCGTTGGCTATATCGCGACAGCTCATTTCGGCCCTCGTTGGCTATATCGCGACAGCTCATTTCGGCCCTCGTTGGCTATATCGCGACAGCTCATTTCGGCCTTCGTTGGCTATATCTTGGCAGCTCATTTCGGCCTTCGTTGGCTATATCGCGACAGCTCATTTCGGCCCTCGTTGGCTATATCGCGACAGCTTATTTCGGCCTTCGTTGGCTATATCTCGGCAGCTCATTCCGGCCCTCGTTGGTTATATCTCGACAGCTCATTTCGTCCCTCGTTGGCTATATCTCGGCAGCTCATTTCGGCCCTCGTTGGTTATATCTCGACAGCTCATTTCGGCTCTCGTTGGCTATATCTCGGCAGCTCATTTCGGCCCTCGTTGGTTATATCTCGACAGCTCATTCCGGCCCTCGTTGGCTATATCTCGGCAGCTCATTTCGTCCCTCGTTGGTTATATCTCGACAGCTCATTCCGGCCCTCGTTGGCTATATCTCGGCAGCTCATTTCGTCCCTCGTTGGCTATATCTTGACAGCTCATTTCGGCCCTCGTTGGCTATATCTCGACAGCTCATTCCGGCCCTCGTTGGCTATATCTCGGCAGCTCATTTCGTCCCTCGTTGGCTATATCTTGACAGCTCATTTCGGCCCTCGTTGGCTATATCTCGACAGCTCATTCCGGCCCTCGTTGGTTATATCTCGACAGCTCATTCCGGCCCTCGTTGGCTATATCTCGGCAGCTTATTTCGGTCCTCATTGGCTTTATCTCGGCAGCTCATTCCGGCCCTCATTGGCTTTATCTCGGCAGCTCATTTCGGTCCTCATTGGCTTTATCTCGACAGCTCATTCCGGCCCTCATTGGCTTTATCTCGGCAGCTCATTTCGGTCCTCATTGGCTTTATCTCGGCAGCTTATTTCGGTCCTCATTGGCTTTATCTCGGCAGCTCATTTCGGCCCTCGTTGGCTATATCTTGACAGCTCATTTCGGCCCTCGTTGGCTATATCTCGACAGCTCATTCCGGCCCTCGTTGGCTATATCTCGGCAGCTTATTTCGGTCCTCATTGGCTTTATCTCGTCAGCTCATTTCGGTCCTCGTTGGCTTTATCTCGGCAGCTCATTTCGGCCCTTGTTGGCTATATCTCGACAGCTCATTTCGGCCCTCGTTGGCTATATCTCGGCAGCTCATTTCGGCCCTCGTTGGCTATATCTCGGCAGCTGCTATCTCTGTTCCGGTAGCTTCTCGGTCTCTGGCAAACTTTACTGCACATTTTAGAACTGTAATGCACGTCGAAAGTCGGAGTTTTATAATCATTGCTACACATATTCGTTTGTCCTCTTTTATTTGGATGTGTATTATTATCTTGATTTGCGTGGAGTTCTATGTCGCATTGGCTGTTGCCAAATCCGTTTTAATTAAATTTTCTTCAACTATTATACAAAAGTCTTAAACTGGAATATGTGTGTTCGATATTGACTTGTACAAATAACTAAGAAGAATTCTGAAAAATACCTTAATTAAACAGCTTACAAACTCCGGTCCGTCTAATCCGCCGCTTCAAATCCTCATTACAATGTGCGAAAGTCAAGAAAATGTTATATTCAGTGGTCAACTGTGCAATTTCTTTAACAAAAATGTTCCTCAATATTATACATTGAAGTATATACAGTTTCATCATGAGGGTGTGGACATATTTTAGTGAAATTTAACCGGTTGACTGTACCCTTAAGATGCAACCAAGACCGACAATTTAATCAAAATTCGAAACTAAAGTTACCTAAAATAACCCATGTTTAAACGTTCAAAGTATTGCCTTAGGTAGATTTTGGTAAAATGCATTTCGGTCCGCATGTTCTTCTCATTTCAACACATAAGACGCAGCTTAAACACTCGAATTATCACAATTTTAGTCAAGTACTATTGATGAGTAATTTTATTCCAAATCGGTGGTCTAGTGCTGTAAATTACAGTACGTTCAGTAAGAATTATATAACTATTTGGTTTTTTTTTTTTTTTTTTTTTTTTTTTTTTTTTTTTGAAGGGTTTAGATTGGAACCATAATCTGTTATTGCCTAATTGTTGAGACGTTTTTAATTTGATGGTATATTGTCAGAATCATTAGTTATAGTAAGCATAACAAAATAACATTTAACTTTTTGATAATCTTTCTCAGAAAGAGCTTTGACACAAATGTGTATCCATTAAGACAAATGGACTTGACTTTATTTACAAGAAGTTTGTGAACACCGTAAACTTTCTTAATTAACTTATCAATTTGTGCGTCAATATGTTTATGTGCATAGACTGCACAAAATTATAACTAACTAAGTACTGATGATCGATATCATATCCTCCGTGGACACTAACTCTATCTATTATATAGTTTGACTGTGCATGATGTGATGTTTTCATCTATTAGAGTTCACTGTGATCATGTTCTGACTTTTAGATGCTTCCTATATGTGCAACAACATTATAATCATGTTATGTTATTAAACTAGGGAAGTCTATTAGAGTCTTTAAAGATTTTTAATCTCATCTCCTAGTAAACGAAAGCCATCTTAGGACCGCTTTATCTAATTTAATATATAGATTATGTAAGAGAAGGTAGTGTTATCACTTAAATGTTTTCCGAAGTTTACCAACTTCAGCTATATTTTTTCAGTCAGTGAAAGATAAAGTAAAATTGATCCATTACATGCATACTATGTTGCTATTCCCTTATGTAAAACCATTTGTGTTGATGTCTGCAGTAAAACATTTAAAAGAATATAAAAGTTCAGCTGGATAACTGAACTGCAGGTGAACGAGCATTATAGTAAATGTCCAGAACTACAGATGAACGAGCATTATAGTAAAGTCCAGAACTGCAGATGGACGAGCATTATAGTAAATGTCCAGCAACACTGTAGGTGAACGATCATTATAGTAAATGTCCAGAACTGTAGGTGGACGAGCATTATAGTAAATGTCCAGAACTGTAGGTGGACGAGCATTATAGTAAATGTCCAGCACCACTGTAGGTGGACGAGCATTATAGTAAAAGTCCAGCACCACTGTAGGTGGACGAGCGTTATAGTAAATGTCCAGCATCACTGTAGGTGAACGATCATTATAGTAAATGTCCAGAACTGTAGGTGGACGAGCATTATAGTAAATGTCCAGAACTGTAGGTGGACGAGCATTATAGTAAATGTCCAGCACCACTGTAGGTGGACGAGCATTATAGTAAATGTCCAGCACCACTGTAGGTGGACGAGCATTATAGTAAATGTCCAGCACCACTGTAGGTGGACGAGCGTTATAGTAAATGTCCAGCATCACTGTAGGTGGACGAGCATTATAGTAAATGTCCAGCACCACTGTAGGTGGACGAGCGTTATAGTAAATGTCCAGCACCACTGTAGGTGGACGAGCGTTTTAGTAAATGTCCAGCACCACTGTAGGTGGACGAGCGTTATAGTAAATGTCCAGCACCACTGTAGGTGGACGAGCGTTATAGTAAATGTCCAGCATCACTGTAGGTGGACGAGCGTTATAGTAAATGTCCAGCACCACTGTAGGTGGACGAGCATTATAGTAAATGTCCAGCACCACTGTAGGTGGACGAGCATTATAGTAAATGTCCAGCACCACTGTAGGTGGACGAGCATTATAGTAAATGTCCAGCACCACTGTAGGTGGACGAGCGTTATAGTAAATGTCCAGCACCACTGTAGGTGGACGAGCGTTATAGTAAATGTCCAGCATAACTGTAGGTGGACGAGCATTATAGTAAATGTCCAGAACTGTAGGTGAACGAGCATTATAGTAAATGTCCAGCACCACTGTAGGTGAACGAGCATTATAGTAAATGTCCAGCACCACTGTAGGTGGACGAGCATTATAGTAAATGTCCAGAACTGTAGGTGAACGAGCATTATAGTAAATGTCCAGAACTGTAGGTGAACGAGCATTATAGTAAATGTCCAGAACTGTAGGTGGACGAGCATTATAGTAAATGTCCAGAACTGTAGGTGAACGAGCATTATAGTAAATGTCCAGCACCACTGTAGGTGGACGAGCATTATAGTAAATGTCCAGAACTGTAGGTGAACGAGCATTATAGTAAATGTCCAGAACTGTAGGTGAACGAGCATTATAGTAAATATCCAGAACTGTAGGTGGACGAGCATTATAGTAAATGTCCAGCACCACTGTAGGTGAACGAGCATTATAGTAAATGTCCAGAACTGTAGGTGGACGAGCATTATAGTAAATGTCCAGTGGAGGTTCCAACAGAGCAATATCAGAAATATAATATATCCCTCGGAAAAGAGTTAAAAATGCACGGTCAAGACTTTTTGAAACATTCGGTTAATGTTAAACACGCGAACTTCCACCATGGGTTTTTATCAGTTTTTCTTAATTGTACATAGAGGATTGTACGTCCTGACATCCCATGAAGAATCCTAATCAGTAATAGGAAGAAGAAAAAATACCCAAAATTACTTCAACAATGTGCGCCGAAAAGCAAAACTGGTACTACATTTTATCTTATCCACTTTATATTTCATATGATTTTAACTGCTGTCCTTGAGTTATAAACTACATACGATCATTTAAATCAAAACACATAACTCAAGGGTTTTACACGAATCAATTAACCATACCTTCATAAAGTGATGTGCTAGTTGCCGATCCTTTCTTTTCATATGGAAGAAACGATAAATGATAGCTATTGAAATTGATGTAATTGATTTTGAGAAATAAAAACTTTGTTCTGAATGAAATTGTGTAAACTATTTAAAAGACAATTAAAAAGTTGTGTTAGGATTCCTATTCTTTAAAGATGCTGCAGATCTGAAATAGTATGACACCAATACAGTAGAATTCACATCATCCTTACTCATTTTGTGCCATGAATTAGATGAAAAAAACAAACACAGATTGAAACTATAACTAATAACAGCTTTTTTGTCATTTTTATCTTTGGTGAAAGTGTCTTTTGGAAATACAAGGTGAAGCCTGAAATATGACTCTTGACAGAAAGAAGTACTCAGTAAGTTTGGCTCATTGCTGGGTAGTGAAATGACAGTTCCATGTCGCTGTATCTAAAGTAGGTTTATTGTCATTTTGTATCTTTGGTGAAAGTGACTATTGAAAATACAAGGTGAATGCAATTTCATTTCCAATTGTGTTTATTACTAGACATTTTACTATTGCAATTGACTTGTATATGTTGAATAAACTTGAGATATTTTTTATGTGTCATATGTATCTTCTGCTTTGGACGGCAACACGTGCTTTCAATCAAAAAAGGAAATTCAACCTCCATATAGACCGACTGACTGAATGACAAATATTCGAAACGCGTTTAGAAAGGAACACCATTTATATGTTCACAAATCGAATGTGCTGACAGTTTGAAATGTTTTGTACAAAATAGGTTGTTAACTATGGTTTGCTGTTCGATTGGATGAAGAAAATGTCGACAGTATAAATATCCGTGTAAAAAATCTAAACTTTAAAATGTGATAAAAAAAACAAACAATTGCACTGACCTATGATATCAGCTAAACAAGAGACCTTATTATGATGGCCTGAAACGATCACATGCTAAATAATTGCTGGGTGACAATTATGAAATGTATCAAGCAGCAACGTAAACCTGATAACAACAACAGCAACAGCTAACATAATAGACACAAATCAAAACAATACCATACAAAATAACCCATGTCCAAATCACAATTACAAAGCAAAGTAAAAACATTAAAACTGACAAATGAAGATGAACATGTGAATTTCCACCAGGGAACTTAGACCGAGTGCCTCATCAGTATTGCTCAGACCAGTATAGGGGGTCATTTCGGAATAAATCCCTCATCAGTATTGCTCGGACCAGAAATGTGGAAATCCAATATTCTTCAGATGTTAAAATAGATGTAAAAAAAAGTTTTAACCAATTTCACCTAAGTCAATACTTGGCAATCTTTTCAAAATATGTAATTAAAAATTATTTAGTTTTTTCAGAAAATTCAAGAAGCAGATAGAGTTTATATACAATATCTTTCTACCAATACTAAGTATTGTCCCTTGGGTTAATGATATTCTCGGGAACAGAAAAGTTAAAATTCCGATGTAAGTAGCCTAGTTCATGTCACATGGGTAAAAACGTGCCTGAAATGATTCTATTACTTGACATATACATCACCTATTACACAACTGACTCATAAGACAATCTTCTTAAAAATTCTCAACCTTCGATTGATTGTATATATTCATGATATTAAGATGAACAAAGGTAACAACATGTCATAACACTATTACAATGCTGCTAAAATTAATCTAAAGTAATACAATGATATTTTAATTTCCATTAAGACTCATTTTCCTCTCATCCTTCATACTTTGTGTGAACTATTACGTTTATATAACCGTTCTTCTTGTTACCTTTAATATAACTAGTCACATGTACTATCGCTCAACATGCCAGATACTGACTAGTGAACGATATACTCAGATATTGTAATCTACTTATTCATTATATATATATATATATTACCCCGAGATATTCTCCCAAAAGAATTTGTTCATAAAACATACTAATCCATGTCTAAATCAAAATCGCAAAGCAAAGTAAAAAGTGTGAAACCGGCAAATTAACTATAATACGTGAACTTGAGGCCAGGTGGTCTTTAAGGGTAAGCACATCCTGTTTAAATAGCAAGCTAAACCCGCCACGTGTAAAATATAATACATACGGTAATATTTACAATCGAAATAACATTCAAGCTGCTCAAAAATAAATTGTTGACGCAGAGATATTACAAACCTAGGCTTATCGGGCACTCAAAAAGTTTTATGGTCGTCATCACAGTATCGTTGATAAGTATGATGTCCCCATGCCCAGGATTGCCTTAGATATATTTAACGTCTAATACTTCCATGTTCCTTTTACTCTTAATTTTTATTACACGTGTGGCGGATGTAGCTAGCTTAAAAGGAGATACTTACCTTTCTGAGCACCCGGCCTCACTTCTGTGGCGGTAGTTCACGTGTTTAACCTAATTTGTCAGTTTCAAAGTTTTTACAATAGCAGTTTGCTTCTTTGAATAAGGGTCCAGAAGTGGGAACAGATTCTACTACTATAGTGTGTTAATTGTTAAACAAATGCATCGTAAGCAGGAGAAGCAAGTATCGCAGTCAAAGTGAATTGATTGGTTTCAGAATTTAATGACATCAATCAATCATCGATCATGTTACTTTTATGATCTTTTGTAGATGTAAAAAAGTACGATCCCTGTGTGATTCCTGAAGAACCATACAAATGCAAGACATTAGATTGAAGCAATGGGTAACAAAGCTCCTGGAAAACACAGGTCATTTTTAACAAAATTAAGCTTTAAAGGTAAGAAAATGGCACGCCACACAGCGGCAGAATATTCGTTAGAAAGCAACGATAAGAAATAATTAATAAACAACTTCCAGAAGAGATTTGTGAAAGACGGAAGAAGTTATTTCCATATTATAAATCCGCGAAGCGTAACGGAAAACGAGCAAACTTGGTATGTGATAAGTTGTATGTAAATGGGAATCGTATTGAAGTACCGGAGGATACGATGATACAGATCGTGGTGAAAACATTGGATACCTTCATCAAACATAGAAAGACTTGATATGCCTGGACTTTACCATAACAACGTATTCAACAAAAACCCCGCAAAAACCTAGTTTGTCGACACATCCGTGTAGACAATGTGCTAATCTTTCGAATTGAAGTAAAAGACAAATGTTGATATCAATAATTTAAAAATATACAACAGTATGCCATCTAAGACAAGTTATTTAGGTTTAACATTAGTGCAAGGATTACGTAACTACTGATTTTTAATGTGAGTTTATATTTTATTGTCTTAAATGATAGAAATTGGCGCGATTTAACTACAATAATTGTGGTGTCTTGTAATTGATAAACCAATATTTAATATGGGTTCAAAGCTTAGTTTGGGACCAGTTTCGACAAAGCCTTAAAATAAACTTTGACGCGTTGTGAACAGGAATATAGAGTTAGAGTGAAATTTTAAATAAAAAGTGACATTGAAACAAAAACAAATCATCCGAACTGGAATTAGTTTTTGATTTGTTTCTATTTACGTGAAACAGTCTACCACTACAAAATTAAAACCGATTGTTATTCCTGATGTCATTTTATTTATTTAAAAATTTACATCAACCATTAAAATAAATTTCCTATCTCATGCCATTTTATTTAGGAGCACCAATTTTTCCTTTCCTGGTGGAAGTTCGTGTACTTTACTTATTTGCCGGTTCCAAATGTTTAAGTTTGCTTTGAGATTTTGATTAGGATATAGATTGATATGGGTTTTTTTATTTACAAACATTAAAATATTGTTATTAAGAGTGCAAGATTACCGTTACAAGACTATTTTGTCGACGACAATTCTATGCAGTTGCTCAGGAAAATCTTGCAATCGGGACCTTCTAGATATAGCATAGCTAACGGAATAATGTTATACGTTCCTGTAAAAGCATGTTTGTATATGAAACTTCGTAATTAATTAAGAATTGAATTGCATCTTACGTATTTACCGGGGTATAACAACCGCGTAGCGTAGTGAAACGATTTTATGCATAATTTGTGATTATTTTCACGTTGTTATACCTCGATTTGGAGCAGGTAAAGTAAGCAGTACTAGTGAATTAGACTGGAATATAATATGTTATTAATTTTATTTAATTATTGATAGGTCTACCATTGCCATTATCATTAAGATCCCGTTCAGT
Source organism: Anadara kagoshimensis (assembly GCA_021292105.1). Taxonomy (NCBI): domain Eukaryota; kingdom Metazoa; phylum Mollusca; class Bivalvia; order Arcoida; family Arcidae; genus Anadara; species Anadara kagoshimensis. Next base: position 58,969,102 of record CM037858.1, read on the forward strand.
TTCAACCACTTGACTAAATCTGCACAGTGGTATTTTTAGCTTCCCTCAAATATTTCTCATGATCGCTAGATATTGGCATTGGGAAATAAAATTGCTATGCCTTCAAAAGGATGCGTAGGTGTCTGGTGATGAATTTCAAACAAAAACACCCGTAAGGTTCGACATTCTGGAATACCATGGTGCTGTCATATGTCAGACACGTAAAATGTTTCATAAGTACAATCTTTAAAATATCGGTAAAAATAATCAGAACATGTTTGAATTATTTTTGTAAAATTTTAATTTAAAGAAATCGAAGTATTTTAATGTCTTCCCTGATCTTCCCGTTTGTTTACATAACAATCTTAAATTAGATGTTATTAATAGAATTCAGAGATGAGTAATCCCCGAAACTGGTCGAAAGTAGTTCCGGAAGAAAACGTTGTCATTGGAAAATAACACCGTTTTATGCAAGAAAACAACCAATGATAATGCTCTAAATTTTGTAACAACGTGAAGTTTGTAATTATATGCAAGCAACGTGCAACAACAAACAAATGTAACCAATATTTAGAAGGTAGATAGAAATAATAATATGTATAACTAAACGTGTTTTAATTTTGCCGCACCATTCCGTCTCGGAATAAAATCCCTTATAAGTAGTGTTTGAAAATTGCCCGGAAAATCAAATTATTTTCAAGATGTTAAAATCAGATAATAAAAGGACCGAAATGTATTTTACCAAATCCACTTAAGGAAGTACTTTGAACGATAAAGCATATTTTAAGTTTTTTGTTTTCTAAGCATATAATTTTGACAATATAATTTATTGCCATCTAGATTAACGATATCCTCGGGGATTCTTAGTTCACCAGCAGAGATACCAGCAAAGTGGTTATAAATAAACATGTTTTAATTTTGCAGCACTTGAAAAAGCAAATTATAAAATAACGAATGTGTAGGTGGATTGGATGATAAAATGGTGAGGACCTAATTAATGTTATGGTTATACTAACTACGCTATTATCAGAACGAAAAATAGTTCATTGGTATATTTTTCTGTTTTCGTAATCATGATATTGAGTTAGATTGTCATATAGTTTAGGTGGAAAGTAAAAGCTCTGTATGTTAGATTCATTGAGGTATCCAAAGTAATCGATATACCACGCTGTTACAGCCAATCATTTAATACTATTTTATTTCACAAAAATCATAAAACTTTTGTCATTACTAATATGATGAGGAAAAAAAGTACACTCGAAAAAAGTGTTATTTCCTTTTTAATCTCAGATTAATAACAAATATCAAAGTCACATTTTACCTTTGCGACAGAAATAGAAATTTTTAAAATAATATCCTTTTCATTCAGATCTATGTAAATGTGTATTATACGTTTAATATCACTGTTGACAACGATTTATAAATCAGCGCATTCTAGAACAAGAACTACTACGAATGAAGCACAACTAAAAGAGAAGGATCAAGATGCTTAACTAAATGTGGATTCTCAAAAATTCTAAAAATAACTTGAACATCTTGCTTCTAATACTTTATCTTATGTAAAACGTATAAAAATTTAATTTTTCTACACTATACGTCACTATCCCTCATTCTAAATTGAAAGAACGTCTTAAAGAAATTATTTACTTGTCTTTCTTTTACAAAAACGGTAAGCCAAGATACAAATGTCTGGTGCTGAACAAGGTTCTGATTATTTTGTCAAGCACCATACGGATTCCAAACAAAACTGTACTGAAGATATCATCAACAAAATGTTGGAGTTTTTGATAAATAACGTATTTGTTGTGTTTGGTAATACAGTTTTTTAGCAAACAATCGGTATATCAATGGGTACAAACTGTGCACCATTGCTTGCTGATTTGTTTCTTTATTGTTATGAATTTATGCAGAACCTTGTTATATCTGGAGAGAAGACTGTCGCCAAATCATTCAACTCAACATACAGATATAAAGATGACGTTCTGTCTAACAATCCTAAATTTGGAGACTATGTAAATGTCATCTATCCTAGTGAGCTTGAAATAAAGGACACGACTAATTCCTCAAGTTCTGCTTCATATTATGACTTATACCTGAATTATCACGCACACGAAAGGCTACATTTGAAACTTTATGACAAACGTGATGACTTCAATTTTTCTATTGTTAACTTTCCTTTTTTATGCAGCAATTTACCTGCTAATACGTTATGGTAGAGCTTGTTCCCACTACGGGGACTTTGTACAACGAAGTAGGCTGCTTGCAAATAAATTGTTGACTCAGGGATATTGCAAGCCTAGGTTTATCAAGGCCCTCAAAAAGTTTTATGCCCGTCATCACAGTATTGTTGAAAAATTTGACGTCTCTGTGTCCAGGATTGCCCTGGATATATTTGACGTCTCATAGTTCTATGTTCCTTTCACACAATTTTGATTACGCACGTGGCGAGTGTAGTTAGCTAAACAGGAGGTGCTTACCCTTTCGGAGCACCCGGCCTCACTTCCCTGGTGGAAGTTCACGTGTCTAACCTAACTTGTCAGTTCCAAAGTTTTTACTTTGCTTCTGGATTGTGATTCGGACATGGATTAGTACGTTTGTTTTTTAAATACATTCATGTCGAGACAGTCATTTCATAAAGGTTTGGAGGATTCCAGACTGTCCGATTAAGACTCGAAAATCAGATGCTAGCATTGTATTGATCCGTAAGTAGTAGCTTTAAATTGCTCGAATACCGATGCCAAGAGTTTAGTTTAAACAGTATTTATTCATCATTAAATACAAATAATACAAATCAAAACAAACTTTAAACTGGATTCAGGAACAAGCGCTAGCTTATTTAAACCCCGTCGCCAGAATAAGCCAATAGACAAGGCAATATGAACATGTTTAGATACTTTTGGTTGTATAAAAAATAAATAAGGATATTAATGGTAGATGAACTGAAACCATGATTAATCAGTTTCGATTCCGCAGCTGGCAGTGTAGCTTGCCAGACAGACAGGAGGTGAATATCTTTCCGCTTTCGGATCACCCAGCCTCACTTATTTGTTGGAGGTTCACGTGTACTTTACTTGACGTTTTCAAAAGTTGTCTCCTTTTGTAATTGTGATTTTGGATATGTATGTTTGTGTTTAAATAAAAAAAATCGTGCTACCTCCGGCTTCGTTATAAAAATCCATACTAATTCATATCTGCAAATTACAATCACAACGCAAAGTAAAAAATCTTTGAAACAAAGCAATAAGATTAAAAACGTGAATTTTCAGGGAAATAAAGCCGGGTACTTCAGAGGAGTAAGCACATTCTGTTTAGCTAGCTATACCCGCCACGCATGTAGTCAAATTTGAGAGGGGAAAAAACATGAAACTTTGGGACGTCAAACTTATCCAGGATAATCCTGAACACAGAGACTTCATACTTATAAACAATATTGTAACACAGCCATAACAAATTTTGAGAGCCTTGATAAACATAAGCTTTTAATATCTCCGTGTTTCATTAGAAATAATCTTGAAGTATTGAAGTATTACACGATTGCATAAACATTTGTAAAACCAAATTGTCCTTAGAGATATGAAAGCATATTAAAAGTTGAATAAACTACAATGTACAAAAATACTTGATTTAAAGCAGTGTAATGCTCTACTGTGTAAGTAAATGTTTCAAGAGATTATATAATCACGCCAATTTGCGATACATATATTTCAATAAACAATTATACTATATTTAAGGATCCTCTCCAATGACATGGTGATGAGTAATTGCTGGAGTTGGCTGTTGCTAAGCTACATAGAGTTTATTTTCAATTGGCTTTCTTCTATTGTAGATAAATTACATATCATACCAGTTTTATTTTACAGCACTAGACGGCGTTTCGGAATACAATTCCTTATCAGTAGTGACTGAACAATAATAATGAAACCGAAATTATTATATATAATTAACAATATTGTGACGCAGCTATAACAAATACAATTCACTGTCACAGTACTAATATTGAAAAACAGAAATTTGAAAAATACAGATTAAAACAAGGATTGTCTTCATTGTTTTTATAATTCAATTAACCGTTTCACGATTCGTTTAATCATGCCCTAATTCAATTTTGATTCTTTATGAATGGGAGTTGTTTCTTTTATAAAACCACAACGGCTCAACATTCCCTTACTTTGTGGTACATTTTATATCACAATGGACGACGGGGATTATTAAATTCACATGTTTTGTTATGGATTCTGTCTAGAATGTACACGATTGAACACCTGAAACGCTAATAAATCATCCAATCCGGTAAAACGCAATTATATTAATATAATACTGTCCTATCTGCATTTTACAATCGATATTCTATATCCTGTGGCAATGTTCAATGTAAAATGGTGGTAGATCTCTCGCGCGGTGTATTTTTTATTTATTAAATGTCTTGTTGCACTACGAATAACATCACATGTTAATGGATAACATCGGAAACCCTCGTAATTTTATGATGATTTGATATAGAAAACGCCAGAGGCAAAATTCTACCAAAATAGAAGATGTATAAATCTAAATCTTATGTTAAGTATGTCATTAACAGCGAGTTATACCAGTTATGTTTCCAAGGCAATTTACTAAATGACACTTAAAAATTGATAATATTTTAATTGCTATCAACTGTATATCTATTTAATTTCTAGTGTACTGAACTTCTGGCTTTAACATTTTAGAATATGGTAATTTTTTAGAAACTTTCTAATACTCATATGTGATAATCATTAAAGGTAATCTCATTCAAAATTGATGAACAAACACAAATATACCGATCCATGTTTAAATCACAATCACAAAAACCAAGAGGTAAAACCTAATGAATTAGGTTAAACTCGTGCATTTCCACCAAGAAAGTGAGACTGGGTGCTCCTGAAGGGTATGCATCTACTATCTAGTTAGCTACACCCGCCAATTTTTAACAAAAATCCAAATTGAAAATGAACATAGAACGCTTGGACCTCAAATACACACAGGGCGATTTCGGTTGATATCTTTTGCCAAGTGCATGTATAAGTACGCTTTTTCAGTTCAATTTATTGCAATCTCACAATCTTTTAATCATAAATAATTTAAAAAAACTTTTTTATTTCATAATAACAAATTATAAAAAAATGATAAACATGTATTTTGCAACGACAAACGCAACAAAAATCATGATACAACATATGTTGGCGAAAAAATAGCAAAGCAAGATTAGAAAGTTCAATTAAATTCGAAAAACTGATAATAATGAAACTCAAGACTTTTGGTAGTTACATCAATGGCGTTTAAATGCTGTTGAATAGTTCTCAAACATTCCGCTACAATCTGTAGTCTATAAACACACGTACACACTTTACAATATAATAAAAGATTTATTTTACTAAACAATCTCAAACTTTCACCTGCATATTGTGTTTTTTTCTTTACATTGGGAGAAATTCTGTTCAATATCATACTAAATGTAGTATTGAAAGTGTTCTTTACCATTATGTAATAAAGATAAGTTATACAGTTTAATATCTATAAGTATCTACCCAATTTTCTCTCGTATATAGATACTGAATTATTTCGAAATATCCATGTAGAAGGGCTAATAGATAATTTTCAATATAATGCCATACGAACTTCTATCTATGCAGTACTGGAACGAAAAATAGAAAGCCAAGAGCAGAACATATTCGGACCACTGGTTATAATGAAACTCCAGACTTTTGGTAGGAATGTCAGTGGTGTTACGTTAGTAATGTTTGTGTTGATTTTTCTTTTAATTGCAAAATCAATATGTTTATTATTATATGAAAAGTTCGCTTTACCTCTATCTGATAAAGATCAGTTATATAGTATAATGTTTAACTCCCATACAAATGCTGAAAACTTTTGCAAATCTGCCATGCAGAAGAGGTTACAGATAGTTTTCTATATAATGCCTTTTGAACGTCTATCTTTGCAGTACTGGAACCAATAATAAATTAGATATTGCTAATTTAATCACACAACATGTTTAATATTCTCAGCAGAATTTACAAAAAAACGCTGAACAGATAAAATATTGTTCTTTGATGTAACGAGAATCTGGGCAATAAATTAAAATTCTATAGATTGTGCCTTACAAGTCGACTTTTAAAATGTATTACATTTTATCAATCCCCTAAAAATAAATTGACAAAGATTTTAATTAAATTGACAGCTACTGTACGAAACAGACATTATTAAAAACATTATAATGAATTATTTGGTTTTTTAAGTATCAAATCAAAAACAATCATACCAATCCATGTCTAAATTACAATCCCAAAGCAACACAATAACTTTGAAAGTAGCAATTTTAGTTGAAAACGTAAATTTCCAAAGGGAAGTGAGACAAAGGTAGGTTTTAATTGTACATTTTATAATTAGGGCGCTACTAACACCACAGGAAACCATTTTATATGTTAGTTATTTAAATCACAAGCGATGCGTGTTGTGTGCGTTGTTGCTAACCTTTGCAAAAATCCCATTTTCAGTTACAATCTCTGCTTTTGGATGAATATTACATTTGATAAAATAATACTATAAAAATAAAAAACCAACTTATAAAGTATAAAACAAACATATCAATCCATGTCTTAACAACAACCCCAAAGGAAATAAAAAACTGGCAAAAAGCTCATGAACTTCCACCAAGGAAGTGAGGCTTGATGCTCCGGAAAGGTACGCACTTCCTGGCTAGCAACACCCACCTACTAAATAAAAATTTATAATGAACATGGAACTTTTGGACGTCAAATACACACATGATTATTTTTGTTGATGTCTTTTATAAAGTGCATGTATTGGTACGCTACTGCAGTTCCATTTATTGCAATTTCAGAAACTTTCTGATCATCTTTTTCTTTTTATTTACAACACATCAATGTCATATGTGATAATCATTTAGGGTTGTCGCATTCAAAATTGATGAACAAACACAAATATACCGATCCATGTTCAAATCACAATCACAAAAACAAAGAAGTAAAACCTGGTGAATTAGGCTTAACTCATGAACTTCCACCGGGAAAGTGAGGCCGGGTGTCCCAGAAGGATAAGCATCTACTGCCTATTTAGCTACACCCGCGAACTTTAATAAATTCAAAATTGAGAATGTACATGGAAAGTTTAGGTGTCAAATACACACACGATTATTTTGGTTGATGTCTTTTGCCAAGTGCATTGATTAGTACTTTTTTTTAGTTCAATTCATTGCAATTTCACAATCTTTTATCTATAAATGATATTGGAATGCCCTTTATTCCATAATAACATGAGACAAACAGGTGATAAAATGTATTTGTCAACGGCAAACGCAACAAAGATCACAATGACAAAATTTTAACGAAAAATTTAAAAAAAAAAACCAAGTCCAGAATCATATCTGGACCACTGATAGTAATGAAACTGCAAACTTTTCGCAAATATTGCAGTAATGTGTTTATAATGCTGTTGAATAGCTCTCAAACAACCCACTTCAATCTGTAGTCTATAAATACACACTTTACAATATAATACAAGATTTATTTTACTAAACAATATACAATTTCCACCTGTATATTGTGTTCATTTTCCTGTTTAATCGCAAATAAATATGTTCAATAATATATCAAAAGTGCTCTTTACCACAATGAAATAAAAATAAATTATAAAGTTTAATATCAGTAAGTACCTACCTAATTTTCTCTCGTATATAGAAACTGAATTATTTGCAAAATATCAATGTAGAATAGCTAATAGATAATTTTCAATATATTGCCACAAGAACTTCTATCTATGCAGTACTGGAACGAAAAATAGAAAAAAACCAAGACCAGAACATATTTGGACCCCTGATTATAATGAAACAACATTATAATACAAAACTACTGTAGGAACCACTGTGGCTGTGACAGTGAAAGTCTCTTCATATCCATAGAAAACCAAATAAATTTGAATAAAGTTTGATATTTTTCATTACTTGTACCTAGTCGTAACAGAAAATCTGTATGCGCATCCGCGATTATCATAAAGTATGTCTGTAAAATGGAAAATGTTGGCGGTATGGGGATTTTACACATGCGAAAATGACGATTTTTACACCGGAAGTGATGTCCTTGGTGACGTTTTACGTCATATGCGCAACAGAAGCCGCCATTTGCATGGTTTTTCAAAATGTTAAATCCCCATAGCACCAACGTTTTTCCCTATGCAGATATATTGTGGGCTAATCGCGGATGCGCATACAGATTTCCTATTACGACTAGGTACAGGTAAGTGAAAAATATCGATCTTTATTCAAATTTATTTTATTTTCTATGGATATAAAGAGAATTTAACTGTCACAGTCACAGTGGTTCCTGCAGTAGTATTACTAAAATTTCAAATTTGCACCTGCATATTGTGTTGATTTTTATTTTAATTGCAAAAGCAATATGTGGAATATTATATAAAAAGTTCGCTTAACCATTATTTAATAAAGATGAGTATAATATACAATTTTTTTTTTTTTTTTTTTTTTTTTTTTTTTTTGCGAATCGGCCATGCAGAAGAGCAAACAGAAAGATTTCTATATAATGCCTTTTGAACGTCTATCTTTGCAGTACTGGAACCAATAATAAATTAGATATTGCTAATTTAATCATACAACATATTTCATATTCTCAGCAGAATCTACAAAAACACGGTTATAGATAAACCATTGCTCTTTGATGTGAGGTTAATCTGGGCAATAAATTAAAATGCTATAGATTGTGCCTTACAAGTCGACTTTTAAATTTTTTACATTTTTTTCAATTCCCGAAAATAAATTGACAAACATTTTAATTAAATTGACAGCAACTGTAGGAAACAGACGTTATTAAAACGATTATAATGAATAATTTTTTTTAAGTATCAAACAAAAACAATCATACCAATCCATGACTAAATTACAATCCCAAAGCAAAGCAATAACTTTGAAACTAAAACATAAACTTCCAAAGGGAAGTGAAATAAAAGTAGGTTTTAATGATTACAATCTAGATGCACGTTTTATAATTAGGGCACTGCAAACACACAGGGCACTATATGTTAATTATTTAAATTACAAGCAATGTGTGTTGTGTTCTTTGTTGCTGACCTTTGCAAAAATCCCATGTTCAGTTACAACTTCTGGTTTTGGATGAATATTGATAAAATAAAAAAATAATTTCTAGTAGTGCATTATATACTTTTAAGTAGTATAAATATCAAACTTACATAAAAACAAAGCATACCAATCCATGTCAAAAACAACAATCCCAAAGCAAAGACTTAGATAAAGTGCGTGAACTTCCACGATGGACGTGAGGCTGGGTTCTCGGAAAAGGTACCAAGTTTTTTTGATCAAGAGTAATTTTGTAATTTTGAATACAAACTGTAATGTAACCATGTATCAGTACTGGATGTGGCTCCAGTCCGCTGAGATTGGTCTATCCTAAATTACTACGTCGTGTACGAACAGAACTACATATTTCTATTCAATATTCATACATTTAGATAATTACGATTATAACACACAAAGCCATTAATGGCTAGGTACAAACAAACGGATTTTACGCACACACATCATCATTATTATCAACAATGTTGTGTTGACAACCATAAAACGTTTTGAAGGTCTTTATTAGACTACGCTTGCAATATTCCTGCGTCAACAATTTATTTGAAAGCAATTTGAATCGTTGTATAACTGTACTGTAGTAGGAACAAGCTCTACCATAGAGAATGAACTGTAAAACAAACACAAAATAAGCAGAAAAATCAGTTATTATGCAGCATAGGAAGTTGAAAATAAAACAAATTAAAGTCATTAAGTTTGCCATACAGCTTTACATATTAAACACTTTTGTGGTAGATTACTCACTATTTATTCCAAGTATTATTTGCTATACTTGACCTTATAAAGCCATATTGATACGAGGACAGAAATCATAATGTCCTCAGTCGTTAATACTGTAGCTTAAATCTTTTGATATTACATGTACAACTAATTAGGATAGATTACTTATACACATTAATTAGGTTCTGATTCTATTACGGTGTATTTCACCATTAAAAAATACAGACTTTGTGTGCTTCTTCAACTCATTTGACCGAATACAAGTTTCAAATGTAGCCTTTCGTAGGGCGGCGTCATAATTGAGGTATAAATATGAATCAGAACTTGAGGAATCAATCGTATTTTTTATTTCAAGCTCATTAGAATTCAGTCTCCAAATTTAGGATTGGTAAGAGACTGAACATCATCTATATATATGTATGTGTAGTTAAATGATTTGGCGACAGTCTTTTCTCGAGATTTAACATGGTTCTACATTAACTCTGCTTCATGAAAATAATGAAACATATCAGTAAGCAACAGTGCATAGTTGTTTGTACCCATTGGTATACCGATTATTTATTGGAGAATTATATTATCAAACACAACAAATATGTTATCTATCAAAAACATTTTGTTGATGGTATCTTCAGTATATTTTTGTTTGGAATCCATACGATGCTTGACAAAATAACCAGAATCCTTGTTCAGCACCAGATATTTGTATCTTGATTTACAGTTTTTGCAAAAGAATGACAATTGGATAATTTCTTTAAGACGTTCTTTAAATTTAGAATAAGGGATAGTGGTGTACAGTGTAGAAAAATCAAATGTTTTATATTGTTTGCACGAGATAAAGTATGAGAAGCAAGATGTGAAAGTAATTCTTTTGTATTTTTGGCTGATGCCAGAAGTAGAATAGACTTTTTCTGAAAAAGACTGAAGACCATCTTTGACGACGGTCAAAATTTGTGTTACAGCTACTGATATTGATTTAGTACTACATTTAGATGAAGCGGCTATATATATTTCCTTCCTTCTATGGATTATTTATGGAGTTTAGGAATCAAATACAAGTATGGAAGGTCAAGTTATTCCTCTTTAAGATTGATACCGAAAGACTCGAGAACTCCCCTATAGGTGAAACAAACATCTAAAATTAATATATATATATATATATAGGGTTATCTGATATCCTATCTAAACTAATCTCCTCAACAAGACATTCAAGGTAGAATGTTGAAGGAAGCCTTATAACCCTTCCTGAGCACCCGGCCTCACTTCCCAGGTGGAAGTTCACGTGTCTGACCTGACTTGTCAGTTCTAAAAATTTGCTTATGGATTGTGATTCGGACATGGATTAGTATGTTTGCTTCTGATATACGTATGTACGGAAGTTATAAAGATCTCAAATAAATCCGACTAATCCAAGATGTGTGACTTTTAGGGATTTCAAAAATGGGTTGTATTTGAAAAATGTCAATGGTGATAATGTTTACTAGGACAACATGATTCTTAGAAATACATGTTACAGTAAAAAGTTGTAGGTTAAACCCATAGAGAATTGGTCTGTTTTGACAAACAGAAAACAATTAATGCCATACAAACTTACCCCATGATTTTATAATAATTATTATAAAGCAAATGTTAATCATTGAATATAATGTCATTTAGATGGAAATCAGGTGATATGAATTCATTATTCAATTTCTATTGCTTAATATATCGTTTTGTATTATCGTTTGGTTTTAAAAGAATTATATATGAGTTGGAATTCCCAAATGTAAAATTAGTAGAATTTTAGTTTATAAGTTTTCATGTTTTAAGTATAATTTATATAGATCCGTAAGCGAATTCTGTATTCATATTATATAACCAGTGAACATTAGGGATTAATAATTAAGTTACGTTTTGTAATTGTATTATATTGCGGCTACATCCTATATAGCTTATTGACAGTTAATGTCGACAATCATTACAAACACTGCTGGCAATTGTTTATCATTTACAAAATCATGTTGAATATGTAAACGTATATATAATGCAGGACAATGCACAAGTCAAGTTAAATGATACGTTGAACATGCACATTTTCGATTTTTTTTCTATTTACACAGTGGCCAGTCTACAAGATGAACATATTCAATCAAACCAGAAATGTCAAGTTATTTGATTATATTTACAATACTGATTATTACTCCTTAGATGAAGCTTGTTTTAGCAATTCCATGATATCTGCCAATGAACACAGTTGCTTCGGAATAAAAGGATTGTAGGAAAAACGCCGATGTTTTCCATTTATGAGGTCACAAGGTCACCGACCTTATCACTGGTGTTTGGCGTATGAATAAAAAATGCACTTTTACCTTACGTCATCATCATCAACAACAACAACATACTTTTTGACGTTTCCACACGTGGTTTTGTTTACAAATAAAATCTCGCAATAACGTAATTTTTGTTGACTTTAAAAAACACATTTATATTTAATAAATAAATTACAAACAAAAAAGTTTAATAAAAATAAATAAGTATATATTAAAAATAATACATGCAATTAAATAAAAAAAATTATGTTGCTGAACGTATGCGTCGTCTGCACATTCGGTCTGTGGATCGAATAACAATGGCCGAAAGCGAATTTGCCAACTTCGACTTAAGAGTGACAGATCCCGATTTCCAAGACATTTTAGATGGCTTTGATTCGGATTTTGATGACTTTATAGCAAGTGGTGGTATTGGGGCATCAACAATGTGCTCAACGCCAGAATACCAGACATTTTTAAGAGAACTGGGCATGGTTGAAGACCCGGAATCCCACCAGCAGAAAGCCCCCCATCCAAGTCGGAACCCATGGAAATATCAACAGCAAGCAACTCTAGCAAGAGATTTAAATCTATGTCAATAGACAATCTCAAAAAATTTGAAGAAATGAGCCAAAGCGATGCAACAAAAAGAAACACACGATGGGGTGTGAAAATACTGCAAGGTATATATCGGGTGTATATTTAAGTAAAACTAAAATAATTGATAAAATTAAATGAAATAATGAATGAAATTTATGCCGTTACAGCAGGAGGTTAAATGGGTGCAATTTCAAATTTTCGATGTTACTAATACAATGCAAAGTTACCAATTCAATGCAGACAAATTAATTCATTACATCTGACATCTTATTAGCACCATTGATTGTACAAATTTATGAGTAGGGCATCATAATTTTTAAATATTTTAAAGACTGCTTACAATTTATTATTTAAGACCAGTCCTAATTTTTACTACACAAGCTATCCATTTTTCAATTATAAATAAAAATAAAACAAATTTATTTCAGACTGGCATAATGAAAAGTTTGGTAGCGACATGGACATGCAAAATATTACAGTTGAGGAGCTGGGCAACAAAATGGGTCAATTTTACTGCGAAGTTCGACCGCAGACACAAGAAGGAAGCAAAGGATCGGTAGAAAAGGTAGTGAAGACACCAACAGAATATCACAAAAACACTTTAAAAAACATAAGATGTGCTATAAACAGACATTTGTCAGATTTGGGCCGACAAATTGATATTGTGCATGACCCGGCATTTAAAACTGCAAATAAAATATTAAATGGTTATTTAAAACAAAATATGGCCATGGGGAAATCAAAACCTACCCAACACAAAGAAGTTATATCAAAGCCCGATTTAGAGAAAATTTCTGCGTACCTTGATGGCGCCTCTGATAATCCAATAACATTACGCCTGGCTATCTGGTACTTTCTGTCTATCCATTTTGTCAGTCGCGGGTTAGAATTCCATTACAGATTGCACAGAGATTCCTTTGTATTTAATACTGATGAAAATGATAACGAATACGTATCACTCACTCACGAGACACAACAAAAAAACTATCAAGGTGGCCTTAATTCCAAGGAAGAATTTTCAGACAAGCGCATGTACGCCACTGGCGGCGAATCGTGTCCCATAAAACTCCTTAAATCTTTTTTGAATAAAACTGATGAAAGTTGCACAATGCTTTTCAACCAATGTAATAAAGAAGCATTAGCTTATCCTAAATCCACAGACATCTGGTACATAAACAAACCACTGGGGAAGTACACGTTCAGAAACTTTCTCCCCGACATTTGTAAGCAGGCTGGATGCTCCACGAGGTACACTGCCCATAGTTTGAGAGCAACAGCAATCCAGGCCATGAGCGATCACGGATTTCAAACACGAGAAATCATGTACTGGTCTGGACATAGATCAGAGGCATCAGTACGTAGCTACAATAGAGACTACACCACGTCTCAAAAACAGTCAATGAGTGCAGTCTTGGCAGCGACTGCATCTGGCGGCCGTCAACTACAAAATGATTTCCCGCGGAAACAAACCACAGCTGAAAATACCAATGCGCCAACGGCAATTGAAATCTCAAATAGTTTATCTTCTGTAAAGTCGGGTTTATTTAATAATTCAAATTTTACGAATTGTTGTTTCAATTTTAATATGAAAATGTAAATTTTCAAACATAAATTAATATATTGTCAACGTTAATTGGATGGACTATTTTGTGTTATATTTTCACCCAGGCTGTTCCATCAGATGATCATACACGGCGATAAACAATTTCAATGGGGTACAGCAAAGGTTATTTTCATACGGAAGAACAAAATTTATGAGAAACGTGTATTGTAAATATAAGAAATGAAATCAATTTCATTCTTATTCAACGGGTGATGACTACTAGTTGCCATTCGCAAATTTATCATGAACTGCTTCGCAGTTCACTCAATTTGCGAATGGCAACTAGTAGTCATCACCCGTTGAATAAGAATGAAATTGATTTCATTTCTTAAATATGCTTATATGTTTTTAATGATCTAATTATTTATGGTATCCTCTGCTATAACTGGTTTCAGCATTATAAATTATCTTGATCAAATTTACAAAGTAAAAAGCAATGTTTGTCAAATTTTGTTGGAAAGGAATCTTGTGAATATAAAAACAAATAAAAACTGCCAAAACAATCGTATCAATGTAAAAGTAAGCTATACCACTATTTAAAACAGATAAATAAACACGACCAGCGACCAAACACGGTATCTTCAGACACAGGCGTTGCTATGTGATTAAGAAGTAACCATGTAGTTTATAGTGCATTTGTGTCCATTGTTTTTAATATTATCACCAGCATTGGTGTCCATTGTTTTTAATATTATCACCAACAACATTTAAATATTTGTTCTGTACGGATTTAAAATTGATACTTAAAAAAATACAAGTTATGGTTTGCTGCTTTTGATTTTTTATGAATATAAACATAATGGTTTTCAATTGTAAAAATTTCTGTTTGTACAATATGTTTCAATTCCGATAAATATTCCGACTGGAGTGCCAATGAAATTATTCAGAGAGAACCTTGAAACATGAAATCTATTGTTCACATTGATTAAACAGTTACACTGTATATACCCTGGTCAAAATATGTTTACTCAGCTGCTTATGAGGATAAGACTTAAGTTTACGGAATAATACACGCACGCTTCGCAATGACACGAACACACCTGACTGTGTCTAGTTGATTTTCAAATACTACTAATAATAAAAATTTTAAAAAATCATATGTTCCCTTCAAATTTATTTCATATGAATTGAATGATTGTTATTAGATTGTTATTCAAAATGAGGTTTAATTTTAATTTAAAGTTGGTTGTAAATGAAGTAGAATAGCTTAAGAAATTTTTATTGCACTATAACCACACAACTAGCTATTTACTCGAGTGTGAATTGGAAATAACCAGTGTTCCCAATATGTTTTCGTCTTTTCTTTGTTCTGTCTTGTTTGATTATTTTAGTCTTAACTTATATTGGTTTGTGTTCGTACTTGGATTTGATTTTGTCTTATACATGGTTTACAGTTGTATTTGCTTCTATTGTATAGTATAACATTTTTTCTCATGCGTTCCATTACTTGCCAATGAAACCTTTTCCAAAAAGCATTCAAAGTTGAAATTAACAAAATGTGAAATACATTAAATGATATGTATACGTATGCAAAAATCATAACCTGAATGAAATCTAAGGATAAAATATAAATAAATTGTTGTTGATGTTACGTCAATGTTTTGACAATATATATTTATTTACTTTATTGACCCTTGGAAACAATTAAAATACATGTTGCATGTTTTAAATATTGCAGCTTAATTTGAATATGTATCTAACCCATAACGTTTTTCCTTTGCCACTATTTATCTTGTATTTCATCTGAAGTGTATAAAAAGTATTATCATTATTGAAGTATTCAGGGTTTTGTGCTTCTTTGGAGTATTTCCTAGATGCCTTTGTCTTCCTTTTTATGGTAAAAACTTAAAAATAAAAATGTATGATCTTTATAAACTGTATTTATTTTTTAACCGTGTGTGTGTGTGTGTGTGTGTGTGTGTGTGTGACCTAGTAAAGAGTGCAGGTGAAATGACCACAGTAAAGAGCCTCGGTCTTTGTGTATTATGATTACGGAGGGCGATTTGATGATGAACTTTGGTGTTAATGTTGCACTAACTTTAACCGTAACTGTTATATAATAGAGTTTCATTTGACAAGAGCTGTTCATGTAGTTTAATGCAACATTATATAGAATGAGAATGGAAATTGTAAAAATATATTAACTGGTATTTTAGTTTTAGGGTATTGCAAGTCCAAAATATTCAGGAATATATCAATACTTATATTGTAAATTATTATCGATAAAGTATTTAATTTATGTTTTAGATACAAGATAACTTTATCACCATATTTAACTTTCCGGACGGCAACGACACTATGCACTTAAGGAGGAACTTTATGAGATGCATCGAGGCAATAACTTGCAGCTAAAATATTTGATTTTACCAACTGCTGTGACAACAAAAATAAAAATACGTTTCAAACCTAACGGACAATTTTTCAATTATTGTTTTTCTGTTTTCTATATTTCTAATTTGCTGCACGTCGTGAATGCACCAACAAGTACAGTTTTATAAATGATACATGTACAACGATGTAGAGTTTTAATTTCGATAAAACTAGCTTACGGCATGGCACAGATCTTCAAACATATCCGATGCATTTTAATATGTTTTAAATGATTCTTTTGAAGTGTTAAAAAACTTTAAAGTTTAAAGGCATATTCTAAAATACCTGACAAGTCATCAACAATTAAAAAGTGAAACATTTAACAAACTGTTTTCTTTAAACCTGAATATAATTTCCGTACTCATTAACCCTTCCGATAATATTATTATGCATATATGACGTCACAAATACATATTCCTTATCAGTCAAATATACTATATACTCTGAGCTAACCTTTTGTTCAGAGAAGCACTGCATGTTCCTGTTGACAGTTATCTACCTAATTACTATTGCTTTTTGTTCTGATTATTTAACTAAAAAGCTCATACGATATTTGAGGTTCATAAATTTTGGGATTTGAAATAATAACCGTGATTATTAATTAACAACATGTGTTATTGACACAATACATAAAAATCTAACTGGGCCAATATGGGCGCGTGCAAATATTCTGACGTCATTTCATTAAAAAAAATCATAATGGTTGACCACATAGCGCTTCTGAAAATCCAATAGCGGTAAGTGCAAATTAAAACTTTTTTTTCGATTACAAAATATGCTTATTTTATGTGGAAAAGTTGCTTTTGTTTGATAAAAAATATGATCAATAAAAGTATCTCACAAAATATACAAAACGCTACACATTTTCATTTGCATTTAAGCGTTTCTTTGACGCGGTATGTTTAAAAACAATCAGACTACAGCGAATGTCAGACAAACATATTTGCTTGAGGTTTGCTTGAGGTTTTATCGCTATGACATAATGAGAGAAATTGAAGATTTTGACTTATAAAACATTCGCTTGGAATGACCGATGCCAATCAAAACTTGCCAAAAATAACAGAAATGTCAATGTAACAGTCGACGATACTGACAAATTTATTTAGAGTATAAAATATTCATCAATAAAATTATTATTAATCAGGTTGTATCATATTGACGCAGTTATTTGGCCTCGGTGTGTCATATTGGCTTTGGCCTCGGGCCAATATGACACACCTTGCCTGACACATCTTGCCAGAGCCGGTATCTCTGTTGGTGGCTGGTGCCCCGACGATATCACATGTCAGAAATATACTATCTAATTTGCTGGTAGTTATAATTTGTAATTCCTCAAAACCACTCCCTCATGCAAAGTATTTCCTTAACTTAATTTAGTAAAATATATTTATTTGTCCTTTGAGTATATTTCCAACATCCTTAAAACAATTTTGGTTTCATAATTTTGTTCCAAGCACTACTGATGAGGAATTGTTTTCCGAAACGTTTGTCTACTGCTGTAAACTTATGACTGGTATAATATGTGATTTAACGGTTTCAAATTTGAACAATGTGTACCATCCATTTTACTGAGCTAATATATATACATTGAACATTTAGTTACCGACAATAGAAAAAAAATCACATTTCAAATCCAATTTCCCAAAGTCGGCCACAGGTGAGACAGGGTTTGTCAACTGTAGAATGTAACCCTAATCATGAAAGTGGAATTATTTTTGTATGTGTCACAAGATTAAATCATATTTTAATCACCTGTGCCTATTTACAAAATAAACAGAGTTTTTAACTTGCAATTATTATGAAATTATTTTTACTGAGGAAAACGTATTTTATATCTCAACATTATTAACATCTCTTCAATAATTATGAAGAATTGATTCACTATGATCCAATAATTGTTACTCAAAAGAAGGAAACCAACTGGATCAGTAAAATTGGGTTTAAAACAAATCGACCACCATATTTATCCGTGTTCAAATCATGATAAACAATTTGGAAATTGGCAAATAAAGTTAAACACAAACTTCCACCAGGAAATTGAGGCTGGATGCTCCGAAAGAGTAGGCACTACCTTCCCCCTCTCTGGCTAGATACATTTAAATTGCGTGTGAAATTAAATTTTACATTGAAAGAAACATGGATCTCAAATATATCAGTCAAAAGCAAACTTATCAATCCATGTACAACAAAATGCTGCATAGAGAGAACGGTGCCTTGAATACTTGGTTTATCGTAATTGATTGCCTGCTACATCTATATAATGATATACACGTAGCTTTACCTTTTACAATCATCTAAAAGAGATTTATTTTTTATTGAGATCAACTACAATCATCTTTTATTCCAAAACTTGTCATTATGTTCATCTGATGAATAATGTACGATTACTTCAAAAAGACCACCTATCCGGAATTCAGCCTTTGTCAGCATTGCAGGTAGCACTGTAATAACACATACATGTCGTGTTATTAAACTTTACCTTGTTTTACCTTACCACGTTCAGGTAATATACTAAATTCAAAATTTCAGACTCCATCATACAGGAATTATTGAAATCAATCGCCATTGTTCCTCTATTGACGTGAGATCTGATCAAAATCACATAAACGCTTTGAAGTGGAACAATATCATTAATGAATATGGCCTTTAATTATTGGATGACATGTTTGAATTTATTACCATGACAATTACTCTATTATCTAATTTGAAAGATGCAGAAATAACTTTATGATATAATAATCTTAAACGATCCTAATCGCCTGTAATTAAAATTGGTAAAATTACACCTGATTAATTTGCAATACAGCAAAGAGGGAGTTCTTGTTCCCTAATGGCGTGCCATTTAATTAACGTGATGTTAGTCAACAGGGATAGGCTACCACAAACATCGTAAGGTGACATGCGTGAAGAGCAAATGCATGTACAGGAATAATTGTGTAGTCAGTTATAATACTGTACATAACACATCAGATAAAGTGAAATAAAATATTTAAAACTGATACCATTGACTATGTCTAGCGCATACTGACAAAAGGTATCCAAAGGTTTAACACTTTAAAGAACCAAAATTGTAAAACCAAAATTTATTAAGTGGTTGAAAAAGTATCCAAAAGACCAAAATATATTTAACCAAATTTAGCTAAGGTAATACGTTGCATTAGAGAGTATACCTTAGTGTTTGAAGATTTTCAAATTTTACCTATCAACACATTTAAACAACATTATATGTCTGACAATACAAATATATTTCCTACTGAGCTTTTGATAAACAAATTAAAATTCTTCCTATGCTAGATGTTATTTTAAAATTCGCTGATCCGTGATAAAGGGATTACTGTGTTACATTGAATACAGTTCTGGTGAACCAATCTTTTTTCAGGACTTGCACTTTCAAATTTCATTTTGGTATTGTCAATCACTTGATTAAGATCCTTTGAAAGAGCAGAGATTCCCAATACATGATTGTGAATTCTAAACATTTTGAATTTATTTTTATTCTAATTATTACAATAACAATAATTAATTACTTAACCATAGAAATATCTTTAAACCTCCACCTACATTTCCAATTTCCGGTCATTGAATTGTGGGATTTCTTTCAAATTACTTCCTTTTGTTTACAGATGATAGGAGAGTTATGTTTCAGTAAAATCATGCACACCATTTATGAGAGAAATAAGGAATGACTATAAATGCCATCTTGACAATATAAAATGAACTGGATAACTTGAAAGGTTTGAAATAACATCCACTTAAAAACACACTTATAAATCATGTAAATATAAAATGTGAATAGAGTAGCAAAAAAAACAATAAAAAGTTAAAAGTTAAAGGCCTTGACTTCAAAGTTAACCCTTACCCTGCACTTACGTATTTTGAAGATTCCGTGGTTCCCGGCTGGATGAAGTTCTCCAATTAGAACAGATGGTTAACTATTATTTGCTATTGTTCTAGTCTGTCACACACTTTATTTGTTGCAGAATCCTTTCTGTTTTAATCATGAGTAATTAATTTCAACCCGTTAAGATTCTTTTTCTTAACAGCAATAGTTATATCTGGTCGTTTTAAATGAGGTAAAAAAAAATTATTTTAAAAATGAAGTTAGGAGACAGTTACATAAAACATAGATCACAATCTATCTCTAGTTTGATTGGAGATGTTCATCTAGTTAAGTATGACAAAGTCTTCGATATTGCGCAAAATTATGGCCTTGTTCAGAAAACAATAAGCACCTGTCACCTTTCTTTTGTTTTTCCTTATAATACCATTAGAGGACATTAAATTTCTAAAAAAATTATGTTTATTTTTCTTTACAATTTTCAAAGGATTTGTACACAGGATATTAAAATATAACTTTTACGCATCTAATTTCCAGGACAATGTATCATCTTTCAGATATGACAAATATAAAATGTTGACGGAAATAAAGTTGTTTAGGTTCAATACAAGATTTTGTATGTAATAATTGTCAATATTTAGATTCAGATAACATCGATAAAACAATTTATTGTCAAAAACATTTCATATGTAATATAATAACTGTCATCATTAAGATCTGATAAAGCTTAAACGTCTTCAAACATTAACCTTATTTTTTAATTCGTCAATATTACTTCATGAACTTTGTAACACATATCACTGAACCAGTATTTTCTGTCGTGTAACGCGCTGTTGGTATAATCAGGAAAGTATTTTAAACTTGTAATTTCTTAAGTGGAAACGGATTAGTCCGGAAATATCGTTAAATTATACGTTAAGTAGCACGTGATTAATAATTGCAAAAAAGAGAAAAAACAAATCCATTATAAACAACATATATTTTGACAATATGCTTGTCTCATTAAACCTGCACTGAAGTCAATAAACCGCACTAAAATAAAACTCAATTGGATACAGAACTAACAATTTTCTTAAATCTATTAGAATCCCGACAATCAAACACTTTCGACATTCTAGGATATTAGGGTTAATGTCCAGTGATGTGCTTATTGTACTTATTCTAATTATTGCTATTGTTGCCTGTAGCATAGTATACTCGTTAAAATAAAAGTTGAGAGATAAGGATCAAAAGTGCCTTCTAGACTCAAACAAACTATAATCTTAATTTATGTTTATGTTTATCTGTCATCACGAAGATCACTTTTTCAGATGTAAAACATGACGACAGATGATCACATCATATATGTCCTTGTTCTATAAAATAAAATTTGTGTTCTAACCGATTATTTGTGGTTTTACCAGCGGGTTTGGACACACGTTTCCGATACTAGCGGGTTTTCTGGCCCGTTATTTGTAATTTATGTTTTTGACACAGACAATGATTGTTTTTAAATCTACATTTTCAGTAGGAATATGTATGGTAAAATTTATAATTTACTATAAATAATTTGTTATCATTAATTATGAGAACCGGCTTCACTTCCCTGTTAGAAGTTTCACCTATTTTGCCAGACTCATAGTTTTAACTTTGCTTTGGGATTGTGATTTGGACACAGTTTGCTATGTTTGTTCTCTTTTATATGGTATGGTATGCATGCATGCATAGCTCCGACAGTAAGATAGCTGTTGGATGTAGTGTATTTATCTAAGAGTAGTTAAACAAGGCCCTCAAAAAGTTTAATGGCCGTCATCACAATATTGTTGATAAGTTTGATGTCTCTGTGTCCAGGATTGCCCTGGAAATATTTGACGTCCCATAGTTCCGTGTTTCTTTCACACAATTTCTATTACACACGTGGCGGGTGTAGCTAGCTAAAACAGGAAGTGCTTACCATCCCGGAGCACCCGTCCTCACTTCCCTGGTGGCAGCTCACGTTTCTATTCTAACATGTTAGTTCCAAAGTTATTACTTTGCTACTGGATTGTGGTTCGGACATGGATTAGTATGTTTGTTTTTGATTAAACTAGTAGCATGCCATTAATCTTACAGACAACAAATTCAACTCATTTTGTTATAATCATTCGTAAAATACTAATCAAAAACATATTACAACTATTTTTTTCTCAAACACGACAATTGAAAATGAAAATAGATGTTTTCATTAATCTCCATATTTGGTCATTACAGAATGGTTCTCTGATGATTTGATTAAAACACTTTGTCAACAAGTAGTCGTAACGTTTGTGTCTCTTTAATGATGATTTATCACCTATAGAACACTGGATTTTAACACGGTTTATTTATATTTAAATAGGACATACTTCACTGTCCCGCTTAAGAATGTTTTTAAATTTCGTTAAACATAAGTTTACAGACTTTCAGCATTGATGTTATATATCCAATGAGATACATATGGCGGGAAACAGTATCAAGACCGCTTCGTGTCCGGGGCAGTGATTTGCCAAAGACTGTTCACATTTCATTGTTTATTACGTCACTGATACCACCAATCAAAAGATTTATCAAGATCTTATAATTTTAATCTTAAATTATAAGATCTAAATAAATTTTTACTGTTTACGGATGCATTTTTAAGAAATATGCTTCCCGGAAAACCGAAGACATTGTGACGTAAATAGTGTTATCAGTGACGTAATCAACATCGAAATGTGAATAGTCTGTGGCAATTCACTGCCCCGCAGACACGAAGCGGTCTTGATACTGTTTCCCGCCAAATGTATCTCATTACTTGTAAATAGATTCCAAACTGTTTTATCTGTAGCAATGTCAATATGTAAACATATTCTAATATGATATATACACCAAAAGGATTGTACATTGATAATTATCATAAGAACTAACAACAAAATAATGTCTTTATACTTTAAAAATGAAGGCAATTAGAATGCGGGAAGAACATTACGTTTGATAATCCTGTCTGTTTATAACAATGTGATATAGATATTCATTCATACGTATATATAATGTATAAAATTTATTTGATTACTAATAAGTTCACTATTACATGACAAAGCTGGTGTAACTGAACTAAATAAACAGTCTCCCATATCTATATAAAAAGCAAATATCCATGCCCGAATCACAATCCAGAAGCAGATAAAGACTTTGAAACTGACCAGTTAGGTGAACCACGTGAACTTTCACCATGGAATGAAGGCCGGGTGCTCCGAAATAGTAAGCACCACTTAGCTACACCCGACACGTGTGTAATCAAAATTGAGTGAACGGAACATAGAAGTATTGGACGCCAAATATATTCAGGGCAATCCTTGACACAGCGACATCAAACTTTTCAACAACACAGTGATAACGGTCATAAAATGTTTGAAGACCCTGGTAAGTCTAGGCATGCAATATCTCTGGGTCAACAATTCATTTGTAAGCAGTTTGCGTCGTTGTATAAAGGTTTTGTAGTGGAAACGAGCTCTACCATAACGTATTAATTGGAAAACAAAATACACCATGCATAAGCAGAAGCAGGGATATTGCTGCATAGAAAAGGGAATTTGACAATAAAAAAATTGAAGTCATCACATTTTTCATACAGTTTCAAATATATCCTTCCGTGGGCGTCATATTGGTGTATAACTCTAAATATGAATCAGAACTTGAGGAATCAGTCGCTTCTTTTATTTCAAGCTCACTAGGACAGATGGCATTCACATAGTCTCCAAATTTAGGATTGTTAAGAGACAGCACGTCATCTATATATTTGTATGTGGAGTTGAATGATTTGGCGAGTCTTCTCTCCAGATTTAACAAGGTTCTATATAATAATGAAACAAATCGGAAAGCAGTGGTGCACTGTTTGAATCCATTGGTATACCGATTGTTTTGCTGGAAACGTAAGCTACCAAACACATCAAATATGTTGTCTAAGCATGAAAAATAGTCAAATGATGGTTGGCCAATAAAGAAGCAGGCTATAATACTATAATGTACTATTCGAAAAAAACAAAAAACAAAACAAAACGGAGCACTTGCTCCCACTTCCTTGGAGGAATTCTACGTGTTTAATTTAAATTGCCAATTTTCAAAGTTTAAACTTTGCTTAAATTTTGCTAGAGATAGTGATTTGGACAGATATTAGTACATTTCTTTAATGATGATAAAAAGCTTGCAGTTTGAGAAGGCATAATTCTCGAATCGTTATAAAGCGTTCGACCAAACTGGTTTGTTGAAGGAAATGGAATTTACCGAGTTTCAATTCATGTTTAGATGCAATGATGCAGATAAGCATAAAACTAAATTGTGAAAAGTAGATAACATGACGATGGTCGTTTAAATCGACTTGCTACTTCTAGATACATGGTAATTTAAACACCTAGTTTTAATATACTTTTCATTATACCACAGTCTCTTATTCTCCAGTTCGTCTAGATACTTTGAAAACAATTGAAAAGTGTAAAACAAAATGCATAATATAAAAATGCAGTAGTATGCATATACAGTGAATCTGTTGAGAAGGCTTGATTGTACTTTGAGGTAGCCATTTTGAAAATATGAAATCTGGAATCGAATCAATATCTGTCCATAGTGAGAACCATTGTTAAACCAAACAAAGATGATATCCCGCATGCGCTTCTACTTGGAAAATAAGAACGAGGTAAAGTCCGTAAAGTATTATTACCTTTGTAGTATATTGTACGAAAAAACGTGGGATAATCGAGGGGGGGAATAACGAGAAATCAAATATCATTTAACTGATATAAAATACTCTCGAAAGAATCCCTGTGGCAAAGAAACGGTAAAGTGTCGAATAAAAAATCTCTAAGGCAAAGGAACGATAAAGTGTCGAATAAGGAATCCCTGAGGAAAAGGAACGGTAATGTGTCGAAAAAAGAATCCCTAAATTAAGGAACGGTAATGTGTCGAAAAAAGAATTTCTGTGGCAAAGGAACGGTAAAGTGTCGAATAAAAAATCTCTATGGCAAAGGAACGATAAAGTGTCGAATAAGGAATCCCTGAGGAAAAGGAACGGTAATGTGTCGAAAAAAGAATCCCTAAATTAAGGAACGGTAATGTGTCGAAAAAAGAATTTCTGTGGCAAAGGAACGGTAAAGTGTCGAATAAAAAATCTCTAAGGCAAAGGAACGATAAAGCGTCGAATAAAGAATCACTGAGGAAAAGGAACGGTAATGTGTCGAAAAAAGAATCCCTGAGTTAAGGAACGGTAATGTGTCGAAAAAAGAATGTCTGTGGCAAAGGAACGGTAAAGTGTAGAATAAAGAATCCCTGAGGCAAAGGAACGGTAGAGTGTCGAATAAAGAATCCTGAGACAAAGGAACGGTAAAGTGTCGAATAAAGAATCCCTAAGGCAAAGGAACGATAAAGTGTCGAAGAAAGAATCCCCGAGGCAAAAGAACGGTAAAGTGTCGAATAAAGCATCCCTGATGCAAAGGAACGGTAAATTTTGAAGAAAGAATGCCTGTGGCAAAGGAACGGTAAAGTGTCGAATAAAGAATCCTGAGACAAAGGAATGGTAAAGTGTCGAATAAGGAATCCCTAAGGCAAAGGAACGATAAAGTGTCGAAGAATGAATGCCTGTGGCAAACGAACGGTAAAGTGTCGAATAAAGACTCCATGAGGCAAAGGAACGGTAAAGTGTCGAATAAAGACTCCCTGAGGCAAAGGAACGGTAAATTGTCGAATAAAGAACCCTGAGACAAAGGAACGGTAAAGTGTCGAATAAGGAATCCTTGAGGCAAAGGAACAGTGAAGTGTCGAATAAAGAATCTCTGAGGCAAAGGAACGGTAAAGTGTCGAATAAAATAATCCGAAGATGTAGATGAAATTAAACCACACAACTACTGTTTTTCTACAAATTGAGTGCACATGGAAAATGCAAGAATAAAGTCGTATTTTCCAACAAACTCACAAAATATTTGTCAAAACTTAATACAAAATATACTGACCTAATAGAAAAAAATATTTTTCATTCATGAAAGAGTGAAATCAATTCTGTACATGGAACAATTTTTGAACTTTTTAACGAAACAACAAATATGACTATATCAAAATTATCCCTTCTGTACCTTCTTACTTAGAACAACTATAAAGGTTATGTCGTATTCAGTAATTAGAATATTCATGATGATCACACCTGGAAAAAACCTGAACAACAATAACCTACCTGACCCTAAATACCCTGATGTAACTTTGAATGAGGCCCACTTGGTGCATAAACTTGATCAAATTTCCAAAGTTTTTGCAAATAATATTTTAATTAAAATATAATTTGGTTAGGCCAGTGTATTTTAAATGCTTTTAATTGACAGTTTAATGGAAACATTTTCAATTAAAAGAAATAAATAATAAAAATCATGTGCACTCAATTTATGGAAATACAGTACACAGAGTTTCAACTCCATTAGTGGAGTGACAGAGATATGACAAGACACTGAACTGTGAAAAAGTTAAAAAGGCCACAGAAGGTTCGTTGTTACAAATGTTTTGCATTTTTGAATATATACACACAAGTTCAACACTCTCCATGAAAAAAACCCGATATTACGTTTAGTCAATCAGAATGTGTAATTGTCATATGTCCAGTTACTATAGAATTGTTAAAGATTTGTTGTTTAACAAAGCAGTAACATGACAATTATTTAAATATGTAGAACGGAATTCAATATACTATATAACTTCAAAAATGTTATCTGGTATATATATAATATTTGACAAATCTCAGCTCATAAATATTTGCCTTTTAAATGCGTATGCATCTTTTTCTTGTGTTTCAATTTTGTATTTAGATCTGGTTTCTATTTACAATTATCGTCAAAAGGATGCAATTGCAAAGGTTGCTTTCATCTTGCGTAATGAGTGTTTGCTGCATTTTTAGACAAATATATTAGCAATTAGCATTACAACATAGTGAAACAGGTGTCTGGGATTTAATAAAAAGGAATTTTTAAGAAGACCAAGTATAGCTGAGAAGGTCTTTTTCACAAGAGATATTTGATAACTACAGAGAGTAGTTATGTGATATATTCTAAACATTTAGTAGATACATTGCTGTATACCCCAAAGAAGTCGCGCCAATTTTGTACCACATGGCATGTAAAATCTATCCATCCAATTCTGGAATTTGTTTATGTGACTGAATAATAATACAAGATCTTCCAGCATTAAACCCTTTTTCTGCCTTTTTTGTTCGCGTAAGAATCAGGTTATATACATACAAAACCTAAAGGGGTATTTTTTTATGTTTGAACAAATAATAACACCTTTTTTAACCATCATGACAGATCATGACCCATCAGATCTGTAACAACAGAGGTTTCAATACTAACATCTGTTATTGTCATATTTATAGCATTTAAAATTCAAGCAGCGTTTTGTATTTGTGGTTGTTAAATTTTAAAATATCCAGTGACAGAATAAAACTCATCAATAATCGTAATCATAACAATCTCCTTCGTTGTTTTAGTTTTATCAGCGCTACCAAAACAGCGGGATATAAACTGAAAAGATAAGACTCCGAAGTTTTAACATGTTTAATTATTTCCTTGCTATTTCATTTAAAGACAAATGGTCAGAAAAAGTATTGCAATATGATTCACCCAAACTTATACCATTTGATAATTCCGGAAAACAGTAATGCGACTCATTAATAGTAACAATAAGAACATTTATAAAAATGTATTTATCTTTGTCATTTTGAGCTCATACATCTCCATGGCACTTCTATCTATTGGTGTTGTCTTTGTCATTATTTTATTCAACGCTTTTTTGCTAGTCACTGCTTATCTAAAGCAAACTCTACAACTGCCCTCTTTAAAACTGCGGTGCCACTCTCAAATTGAAAATAGGAAACCAACAAATGAAAAAACTAATTAGTAGAATAAATGCAATCAAAAACAAAAGTACCAACCAATTCATGTCTAAACGATAATCCCAATCCCAAAGCAAAGTAAAAACTTTGAACCTGTCACATTAGCTAGGTTAAACACATAAACTTTCACACATCAGTCTATGCTTAACTCACAATCCAACAGCAATTTGAAAACAGAAATTTCCATTAGGCAAGTGAGGCAGGGTGCTCTTTTAAAAGGCATCCAAACGTCAATATAGACACCATTAAGTTTGTGTACGATGGCAAAATTTACCCTTTGAATATTGTTGAACGTCGCATCAGCAATTTTTCAGCTATTTGCGACAAGAACTACTTTATAAATCTCTATGGAATAATCTATGAACAAGTTCGTTTATGCATGTAAAGTGCGACTGTGTTTTATGGTCTGCCTTGTACCAGCATGTACTCAGGGTGACTTTAAGGTGCTAGGTTACTAAGTCAGTAGGCTGCAGACAAGCGTACCACTTCCCCAGTCACATTATACTGATACCAGGTCAACCTGTAAAGGCCAACGGCCAGGAAAATTCACTTCCCCACATTTGATCTAAGCTGGACTCGAAATCACAGCGATGAGAGACCCTCGATTTGTAGACTGGCGTCTTATCCATTAGACCACCGGCCTTTCAAATGGAATACGTATTGTGATATATATCTTAAATTCAATTATCAACGTAAAATAACCCAGGATATGCAGAATACAAATCATGAGATGCAGAGCAGAATACAAATCTGCAAGACAATATGCACATTGTTACATTTGAATGTCAAGTGTCTAAAAAGTTATTACATTTATAGTAAACACAAGAGGTATGATTATTTGTCAAGTCTACTTCCAGACAAACACAGTGGTCCAGTCTGGGCTCATTCATCAATGCAAAGCTTGGTTAATATTTCTAATATTCAAATATTGTATACGATTAATACAATTCATTACTGCTTGATAGAATACAAACAAAATGTGAAAATCTAAAATCGTAACAAACCTACCTGATTCCAATAATAGAACTGTTATGAAACAATAACATTGATATTAAGACAAAACAAACATGTTCAAATCACAACACCTACAACACATTTAATTTTAAACCGTTTAAATAAAATCAACATTTAGGATTTTATAATTAAAATTTGAAATATAATCGTCAGTACAAAAAGGGATAAAGATAATAATTTTCGTTGCACTAAAACATTTTTTGTTGCTAGTAATTAAATATCTATTTTAATTGCTTTGTAATTTCGTTGTTGTTATTAAGCCATATAATGTTACATAAAAATCGAATTAAATAATTTTATATATCTAACCTGATTAGCTTTTGTCATCAACTACATATCATAAAATAAATATTACATACATAAATCCACCCACAATTTTTTTTATTACAAACACACTTTATGCTGTCTTTCTGGGGTAGCCAATAACATTAACTTTTGACTCTTGTTTCTATTTTAATCCACTGATATGTCAATTTTACGATTTAATGACTTTTAAAATACTAAGAAATGTTTCGGTTGTTCATAAATATTAGTTCACATTCTATATTCGATTGATTGATTAAATTGGGGTTTTACGCCCTACATTTCCTATTTGATCATATATTTGTTTGTAAGACAGTTTGAAACGGCAATGCATTAAAGCAGAATACATAAACTTTAACCTCATTCAAATCTGAATTCAAAGTAACACAATGGAACAGTCGACAAAAATCTGCATGTTGCAGCTTTCCTGTTAAAATAAAGAAGAATATAGTGTTATATTACCTTCATATAAGGTACAGGACAAGAGTTGTTATGAGTATATTATTAGTAACAAATGTAGCATTTAGATTTTATATTAGCTAAACAGGAGATATTTACCATTCTAAAGTACCGACCTCATTCTCCTGAAAGAATTCCACGTGTTTCACCTAATTTGCGAGTTTTAATTTTGCTTTGGTATTATGATTTGGTCATGGATTTGAATGTTTGTTTTTTATAAATGGTACTTTACTATACCTACTTATTTTTCGAACTTTGCTACTTTTAGAAACTATGTGTTACAATGATACAGTAATAATAACAACTAAAAACACACAAGTGCGCGTTTAATCCGGTACATGTTCAAATTTCGGCAATTTTAATCAGAGGTACCAAATTGTATTTTTTCTTTTTAGCCGTTTTATTTTTGAGTCATCGCAGTTATATTGATAAGAATGCTCTCTTTGTATGGATGTATGTGACGTCCTATAATTTAATTTTTCTTTCATTTTCAATTTCGATTACACACGTGACGGGTGTAGCAATCGAAACACGAAGTGCTTACCCTTCCGGATCGTCCGGTCTCACTTTTCCGGTGGACGTTGATGTGTTTAACTTAATTTGTTATTTGAGAAACTATTTTACAGTTCATTGATATTGAAGTAACACTCATTGCGAAAAAATCATCGTGTGATATCTTCATGTCAAATATTAAAACTGTTACGTCGTGATGGCAATAAAATACCATTGTATTAATTAAAACACGTTATCATGTTGATTCATGGTTCTGATCAAACAATTATTTTTCTCTCAATTAATTATATGGCTTCATCAACCGTTTAATTACTCACCCTATCATCCATATTTGTAATTGTATTTTAATATTTTTATTACATATTAATTTGTTTTATGACCCAGTAAATATGAATCTGAAAATCTAATTTGGATATCGACCGGTATGTTTGTGTTTTACTAAAGTTGTTGTTAATAAAATGCATAAATCTTTAATAATTTAACAGCAAGCGATCAAAACTTGACATGTTTGATTTTTTTACCATGGCGCGTTACTTATTATTTATTAATTATAGAGTATTAACGGTATACTTCA
This sequence comes from Anadara kagoshimensis, assembly GCA_021292105.1. Lineage (NCBI taxonomy): Eukaryota > Metazoa > Mollusca > Bivalvia > Arcoida > Arcidae > Anadara > Anadara kagoshimensis. The sequence continues at coordinate 59,000,402 of CM037858.1, forward strand.
TCAGTATTTTTTATGATTTACGTGACATAGGTAACAGACATAATAAGATAAGATTGGAAACTTCTTTATACTTTTTAAATATAATCACAAAAATACTTTATGAAACATATGCTGTTTTCTTTTATCGGCAATAACTATAAGAATGTTCCTTATCCTGAATTTACGGCGATCTTCTGAAACCAGAGTAACACTATGTTACCGTTGACAAAAATTTGCATGCTGTAGCTTTACTGTTAAAATAAAGTTTAAAATAAAAAATTACTGTAAAATACCCGATATGGGTATATTATGAATAGTAACAAATGTAGCATTAAACATCTATATTAGCTAGACAGGAGATGTTTACCGTTCCGAAGTACCCGGCCTCACTCCCCTGGTAAAAGTTCACTTGTCTAACCTAACTTGTCAATTCCGAAGTTTTTACATTGCTTCTGAATTATGATTCGGACATGGATTACTATGTTTGTTTTTTTTATTTCATTTAAATGTTTTGTTTATCAAAGAACTTTATCAAACCAACCACAAACATACCGGTCAATGTCCAAATCACTCTTTTAAAACAAAGAAGTAAAAACAAAATGTTATCATATCAAGAATGTGATAAAATGACGTTCAAACTCATAATTAATCGCTTCATTCTACTTAGTGACCTTTCCATAAAAACATAAATAAACCCATCCAAAGTACAATATCAAACGCAAAATAAAATCTCGGTAACTGGAAATTTGTATTTATATTATTTAATTCTTTATGAAATTTCGGACATGTTCATGTCCAATCGATGTCTACAGTAGTTGTTTTTTCGACGTTTTTTGCTTCGTTGAACGTTATATTTATTGTTTACAAATATATTTGCAGACTTCTCCCAATTGTATTGTACATTGCATAATGTAATCAAAAACAAACATACTAATCCATGTCCGAATCATAATTCAGAAGCAAAGTATAAACTTTGGAACTGACAAATTAGGTTAGACACGTGAACTTCCACCAGGGAAGTGAGGCCGGGTGCTCCGGAAGGGTCAGCACCTCCAGTTTAGCTAGCTACACCCGCCACGTGTGTAATAAAAATGTGTGAAAGATACATGGAACTATAGGACGTCAAATATATATCCAGGACAATCCTGGATATAGAGACATCAAACTTATAATAATACTGTGATGACGGCCATAAAACTTTGCGAGGGCCTTGATAAGCCTAAGCTTGCAATATCCCTCAGTCAACAATTTATTTGCAAGCAGCCTGCTTCGTTGTACAAAGTCCCCGTAGTGGGAACAAGCTTTACCATAGCGTATTAATTTCGAAACAAATATACCATAAGCAGGAGAAGCAGGTATATTGCTACATAGAAAAGGAAATTTGACAATAGAAAAATTGAAGTCATTATTTAGAAAACACTATTTAGAATAAGGGAGCGGTATATAGAAATTTTTAAAATCTAATAATTGGATAATTATGAAAAATACTGCTGATACAAAATTAAATTCATTTTGTTAGTCAATAACAATGTGACCTGTTAAGAAGAGCAATAAAACCGTAATGATGTTGTAAACCTATCCTCGTTCAAATTCATGGAATTACGTAAACTGCGTTTTAAATCTTTTAAATGGTATTGAACGAAGTAATTATAACACAGCGCATATGTAGTTCACAACATAATACTTGGTGAATTTCAATAAAAATGTTAATCTATATTTAGAAAAGCAGTTAAATTCTAATGGTTTTTGTAAACAATTTCTGATTAACTTTAACGTGTTTAATTACGTAAACTACATTATTGCCAACACACAATTAACACATTACACTAAACGTAGTCACAGATATCGATTACTGAGAAAATTAAGTATCTTGGAATTTCTTAAAGCCAAAAATCGGCCACTTATTTCTCAGATGGTTATCTGCAACATAGTATTATCATACAAGCTCAAAGTTTTATCAACAAAAAGTTCAAAATATAAAAAAGAAGTGAACTCAGTAACAGACACGACACAATACCGGGTAATGACAAACAGCCAAGCAAGACTAGACTCTTTTAGAATCACTTATTATACAACTTCCTACTTTGACTCGATTTTGTTTACACTTGATGGTTGTACCTAGCTAGATGTGGGGTTATTTCCCTTCTGGCACACTCTGGTTTTATTCTCCTGGTGAAAGATCATGTACCTGCACTGACTATACCCATTTATGTCATATGATTTTAATCACATACGTTTAGGCGTTTTATAAAATTGATAGAAACAATTCGGTTTCAGACAACACTTGTTTTCAAATCTCTACATCTGTTAGGATCATATAAAAGATAAACAAGTCAGGCAATGTCATAGAAAGTACAACCCTTTATAAAAATGAAGGTTAATGTGTCACTTCGTAGACATAAAGGAATTTTGTAAAATCGTTTATGTCTGCTTGCATGTTTACTTCACACCAAATGTCAGTTTATTGGTGAACAATTGATCTGGCAGCTACCATGATGGTGTTTCTGCACTCAATTATATTCCTTTAACGACATACTCGGTGCCATTGGTCTTGATTTAATTTGACATCTCCAACAACTCTGAGACTTGTAGAATTCGAGTACAAAAGATACATTGAATCTTAACTCTTGGCTTCTATATAGATAATCACCATGGCCTACTTTCGTTTCAGTTTTAGTGCTTGCTTTACTTCTTGAGTTAGATATCATGGTTCTATTCCTAACAAAGTCTGCCTAAAGACAGCTGAGCTAATGTCATGCGGAAACGTAGACCAGAAGACTAAGTCTTACCTTTATACACTTATATGCCTGATAGTACTAGCAGTCGTTGTAATTAAGAAACGAAATATTGTATCCTTACATTCTCATACATGACAGGTGTAGCTGAATATATGATTAACCTCCGTAGGTCCAGACCTCTCTCTCTCTCTCTCTCTCTCTCTCTCTCTCTCTCTCTCTCTCTCTCTTGCTCTGTGGAAGTTCGCGTGTTTGATTTAATATTTGAGTTTCGCAGTTTTTGCCTTAGACTGGTAGGTTTGTTTTCAATTTAATAATGATTAATTTGATTTATCTGTTTTTACTTTTGTTTGGAAGTATGGTTTGATATGTTTTTATTCGATACTGATTAAACGGTAGCGCTTCTTGACTAGATTAATTGTTTATTATTTACTTTGTTGTATATTTATTGTGGAATTTCTGCTAATCTCATTTACAGAACTCATTCTTTCTAATTTATGAATATTTTTATTGTAATTCCCATTTTCTATTTTATTGTTGATTTTTTATGAAACAAATCACTTGCTACTTTAATCGTTTTAATCTAATAATTACTTTTAACTTTATTTATGTAATACTGATAAATTCATTTAATTACATTGTTCATCGTCTTTAGATCGAACACGCATTTAAATTAGGTTCACTCGTCGTTATGCAATTTCAAAATATACTAACTAACATTATTATCATAAGACTATGTGGTTTCCTAATATTGTGAAAATCAAATTGCCATCTTTACAAAGACAAAATTAAGCCAAGTTTTAATCAATCTAAACTGACTACATGTTATGTAATGTTTTGCAAGAAGATTTATAAAATGAAATTAAATAAGGGTTCGACATAAAGTGATTAATTACATAATAAAATTACAAAAAGAACAGAAAAATACAACACTAAAATCTTCTTCAAACATAAATGTCAAGCATGTTGCACAAATAAAAAAGCAAATTAATTGCTTTATGAAAATCGTTCAAACTATAAGCATTTATAAAAGTCTACTAAAAATAGTAAATAGTGGTTATAATTAATTTGACTGTTCTTTGAGTTCGCGATTCTAATTTCTAGTTATTTAAAATTACTAAACCAGTGTAAATGTTATAATGAAAACCAAGCATACCAACCTATACCCAAATGACAATCAAAAGCACAGTAAACACATTGACATTTACATGTTAATTTAAGCACGTGAGCTGCCACCAGGGTATTGCTCCGGAAGAGTATGTATTTCTTCTTTAGCTACCTACACTCGCCACTCTTGTATTTAAAACTAAGAATGAAAAGGACGGACGTCAAACATATCATGTATAATTCTGGATAAAGAGACATCATACCTATCATTAATTGTGTTGGCGACCAAAAACGCTTTGTAGGTCTTGAAAAGCCTTAGCTTGCAATATCCTTAAAAGAGAAAACTAAGTTTAGTATGTAAATAAATTGCGTTTTGAATGACGAATATTGTTCAACCTTACTGACAATCAATCAAGAAAGAAAGTTTTGAAAAAGAAAAATCACCAAATTGTTAATCAAAACATTGAATGCAGGACAGTAACTCCAAAAACATAATCCAGTAGATATTACATTCACATGAACGATACTATATAAAGAAAAATCTACTGTATTTCCACAAATTCAGTGCACATCAAAATGCAAGAATAAAGACGTATTTTCCAACGAATTTACACAAAAAAAATTGTCAAAACTTAATACAAAATATACTGACCTAATAGGAAAAAGTATTTTTCATTCATGAAAAGGAGAACTTAATTCTGTACATAGAGGAATTTTTGAACTTTTTAACAAAACAACGAATATGACTTTGTCAAAATTATCCCTTATGTACCTTCCAACTTGGAACAACTATAAACGTTATGACATAATCCGAATATTCATAATGATCACACCTGGAAAAACCCGAACAACAATGACCTACCTGACCCTAAATGCCCTGATCTAACTTTAAATGAGGCCCAATTGGTGTATAAACTTCCAAAATTTTCGCAAAATGTCTCTATGTAGAGGAGAACTGAACAATAACGTTTTTAATTAAAAATATAATTTGGTTGGATCAGTGCATTTTAAATGTATTTTCTGATAGTTTAATGGAAACATTTTAAATTAAAAGAAAGAAATAAGAAAAACCATGTGCACTCAGTTTATGGAAATACAGTACGTATGGTGATTGAACTATAAAAAATATATCTTATATACACTTCTTCTACAAATCTGATTATGATATGATTAATTGAAGGCGTACGATAATTAGAATTGACGCGAGAAACACTGTGCCCTTGATGTCGACTTAAGATTACCTATCACGACACGATCCTAGTTTTACTTCACACACGAGGCTGAGTATTAAGTCTACTGAGGATTCAAATTAACTTTTTGTTTCTTGGGAAAAGGTCAATTTGTTTAACTTTCACAATTTCCAGTCGCTAATCTCAATGATCACACTATAAATCAAATAGGTTTATAATTCTGAAGACGTGTATTGTTTTTAAGGGTTTTTTGTCTCGACAATAATAAAAACAAACATCAGGACTTTCTTTCTCCACACAAATAATAACATATATATTCTTTCGCTCAATAAAAACACAATTTCAACTTTCGGCAAGACATAGTTCAGCGATATACAAATCCTTACAAATCTTGTTCCATAGCTAATTCTAGTGCCTGGTCTTAAACAGATATATTCGTTCATATAGGTTCTGCTCTGTCAGTTATCAGATCACATGTAAAACGTTGCTGTAACACAGCATGCAATTATAAAAATATTTATATTTGGATCTATTCAAGTCTTAGAGAAACTTGATCCTGTAAAAATTACTTATTTTATTTCCTCTGATTTCCCACTTAACTCTCTTTATAGACTTGTTAAGTGGACTTTGTAGCTACTGGTAGTTATGATTCTTTTAAAAAAGAGTTCTTATAAAATCTTAAAATCTTGAATTAGCTGTTTTTTAAATGTCTTATGTTGCTCCCTTCCGGAGGATTCGGTCTCACTTCCATAGTGAAAGTTCACGTGTTAACCTTATTTGCTACCTTTAAATGTTTTAATTTGCTTTCGGACTGTGGTTTGGACACGGATTGGTATGTTTGATTTCCTTTTTACGTATTAAGTATTCAAATTTTATCTTTTGTCAATGATATTTAAGAATTTTAATTTGTTCAACTATATACTAGATTATGTCGATGATGTTATGATCATTTGTTATATGATAACAATTATATACAACTTGTCATTTTCATTATCAATAATATTCGTGTATACTATTATATAATATAAAAACTCATTTTTATTTATCATTATCATTTTTAAAATAAGAATGAAAGGGGTCTTTCGGTGCTTTTCGAAAAGCGTAAGCCAATTATATGCTTTATTAGTGGAATAGAAAGTTGATATTGTCTTAATGAGAAACATCGCCGATCCAGATCAACGTTTGTCTTTGATAAAAATTTGACGTGTAAAACCCATTGGGGGAAATATGGAAAACAATCAGCATTGTTATATATATTAATATCGCAGACAATGTTACCCAAATGTATACTTATTCTATAAAATACTGTCGGTTGGGTTTTGATTAAACGTCATCCATCGATAAAAATCGATACGTGGATGGAACTATTCTAAGTATTGCCTAGATTTTTGGTCAATTTATGTAAAACTTTAAATCTTCTTATTCAAAATAAGTGGGGCGCTTTTCGGAACCTAGGCTGTTACGTAGGCTAATTTTGTGACTTTTTGTTGAATGATATTATCGAATAAAAATGTGCAGTACAAGGAATACCGTGAAATTCAAAATGCCTACATGATAGAAATGCTATCTCAGGATAACAAAGAACATAAATGATCATCTTAAAACAAATTTGTGGAGTTTTTGGAGGACATAATCAAAAACAAACATACTAATCCATGTCTGAATCACAATCCAGAAGCAAAGTAAAAACTTTGGAACTGACAAGTTAGGTTAGACACGTGAACTTCCACCAGGGACGTGAGGCCGGGTGCTCCGGAAGGGTAAGCTAGCTAGCTACACCCGCCACGTGTGTAATCAAAATTGTGTGAAAGGAACATGGAACTATGAGACGTCAAATATATCCAGGGCAATCCTGGACACAGAGACATCAAACTTATCAACAATACTATGATGACGGCCATAAAACTGTTTGAGGGCCTTGATAAGCCTAGGCTTGCAATATTCCTGGATCAACAATTTATTTGCAAGCAGACTACTTCGTTGTACAAAGTCCCCGTAGTGGGAACAAGCTCTACCATATCGTATTTATTGGGAAACAAATACACCATAAGCAGGAGAAGCAGGTATATTGCTGCATAACAAAGGAATGTTGACAATAGAAAAATTGAAGTCATCACGTTTGCCATAAAGTTTCAAATGTAGCCTTTCGTGTGCGTCATTATTCAGGTATAAGTAAACAACGAATGCTTATCTGCTTTATCTTAAAAGTAAATGATAAACAATTGTCTTTACTATGAGATTGGAAAGGTCCAAAAATATAAATAAATTCAAGTTTAAATCATTTGTTCCCCACGTGACTTCGCAAGAAACAGTACATGACAAAACCAAAACGGAACAATGTGAAATAAGACAAATCGAGAAAATATATAGACTAAGACTACTGTTAAAGGATACGGGATAAAATGCAATATATAGTGCAGTGATGCCCAAAAAAAATCTTGGTCGGCCCAAGAGATGAAAATGAAGATTACGTCAAAACCATTTGTTCGCGACACATATCATAACGTAATAAGCTAAGCAAGAGAGTATGTCATTAAAACGGAACAGCCATGGGTATATCGTTTGTTATACCACGGCTGGCTGTCTTGGTGTTTCATATGAAGGAAAACGCAGGTCATGCTAGAATTTTAAATAATGTCTCGATTTTCAGCTTTAAAAAATGAATGTTTTATTTTATTCATGTACTAAGTATACTTGAGTTTTATAATACATTTGCAATGTTGTCATGAAAAATTACATTGGAATATTTTGGTGACTTTGATGACGCGAGTAAAGTATTCCAAATTCGGTGGTTTTTAGTCAGCTTCTTAATTCAATATTTTTTCATATCACAAATGTAATCCTTTGCAAAATATCCAATATATATTTTGGATCAGTCTTTTTGCATTTTTAGAATTATTCCTGATTTACTGTTGGTCATATATTGACTTTTTTATTTGCCCCATACCTGAAAATCATTTACATTTTGTCTATTACGAAGTACCAGTTCATTACCAAACACTAAATTGTAGGCAACTGCAATTGCTATTTAATCGAATATAAAATTTTGGTGCACTGCTAACAGCTCTAAACAAGATGGATGAAAATGATATTATTTGTGACATTTTTAATGCCTTCTCTTTTTACATACTGCATTATTTCTTGTCTAACACACATCAATAATTACGATTTATTTTGACTTTATGGATATTGCTTCCTTCATCCACACTACTTTCATAGGTATCACCTGCTAAATATTATCCTTCTGTGGATTTGAAAAAAATGCGTCAATGAAACATATCCTGAAGAAATAAAAGTAGCCAAAACAAACGTATACATATGTCTCATTTCCTTATCTATATATTACAATTACCACAAATAATATCACTGAAGTTGAATTTACGATAAAAGGAATTACTTTGTATATCTTATTATCATTGTCCCGTCATTCAATGACGATCTTCTATTGTTAAAATATGTATATTTCTGATGGAAGTCATTAGAAGTCATGTTTAACTTAATTTGTCTCGTCACTTTTTGCAGTTTTTAATTTGCTTTGGGGTTTTCCTTTCGGGCATAAGCTAATAAGTTTACTTGGATCTTAACATGTACGATTTGATCGTAGTTGGTCTAATATTTTAGTCCCCGTGGAAACCAGATTCATATTTGGTATGCTCCTTTATGCAGTTGGCCTACACGTTAAATTATTATTAACTAATAATTAATTAATTAATTATAATTACACGTGAGATCCATGCCCGTATGGAAAATCACAGAACAGTTAACCACAATAATTTTAGATAACATATTTCCTACTTCCTTCAGAAAACAGAGCTACCGGCGACTGTACAGTTTAGTTGAACTTCCGTTCCCACACTGTGAACTTGGTTAATTCTACAAAATTCAATAACTACGGTATACTCCCTCAGCCACAGCATTTCGTTGGTTCCTTTAGTTAAGTATATGGTACTATGGATAATTGTACCATCATATGTTATTATTTACATATATACCTGTATTGTTTAGTAGTCTTAATTATATACATTTTTGTCACGTACATACTTTTATAGTATTATTGGTTGTATTGGTTTTTGTCAATTAAATTTTTATTGCGCTGTGTTCTTCCTTACATTGGCTGTTTAAAAGTACGCGTTTGTCAGATGCGATGCTAATTTCGCTTTTTTAAATAACTGAACATCAATAATAGTGCAAAAATGCAAAAATAAATGCCTCGACTTTCTTTTTCAAAATTCTACAGGCAAAACAGAAAAACAAATCTGACAATACACAACAGAGCTTATGATTTGATTTGCCTCACTTCCCTGGTGGAAGTTCGCGTGTCTAACCTAATTCGTCAATTCCAAAGTTTTTACTTTGCTTCTGGATTGTGATTTGGACATGGGTTAGTATGTTTGTTTTTGGTCAGATAGTTCAAAGACGTTAACTTATACTTAGATACATTTTAAATATTTCCATAAACCAGACAGCAACGCCTACAGTCTTCAATAAATAACTCCCTAGATGGTTAACATTTTACATGATTTGGTTGTACGAGGTCATGGATCGGAAACTAGCAAACACATCAGTGTAATTAATAACGACTTATATATAGTTAACTATTGTAAATTGTATTATATGTCAATATTACCGTTTATAGTGTTTACTTGTAAACACGGGTATCTATAAATAGATTATAGTTTATCTTATGGGTAAACAATTCATATTAATACAATGACGTCTTACAGTTTATAAACTCATAAAAATATATGTATATAAATTATTAGTCCAAAAGGTAAAACATCCAGACAACTTTATTCCAATTTGAACAATTTTGTTTCTCACCTTTTTGTAATTAAAAAAACATTTATGGACAGGTATTTCACATAATAGTTATTTAACTTTAATGTGAATAGATAGATATTTCTAAAAACTTTAGATAAACTGCTTGTTTCCGAAAGATTTAAAATAAATAAAAATTTACAGTTTGAAAACTATAATTAACATAGTTAAAATTTAATTCATGCATGTTATTTTTAACTGTCTTTTTATAATCAGCTCAGGGATATTGCAAACCTAGGCTTATCAAGGCCCTCAAAAAGTTTTATAACTTAGTATGTTTGTTTTTGACTATTGTTAGAAAAGTGTAACTACATTTTGCCAAATTTGATATATTTGGCGAACAAAAATAGAATTATTTCCCGAAATAATCATTTTGTCATATTTTCTTAGGCATATACGCGGGTTTATCTACTTAGACAAGAGTTTTTTACCTTTCCGCGCCAACATCAAATTTAATTGAAGAAGGCTTGCAATTTCCTTTTTTGACACCAAGAAATCCAAAAGACTCTTTTTTATAAATAAACAGAATTTTTAACTTGCATGAATATGTAGCGCAAAAACAAACAAATAAAAACATACATATCCATGTCAAAAATCACAATCCCAAAGCAAATTAAAAACTTTTAATCTGACAAATAAGATCAATTACGTGAACTTCCACCAGGGAAGTAAGGTCGGGTGCTCTAGAAGGGTAAGCACCTCCTGTTTAGCTAGCTACACCCGCCACATCTGAAATCAAAATTGAGAAAGAAAGGAACATTGAACTATGGGACGTCAAATATATCCAGGGTAATCCTGGAAGTAGAGGCATACTTATAGACAATACTGTGATGATGACCATAAAAGTTTTTGAGGGCCCTCATAAGCCTAGGCTTGCAATATCCTCGACCATCTTGTTTAATTGTATAAAGTACCCGTAGTGGACACAAACTAAATCATAGCGTATTACATTGTAAAACAAACACGCCATAAGCAGGAGATGTAGGTATATTTCTGCATAGAAAAGGAAAGTTGACAATACAAAAATTTAATTTACCACGTTTGTCATACAGCTTCAAAAGTACCTATTGTGTGCGTCATATTTTAGGTTCAAGTCTTGATATAAAGCAGAACTTGAAACATCAGTCTGTCTTCTATTTCAAGCTCACTGAGATAGACAATATTCTGATTATCTCCAAATTTGGGATTGTCAAGAGATTGAACGTCACCTAAATATCAGTATGTAGAGTTGAATTATTTGTCGACAGTCTTCTTTTCAAAGACTCCAGAACTCCACTATGGTTGAAAAGAATCCCAAAGCAAAGAGACAATTTTATTATGTAACTTCTTACAGGTGAGACCGGGTGCGTTGGAAGGCTAAGCACATTTTGTTTAGTTAGCTACATCCGCAGCGTGTGTAATCAAAATTAGGGAAGAAAGGAACATGGAACTATAGGGAAAATGTAGATATCATGTCGAACAGTTCACATATCACCATTGAGCAAAGGAAAGGTTACAATTAAAATCCAATTGTGTTAAGTACATGTACATTAGTTACAAATTCAACATTAATGATTCTACGGTTTTTAATCTGTTAATTACATGTAAAACATACTTCCTTGTTCCAGAGCAATATTTTGATTGGCTAGCTTTGATACCCCATAGTGGTGTCAATAACAAACATAAAACCATCACTAAAGCGACATAAACACATAATGTTGTACATAAATAGAACATTTTACTGCAATATACTGCCTACAACGAAAATATAAGGGTGCTACAGAAAGTACTTGATAATTTTATATATTTAAATATATCCCTTGATAATAATAGCATCCATAACATTGGATTGATGTTACTTAGTGTGATAACGACATTGCTTGTAAATGCACTGTAAAGATATGTTAGTTCTTTTAAGAGTAACATTAAGTATGTGGTATATATGTGTGGTTTTAAATATATATTTATTGTAAAAAAAATTAAGTTTTCTGTCAGTTATGGAAACTTAAGAAAGAATTGGACATTTTGCATACTGCATAATTCGCGTACATAAAACTTATTTTCTTTTCTTATAATTTAATTTACAGAATGTTTTAGAACATCAAAGTATTAATTTAAGCAACAATACAACCGTAGCAAGAAAGAATAGAATCCTGTGGTATATGAATTTAAATGGCTCTATGTGTCAGCCATAGTACAAAAGAGCCAATCATTTCATGCAAAAAAACAGAAAAGATCTGAACAATCTGAATGCTTAAAAAAAGATAACTGAGTTAAAACTGAATAACATATTCTTTTGTTACAGACAGGTCAGAACAATAGATCTAATGCTTTAATTTCCATGAAAAAGGATATTTTTATAATCAGTGGTCTTGGTATTGCGTTGTACACTTGGCTGAGTTAGTTGTTGCTGAGTACATGCTTTTCAGATTTAAATCTCTTCAGTAAGTACATCTGTACGTTTTGTGAAATCAATGCTTTGTAATGCACGTAATAATAAGGTCATACCTTGGTGGTAAAGTCTAAAGTTTTATATCGATGGTATCACTATGTGTTTGTCACCTGTTATAAACGTAGACGTAAAATCTGTTTCTTAAGATATAATATCAAATTTCTGTTTTATCTTCCAAAAATTAATCCGTGATCTCTTTAAAAATATGAACTATGAATTATTACTGCATGTTTTACAGCTAAATATTATATGATATTTTATTAATAATAGATGAAAAAAATTATTCCGAATAATACATCATTAAATAGCATCACAATGAATTATGAATTCTTACGGCATGTTTTATTACTACATATTACATGGACTCCTAGTCCTTGTCCTTGCTGTGACATTTCATCATCTTAAACATGATAATAAAACTCCTGTTAATGCAACAGTTGAAAATCACGTAGAAACTAATTTTCCAACAAGTAGATCACTTTAACTTTTTTAACTTTCGCCTTTTAAATATGTAGAACAACACCCTCCCACATGACATTTTTTGCTCCACACTTAAATGTTTTTATCGATATCGTGTGTCACGTGCTTGCTACATGTAATTTCATTGTCTAATCTTTTATTTTCATTCATATACTCGTTTTATATGAATGTTCTTAAAACTTTTGGTGATACATACACCAAGATTAAAAACATTTTATTTGTCAATAACGTCTGTAATGTCATGTGATTGTGACGGGATGGCGGTGTTAGAGTGCTGGTAATATTACAGAAAAATTGCATCTTTTAATGGAAGGAAACAGTTCTAAAACTAAAAAAACAAGATAACTTGTTCAGACTTCCACGTCTTTGTTTGTTTTCCTGGATAGGTATGTTTGATTTTACTTGTAAACTATATTTGTCTTTCAGACAAAATGTGGGATATGTTGGTTCCCTTCAGTTCATCCCTTGTCCTTACTCGAAGATACTCCCTCATGCAAAGTATTTCCTTAGCTTAATTTGGTAAAATATATTTTGGTCCTTTGGATAGTTTTTCAACAGCTTCAAAATAATTTAGGTTTTATAATTTTGGTCCAAGCACTACTGATGAGGAATTGTATTCCGAAACTGCCGTCTAGTACTGTAAAATTAAAACTGGTATAATATGTAATTTAAACCCCTGAGCCGATATCTCTGCTGGTGGCTGGTGCCCCGAGGATATCACAAACTCAGTAGGCAATAATTTCGTATTATTGTCAGAAATATACTATAATTGTCTAAATTTCCTGTATACTAACATTTGAAATTTCTCAAAAACTAAGGTATACTCCCTCATGCAAAGTATTTCCTTAGCTTAATTTGGTAAAATATTTTGGTCCTTTGGGTAGCTTTTCAACATCTTTTTTTGGTTTCATAATTTTAGTCCAAGCACTACTGATTAGGAATTGTATTCTGAAACGACCGTCTAGTGCTGTTAAATTAAAACTGGTATAATATGTAATTTGATAAGTATGATGTCTCTATATCCCGAATTGACCTGAATATATTTGACTTCTCACAGTTCCATGTTCCTTTCATTTCCAATTTCGATTTCACACGTGGAGGGCACGGTGAAGCTTGCTAAACATGAAATGCTTGCCCTTCAATAGCAAAAGGCCTCATATCCCTGGTGGAAGTCCGCGTTTTTAAATTAAGTTGCCATTTTCAAAGATTGTGTTTTGGACATGGATGGGTATGTTTGTTTACTTACTTTTACCTTGCGTTTTGATTGCGGTTTGGGCATGAATTGGTATGGGTTTTTTTTATTTTATATTCAATTCGTCATATGAACAATAACCGATTGCATTAGTGTTGATATTTTGAATAGAGAGTTTTATTATTATCTTCACGAAACAACAACAATTACTCCCCGAGTATCGTCTGAAGTATCTGCTATATTACCGGCATATGGAGGCTTGCTCTTATACTCCGTTCAGAAAATAAACGTCACTGTTGTTTACGTCAAATCATCAATTACATAGTGATGTCATTGAATAAAAACTAAACATACTAATTTATATCCAAACCACAAATTACTGAAAAATCAATTTGAACAAGTGAACATCAAGCAAGGAAGTGAGGCCTGTGTTCCGGAAGGGTATACACCTCCTGTTTAGCTAGCTACACCCGTCACGTGTGTAATCAAAATTGAGAATGAAAGGAACATGGAACTATGGAACGTCAAATATATCCAGGGTAAATTTGAATTTTATTTTTAAAGACTAACTGTTATACCTGTACATGAAAATTGCAAACACGTATTTTAAATACATTAAAGTCAGGTTACTAAGTAATCAAAATCACTATTTCCTAGCGATATTCGCATATTAGAAATGACTCTACTACATCTTTGTGTGACATTTGTTCTTATTATAAGGAATAACTGCATGTACAACTGTACATAGCTCATCATACACTGGCCTTCGGTTCACTTACAATATAATTTATATATGCAGCATTTGAGAAAAGGTACTTAAAATATGTTCTTGACAACTTAACCTAGAACATGAAACTGGGATGGTTGAGTATAGTCACGTACTTTGAACGCATAGTGTAGTAAAGTTTCAATTAAATTTCAATTTAGTTTATTAGCATTAAACATATGACAATCATGTTTATAGCTATATAACAACAATTATTATGCACAGGATACAACTATATACATTATTCTTCACAACATTTTATCTTTACTTAAATGCATTAAATATAAACGTTTTTTTCTTTTATCCCCCATTAAACAATAAAACTTTTGTAAATTTGGCCAATGGCAATAATACTCCAGTAAGTAACGCTGTCTTACTGATATATATTTTAAACAGACCAACAAAAATGGTATTCGTTTTCAATAACTTTCATGTTACGACATGTACAAATTTTTATCAATGCCATCATATCTACCACGCTAAATAGCTAAGTCATGGTTACTTATTTTAAATTTTGTTAATAATACTCTTAGCCTCTTGTTTTCTATAAAAATTAAATAAATTTCTGAACGAAACATTTGTTTTAAAAAAAGATATGTTTTCATTTTTGTAGATAAATTCAAATAACTATTCACCATTTGTAAAAATTGATCATGTATCCTTTGCTTCAGCACATCAAATGGAACAATATACGTATTTTGATTATACCAAACATCAGACATTCCCATATTACACAACAAATTTTTAACATTAAATGCCCAGTTATGTTTTAAATATTAATATTAATATACAATAATTTATAAACTTTATATCTCAATGCATCTTTATCACTACTTTTAACTTTCAACACAAACTTGAGAATTTGACAATAACGCAATTCTAAAGGTCTCTATCAACCCAGTTCCCATAACACAGCCATATTACTTGCTTTTGTGTTTACACAGAGTACTCCCTTACAAAATTTAAAATGTAAACGCTCTATATTTTCGGCTTTATGAAATCCCCATACCTCTGATGCATAATTTAAAATTGGACTAACTTTAACATCAAATAAGTACAATTTCCTATCAATTGGCAAATATACATTTTTAAAAATAGTGAGAAGTTTATGTAATGCTTTTGGGCCTTGCTCACATATTCTATCATGAGATTCATTCAAATTACCATTATAGTGTAAGTAATTATAGATTAACTTTGTCTACTACTTCTAGTAACACATCATTATAAAAAAATGTGGATATCCATAGACTTTTTGCCATTACAGAAAACCATAACTTTACTCTCATCAACATTTGCATTTATACCTCATGTTTCACAAAAAACACTGAAGTTTATTTAATAATAATTGTAACCCTTCCTTACTTTTAGAAAAAAAGAACTGTATCATCTGCATATAATAATGTGAACAACACATCTTTATCTATAATAACTGCATCTTTTTGTTCTGTAAAAACGTAATCAATTAAATCGTTTATACAAATAGAAGTGGAGATAAGGGTTCGCCTTGTTTCAATCCACTTAATAATTCAAATGGTTCGGACATAACATTGTTATAACGTACAGCTGCTTTGACTGTGGAATACATACTTCTAATCACGTTACACATTTTGCTACTAAAATTTGTATTGACTAATTTTGAAAATAACATATTTCTAGGAATCGCATCAAAGGTCTTTCTAAAATCTATAATAAATGCTGAAAATAACTTGTTGTCGTTACACAAAGCATCTGTCACAATGGAGTTTAAAACAAAAATACAATCCACTGTGGATTTGTTTGGGTGAAACCCAAATTGTTTATCAGATAATATATCCGTGTTCTCAGCCCACTTCAATAACCTGTTATTAATTACAATAGAAAACAACTTAGCAATCACACTTATTAGAGAAATACCACGATAATTATTGACATCATTTAAATCACCTTTCTTTGGTATAGGAATTGTAGTACTCTTTGTCCACTGATTTGGATAAACAGAATAATCAAAAACAAAATTAAATGTTTTACATTAAAGGGGTAACAATAAGTCGCCTGCATATATAACATATTCACCGATAACACCATCATAACCAGAATTTTTACCTTTTTTAAGCTTTCTAATTGCTTCTGCAATTTCCATTTCACTTATACTTTTATCTAACTCATCATTGTATACAGTATTACTAATATCTTCATCTTCAACAACATTATTATTATTTACATTTGCCTCTGAAAACACATCATTAAAAAGAAACAAAATCGTTTAACTCTAACTTGCAATCATTATTTACAAATTTCTTAGCCTTAACAAAATTCCAAAAATCTTTAGGATTAGACTTAGTAATATCACACAACTTTTTAACTTGTTCATGGTTGTATTTACACTTTGCACTGTGTTTGATTTTATTGTACAATGTTCTATTTTTAAAACATTCATCTAGTATATTTATTTCTACTCATATTAAAAGCAGCCCTTGCCGTTTTACAATCTGAATCAAACCATTTATTAGTATTTCTACACTTTATTCCGTAGTGATCGTACAACTTTGCCAAATATATCAAATATTGCATCATACAATACAGACGACACTTTTCTTAATAGCTATATCGATACTCTGTTGGTCATTACCGTCCATACCAGACACTGTATCATGTAACATAGGTAGTGACAACTCTGACTACGGAAAATATCAATCTTGTCATTTTCCTAGAACACACGTTTTGTTTCTCTGATAGTCGAAGGTTTATACTCCGTATCATAATTGTCAATAGAAAAATATATAGGGGCATGACACGACAATTCATTGAAATCTAATATTTCAAAATCATTAATTAAACCAAAGTCATCTTTTAAAATCATTACATAATCAACAACACTATGACCATTATCAGATGTGTATGTTTATCTAACGATACCCTTGTCTCTACCTTTCCGCCCATTACAAATTAACAATTCTGTTTTTCTTGTATAAATCTAACAATCTTCTACCATTACTATTTGTCTTACCGTCCATTTTTGATCTTTTCAATGTTTTGACTACATTATTATCTACATTAAATGTTTCACCATCTATATAATTTATTAAATTATCGTTCTCAATGTAATCTTTAGACAAACCAACCCTGCTGTTAAAATCACCATAGAGTTTAACTGTACCACTATTCTCATACTTTTCAATGTCCACTTCTAAAATATCATAAAAATCAATATTATCTCTTTTTATGTGGGAGAACATAAACATTACATAAATAAACATACACTCTATATCAAAAAACGATTTATCAAATTTTACCCTAAGATACCGTTTTCATTTTTGCCAATCGCTCTTATACCACCAGAAAAATTATTTTCATGATAAATAGATACATCACCACTATGTCTTCCTCTCTTAAATACCTTCTTACCTGGTACAGTTATACACTCATAACCCTAAATTTATTTTCATTTTTTACACATTTTACAAAAATTACAAGTACATCATTCACACACTCATACATACACAGAATACACAGGTACATGTAGAAACTCTTAAACCATGTTTAACATGTCCGAAAAAATAAAAACTCAATGCTTCAGAAAATATTTTACTCATTAAAAATATTTTTATAATCTCCCCATATTTTTTCAAAATGTTTAAATTATCTGAAAGTTGATATTGTTTTTTTCTGTTAAATGTAAATTAAAAATGTGTTTTTTGAGTTTATTAAAATTCAAACATTGTTCGTTGTATCCTTTAACTGTAATATAATGTTTTGTGGTGTTTACTATTTTATTAATAATTAGTTCTTTTTCCCATATTTACCTAAAATAGCGTCTCTTACTGTTATAGTATGTGTTATTTTCCCACTCTTCTATATCAGGCCAAATAATTCGTACATATGGACAGTAAACGAATAAATCATATATGTCTTCTCCGTATGTTTTACAAAAGGTACAAAGCGATGAAGTTTTTAATTTTATCTTTTGAAGAAAAACATTTGTACCATCTATTCTATGTATTATCCTAAAGTTAAGCCATTTTAATTTAGGGTCTTTTACATTTTTATACAAATTTGTGTACACGTTACTCCAGTTAAAAGATTCCGGTTAATTGAGCTCTAGTGTCTATTTTGATTCAATGTTTAGTTTAATATACATTTCTTTTATAAATACATCATGCTTTTGAATGTTTATTAATAAATTTTAAATCGGATATACAGAAGTTATCAACATTTTGATCATTCTCTTTGATATTAAGAAACGATATTCTGCTTCTTTTTTTCCCTTCATCATTAGTAAAATGTATTTAATTCAAACTTTTCTTCAATTTCTTTTAATTCCATAATTGTTTTTATTTCATTCAATAAATCTTTGATTTTTACAATTCCTTTTTCATTTCATTTTTCCAAAAATAGAAGATTTATCTATTTTTATCTTTTAATTTTACCATAAACTATGATTAAGTACAGAAAATCACTTATTGGACTGTGGTGTTATTCTTTTGAATTCAGCTAAGTATGTTAAGACTTTTTTTCCAAAATAAATGTTTAGCAGAATTGTCGAAACAATCTAAAAATATTATCATTTCTAAGCAGTAGTCGGCGAAGCCAACTTAACTTAAGGTAGTTCCATACTTTACAAATCGCCTGAAAACACATATTGAAATTTTGATATGTTGTACATGGGCATAAACTATTCAACATGCCAAAATTTCAGGGCAGGTATTCGACTTGCTTAAGAAGTTCTGAAGCGCCACCTGGTGGCCATTTTCACGACATTAATGATCAAAGTATAACTACTGTTATCAACAAATGAGCTTTAATAATTTTTTATCATGCTTAGAAACCAAAAGTTTCTTGCGTTTAAATTAACCATTATGTCATGAAGATTATTTGGACCAATGGAATTTTACTTCCGATCACATGGTATTTTTCTACAGCGCCACCTATCAAGAGAGAACATCAAATTTCCGGAAAACTAAAAGTAACACCCTTTCGTTAATTTTCAGATTTTTTAAAAACTAAGTCGAATACGACCCCTGATTTTCACATATATTGCACATGAATATATAAGTTTGATTTTCGGTAACAAAAAATAAGGGGTCGTCAAGCTACTTATTTCATAAAATTGCATCAAAATCCTGAAACAAGAAAAAAGCTTCATTTCTTACGTAAGAAGTTACCAATAATGTCCTAGGATAGTATTATGAACTCAATGTTTTGTTTGGTATTAACAAATAAACAAAAAACACTGATTGTGAGCTATTTGACTGTGAAAAACAAAACCAACTTAAATTTCATATGGTCTGTCACCCATAGAAACCCATAGCAACCGTTACCCCACACAGATAAGTTAAAGTGGAAAGGGGATTCGTATACATTGATGAAGCGTTCTTGATTCTAGGCCGCTGAATGAAACGCAAATATAAGAGCATAGTCAAACTGCTAAAATTTGACACCCAGAAGAATTATCATACAGTATGTTTATTTAAGAATCGTCAGTTTGTGTCCTACTATTTGTATTTAAAATCACAGAAAAAAAACAAACATAAAGTGGCATTTAAAATACCATCTTCAAAATTTAAACAATGTACTCAAATCTTTCAATTATTTGGAAAAGTACTATCAACAGTGTAGATCTACCTAATTTCCGTTATGCACAATATACATTTTCTTCTTTAAAAATAGTGCACAGAATTGATATTGTGAATTCTAACCTTTTGTGAATGCAGCCTTATTCTACTGAATGATATGATAACAGCGTTCCCGCCATAATTCTGTAGGCGCCGAAGACCACACATTCGTGACGTCATAGATAAAAAAGACGTCAAACCCGACATTTCGACCGTACGCACAAAACGACGACGTCGTCGTTTTTTGCGTACGGTCGAAATGTCAGATTTGACGTCTTTTATCTTTTATCTTGTATTTGCGTTTCCTTCGGTGACCTAGAATCAAGAACTCTTCATAAATGAATACGAATCCCCTTTCCACTTAAACTGATCTGTGTTAGGTAACGGTTGCTAAGGGTTTCTATGGGTGATAGACCATATGGAATTTAAATTGATTTTGTTTTGCACAGCCAAATAGCTCACAATCAGTGTTTTTGTTTATTTGTTAATACCAAACGAAAAACATTGAGTTCATAATAGTATCCTAGGACATTATTGGTAACTTCTTACGTAAGGAATGAGGCTTTTTTCTTGTTTCAGGATTTTGATGCAATTTTATGAAAAAGGTAGCTTGACGACCCCCTATTTTTTGTTTTCGAAAATCAAACTTATATATTCATGTGCAATATATGTGAAAATCAGGGGTCGTATTCGACTTAGTTTTTCAAAAATCTACAAATTAACGAAAGGGTGTTACTTTTAGATTTCCGGAAATTTAATGTTCTCTCTTGATAGGTGGCGCTGTAGAAAAATACCACGTGACCGGAAATAAAATTCCATTGGTCCAAATAATCTTCATGACATAATGGTTAATTTAGATGCAAGAGACTTTTGGTTTCTAAGCATGACAAAAAATTATTAAAGCTTATTTGTTAATAGCAGTAGTTATACTTTGATCATTTATATCGTGAAAATGGCCACCAGGTGGCGCTTCAGAACTCCTTAAGCAAGTCGAATACCTGCCCTGAAATTTTGGCATGTTGAATGGTTTATGTCCATGTACAACATATCAAAATTTCAATATGTGTTTTCAGGCGATTTGTAAAGTATGAAACTACCTTAAGTGCTTTGATAAAACTTTTTACATAACAATTAATACTTAAATTATCATCATTACCTTGCCATGTTTCACATAAACACACAACGGCATAATTGAAATGAAATAAAGTCATTATTATACACCTTTATCTTTAGACCGTCAACATTCAAAACTAAAAATTTAAGTTGACTATGCTGCCTGTCCTAATCGCTGTAGTACTGTTCTTCTCTTTGCCTTTGTCTTAAATCCCCATGTGTATATGCTCCTCTTCTTCCTCATGTTTCTGTATATGGTCTTCCATTTACAATCAGCTTGTTTTACGTTATATACGCGTTCTTTCCAATGTCTCGTTTAGCCTTCATTTTCGGTACAGACCTTTGTCTTTCTCTAACTACTTCCTCTAAATGCTAATCAAACACTTTGAAATTTCTGTTTCTATTCTTTCTTGCTTCGTTTTTAACTCTTTCTTTGTCTTTTCTACTACTGAATTTCGTAACTATTTTACGTGGTTTTTTGTCTTGTGCACAGCATCAAATTTAATATTATCAACTTCGGTTTCATCCATTTGTAGTTCGCGCACTAAAAACTCACTAAACACATTTTTGGTATCTGGTTGCTTTTACTGTTGAATTTCAGGCACATTTAAGAACACAAATTTATCTCTCATCGATCTCGATTTTAAGTCAGTAATATATAATTTCGTTTTTCAATCTTTCATTCACTTCCTTCACTTCGTTAAGTTGATTCTCCATTTCATTAACACTAAAATTACAACCATCGATTCTGTCGCAAACATCTTTTACTTCTACTGTAATTTTTCTCGCATGCTTATATAAGTCGGTACCCACTTGTTTAATATCTTTTTCAATGGTGTCAACTCTACCTTCTAACATATCCAACTTTTTCAACTTTTCGTGTACAGCTTAAAGGAATTGTTCATAGATACTTCTATTGTTTGTAGTTTTGTCAATAGTAAATTTACCCATTCGGGTTGCTGATGATGCGAGGTCTGTTGTATATTAGGTACAGGAGGTGGTGATGATACATATTGCCCATGTGGTGGTAACACATAATGCTCATGTGGCGGAGGATGTGTATATGCGTATATGTTTGTACAATAGGTATTACTTGGTTATTAAGTACATAACTGGCTTTTGCAATTACACCACCAATGCTTGGGTCACACACGTTTTGTACTGACATCTTTTTAGCTGCACTTTTAATTGCTGTTTTGCGAAATTTGTCTTTTTCTATTTCTGCCCATAACACAAGCACATAAATTCGGTGTTCAAATACATGTCTGTTCTACATATAGTAGTTATATATGGCTATATAATATTATATCGATGTTACAGGTGTATAGAGTACATATATACGGGTAAATCTACCCGTGAATGTTACTTCAATTACAGTGCGTGGGCAAAATTTCAGCAAATTGCAACAATGCACAAAGTTTATAAAACAAATTGTTCAATTTTAGTATCTCCTTAATGTTACATTACTTGTTGTTTTACTTTAGTGTCTGTTCCTCATTACTGTAATTAATCTTTGTAATTCTTCTAACATTATACGTGGACTGATTACCTGTGCGCCATATTGATAGATATATGTAATGTATTAAAGTAGTTATGTCTGTTTGGGGCCCTAAACCATCCCTTTCATTTTATATTTATAACCAGTGATCCATTCGCAGGTTTAAATTTTAAGGATAAGCCTTATGTCATCAAACAATAAGCCAATAACCCCTGTATGCATATTGTGTCCATAACCATTTAATCAGAACGTTAAATAGGTAGTGATATGGGGCTTCTGTTAATTAGGATTGTACAATCAACAAAACTGTAATTAGTCCCTTCGCAGTTACTGAACACATAACGGCTCCTGTGTTATCATAAAACAGCTGTATAATGCTAGAAGTATGTAGTTATGTCACCGAAATGTTATCGTTAAATTTTGCAATAAAATTAATACAGCATTTAAATACATTTTAATGTGCTTTTGAATTGTGCCAAAGGTCATAGTTTACAAATGGGATCAATACGTGTGTAATTCACTTTTAACGAAGTTTAATAGTCCATATTATCTGACTAGATGCCAAGTACTGTAAATCCGAAGGAAAATAAGTTCTATGCATTACGTCCATTAAACGCAAATAGCGACCGATTACTCAGCTACACATTAGGAAGAAAACCAAAATGCATACAATTGTAACCATCTTTCTTGTAACCTTTATTTAGAAACATAGAACAAAAGCCACAATGAATGACGAAAATCGACCTTGTAATGACGACAAGCACCTGTTATAATGTGTGCCTATATAGATCAACAATATCGTAAACAAAGACCAACCTATAAACTCGTTTGCGTTTAAATAGATAACAAACTAAAGACCAAATTATTTGTGAATTTGATTATATTATTCCTATTGAATTAGAAAGCTGAGACAAACGTCACCTTTTACAACCGGTTAGTAATGACGCTAAAAATAAACTAATAACAAAATTGGTAAATCTTTTCTCTTTCGGTAATTATATCTGATACTGTTTTCTTTCGCCTACGAAAGCTTACATTTGAAGCTGTATGACAAACGTTATGCCTTCAAAATTTTCATTTTATATGCAGGCAAAAAACCTGGTTCTGCTGCTTTTGGTGTTTTTTGTTTCACAATTAAAATGCTATAGTAGATCGTGTTCCAAATAAGAGAAGTTTATACATGTACAGCAAAACAAGTTGCTTGCATATAAACTGTGAACGCAGATATTGCAAGCCTAGGCTTATCAAGGTCCTCAAAAACTTTTATGACTGTCACCACAATACTATTGATACATATAATGTCTCTGTATCCAAAATTACCCCTGGATATTCGACGTTACATATTTATATGTTCCTTTCATTTTCAATTTTGAATGCACACGTAGCGGGTGAAGCCAGCTAAACAAGAGATGTTTACCATTCTGGAACACCCAGCCTCACTTCTATGGTAGAGGTGGACGCATCTAACTTAATTTGCAAGTTTCATACTTTATACTTTTCTTTGGAATTGTGGTTTGGACATGGATTGGTATGTTTGTTTTTTACTATGGGATTGTGGTTTGAACATTGATTGGTATGTTTGTTTTTTACTTTGGAATTTTGGTTTGAACATGGATTGGTATGTTTGTTTATTATGTTTACTTTTAATATTTGTAATCATTTTTCTCAATTACATTGATCTTAGTTATGCATTTGTATTCTAAAGCTACCTAACACACCAACAACGACACTACTTATTAAAGTATTTTATCCTTAGGTTGTGTATCGATGGTTTATCTCCATTGTGTTTTGAGTTTGTAATGTGTGCAAAGATTCCCTTTGATTTTCTTTGTTTGTCAGTTGACCTGACATGCTTCAGACTTTACATTGATAAAATAAGTTTTTTCATGTGCCAAGACTTATATACAAACTTCCAAAAGAGGGATATAAGCTATATATCGTCTGCTGTTATCCAATACAGACGACAGTACAATTAATTATCATGTTTGGACAGTCAATGGCTACAGACAAAGTATATTAAAGTAAGGCGTAAAGGTTTACAAGGGTTATTGTATGTTACACTATCGATATGTCCTATCAGGACAAACTAGTATTTTATTAATCAGGAAATCAATTTTAAACTCCTCTTTATTATGAAAGGCGGTTTGTTATTAATGATTAAATCTTTGTTGTAGACTCTATAATCAATACATGACCACTCTCCTTACAACATGAAGTTCAGACCGTTTATAAAAAACTCCAGACCACTATAACCAGCCCTAGCAATCCATCTTATGTAACATTTAACTTTATCGAATGTCCATTTTTGGTTTTGTTATTCTAGTGGCAAAGCACGAATGTAAACTATTAATCTTTTTCACATAAATATAAATGAACTCGTAACTTGACTAAGAAGTACGGGATTGACATAATGTCGGATAGAATCAAATTGTTGTTTATACACATGGTTAATAAATCATAACGATTTAATGTTAAAACGATAACTTCCCAGACTTATTATTGATCAAAGTTTATTTAATAAATTCCTTATTCTAAACACGGAATTGCTAGTCTGCTGAATGCATAAGAAAGGAGATGCGTGTTCTTTTCGATTTTGAAATACAGAATTTGACATTTTTCCTCCAAGCGTTTTACAAGCTCAAAACAAATTCAATTTAATGTCGTCCCGTATCACGGACGATTCATTACAGAATATTATTTTATATTTCATATATTCATTTTGGCATCAGTTCGCTTGCAAAACAAATTTGCTTTTCAAAATATTTTACATTATGTAATTCATTGAGAGTATTTTGACTTTTTATGTATTTTACTTGAGAGTAAATTGATGGAATTTCATTCGACAACGGTGAAATTTCTAAAAATCTCTTTGAATGCTTCAAATTAGTGAATAAATAAATATAAACGCAAATTTTAAAGAAGAATTCTTATCATTATTTTAATCTGTCCAAGTCGTTCTTTTTGATGGGCACCATTAATTAAGTCGCTGTAGAATCTCGGCTGGCTCAAAATACATGTCATATATTATACATCGTATAAAGTCGGCGGGGTAATATCAGATAACATAAATCTGGTTGTAAATAGTTTGTGTAGATTGTTTTATTGTTAACATATTATTAAATTTTATTTTTTATTTTTCTATCCTTTACTGTTGGTGTCCAATCACAGTTCTAGTCGACTATCCTTCTAGTGCTTGTCACCTAGTCGATTACCCTTCTACTCTAAGTGTCAAATCACAAACCAAGTCGACTATCCTTCGTGCTTGTGTCCTAGTCGATTACTCTTCTACTGTTAGTGTACAATCACAATTTTAATCGACTACCCTTCTACTTTTAGTGTCCAAAGACAGTTCTAGTCGACTACCCTTCTACTGTTAGGGATAGTGTTAACTACTTTTTGACGTCGTCTACAAAGTATTGCCATTGTCTCTTTTCTGAATAACGAACCACTTATATTGTAGAGAAAGAAGTTACAGGAATGATTCAGATACGCTAGCAGACTACTTACAGTGTAAAATATCTCCATATTGGCTACAAATTGTTGGAAATCTTCCACGGATTGTCCAGCTGGTTTTCTTACCAAATGATGATGGAAAAACAATAAATACACAATTATCGGCGTTGTTAGAAATACAAATACTACACTTATACTTATTAATATTATAGCCATGGAAGTATCTTTAGCACTCCTCTGTCTCCTCTGTCTGACGGAGATTGTCATTTCAGATTGACCAGCTGCGTAATGTTCTACCTTTCTTCTGGCAGATATAACATGAGTTATCAGTAGAATATTGCTTACAATCATGATACAGAATGGTAAGAAGCAGTAGAATGTTAGATCAATCCAGGGCCAGACATTTCTCATAAATTGTTGTATTTCTAATTCTTTAAAATGTTCACAAGACAATATACCGGTATGTGTTTGATTGGTTCGTATCTGACTGGAAATTATTCCGTGTAAAAAAGGACTACATATGGAAAATGAGAATACATATATAATAATAAGTATACCGATAGTAGTTATCTTTGTACATACTACTCTGCTCCGTAATGGAAACCATACTACAATAGCTCTGTCCACTGTAACGGCTACCAGGGTCCAAACTGACGCATACTGAAACATATACGTAAATACCCTATGTAGTTTACAAACGACTAAATTTGTGTATCTTATGTCAACGTCAAACGTATACTTAATCCACTGACGTAATAATCCGGTATGTAGTGCAAAAATATCGCCAACCGCTAAACTCGTTAAATAAATAGCAGAAACAGATTTACACAAATTTGGACTTCTAAGAACTATAATAGAAAAGATGTTTCCAATAGTTCCAAATATCAACAGAAAAGGAGGCACTATTTTCCACAATAAATTACAAAGTCTATATTCTGGTAAATGTGAAATATCATACAGATCTACACCAGACAAAGACACGTTGTCCATATGCATGTTTAAGTCTAACTAAGAATACGCGCTAACAGATGTGAATTTGTTTAACATGTGACTTATCTGGATGCATATGAGAAGTCACATGTTTGGTTAATATATGATTCATATCAGAATAGGTTATTGGGGGTTTGACACCTGAGGGTAATATATATTATACCGCTAATAATTACTGATATCGTAAACTGGCCTACAGTTAATATTAAGTTGTGGACAACAGATGGGTATTTTTAAAAAGTTCAGTGGAATTGGAAAAGTCGTATAAGAAAACCGGACAGTGATTGCAAAAACATCCAAAAGAACGTCACAATTAAAAAACAAAACAAATCATGCAGAAGACGATAGTTTCTTTTTTTTTGGTTTTGTTCTTTTCTTAGTATCTAACCACCTCATATAAAGTACAAACCTGTCTTAAGTTTAATACTTTGCTAACTGAAAGGAGTCGAAGTTCCGCTGCTGAGTGGTCGAGATATAGATAGCTAGAGTCCGGAATACTGCAGAGAGATAGATAGCTAACCTCCGGAATACTGCAGAGATATAGATAGCTAGTGTCCGGAATACTGCAGAGATATAGATAGCTAGAGTCCGGAATACTGCAGAGATATAGATAGCTAGTGTCCAGAATACTGCAGAGATATAGATAGCTAGCGTCCAGAATACTGCAGAGAGATAGATAGCTAGCGTCCAGAATACTGCAAGAGATAGATAGCTAGCGTCCAGAATACTGCAGAAATATAGATAGCTAGCGTCCAGAATACTGCAGAGAGATAGATAGCTAGTGTCCAGAATACTGCAGAGATATAGATAGCTAGTGTCCGGAATACTGCAGAGATATAGATAGCTAGTGTCCAGAATACTGCAGAGAGATAGATAGCTAGCGTCCAGAATACTGCAGAGAGATAGATAGCTAGCGTCCAGAATACTGCAGAGAGATAGATAGCTAGCGTCCAGAATACTGCAGAGAGATAGATAGCTAGCGTCCAGAATACTGCAGAGAGATAGATAGCTAGCGTCCAGAATACTGCAGAGATATAGATAGCTAGTGTCCAGAATACTGCAGAGATATAGATAGCTAGTGTCCGGAATACTGCAGAGATATAGATAGCTAGTGTCCAGAATACTGCAGAGAGATAGATAGCTAGCGTCCAGAATACTGCAGAGAGATAGATAGCTAGCGTCCAGAATACTGCAGAGAGATAGATAGCTAGCGTCCAGAATACTGCAGAGAGATAGATAGCTAGCGTCCAGAATACTGCAGAGAGATAGATAGCTAGCGTCCAGAATACTGCAGAGAGATAGATAGCTAGAGTCCGGAATACTGCAGAGATATAGATAGCTAGTGTCCGGAATACTGCAGAGAGATAGATAGCTAGAGTCCGGAATACTGCAGAGAGATAGATAGCTAACGTCCGGAATACTGCAGAGAGATAGATAGCTAGAGTCCGGAATACTGCAGAGAGATAGATAGCTAGCGTCCGGAATACTGCAGAGATATAGATAGCTAGCGTCCGGAATACTGCAGAGATATAGATAGCTAGCGTTCGGAATACTGCAGAGAGATAGATAGCTAGCGTCCGGAATACTGCAGAGATATAGATAGCTAGCGTTCGGAATACTGCAGAGAGATAGATAGTTAGAGTCCGGAATACTGCAGAGATATAGATAGCTAGCGTCCGGAATACTGCAGAGATATAGATAGCTAGCGTTCGGAATACTGCAGAGAGATAGATAGCTAGAGTCCGGAATACTGCAGAGATATAGATAGCTAGTGTCCAGAATACTGCAGAGAGATAGATAGCTAGAGTCCGGAATACTGCAGAGAGATAGATAGCTAACGTCCGGAATACTGCAGAGAGATAGATAGCTAACGTCCGGAATACTGCAGAAATATAGATAGCTAGTGTCCAGAATACTGCAGAGATATAGATAGCTAGTGTCCGGAATACTGCAGAGATATAGATAGCTAGTGTCCAGAATACTGCAGAGATATAGATAGCTAGCGTCCGGAATACTGCAGAGAGATAGATGGCTAGCGTCCGGAATACTGCAGAGATATAGATAGCTAGCGTCCGGAATACTGCAGAGATATAGATAGCTAGCGTCCGGAATACTGCAGAGATATAGATAGCTAGCGTCCGGAATACTGCAGAGAGATAGATGGCTAGAGTCTGGAATACTGCAGAGATATAGATAGCTAACGTCCGGAATACTGCAGAGATATAGATAGCTAGCGTTCGGAATACTGCAGAAATATAGATAGCTAGTGTCCGGAATACTGCAGAAATATAGATAGCTAGTGTCCGGAATACTGCAGAGATATAGATAGCTAGTGTCCAGAATACTGCAGAGATATAGATAGCTAGCGTCCAGAATACTGCAGAGATATAGATAGCTAGCGTCCAGAATACTGCAGAGAGATAGATAGCTAACGTCCGGAATACTGCAGAGATATAGATAGCTAGTGTCCGGAATACTGCAGAGATATAGATAGCTAGCGTCCAGAATACTGCAGAGATATAGATAGCTAGCGTCCGGAATACTGCAGAGATATAGATAGCTAGCGTCCGGAATACTGCAGAGATATAGATAGCTAGCGTCCGGAATACTGCAGAGATATAGATAGCTAGTGTCCGGAATACTGCAGAGATATAGATAGCTAGAGTCCGGTATACTGCAGAGATATAGATAGCTAGAGTCCGGAATACTGCAGAGATATAGATAGCTAGCGTCCAGAATACTGCAGAGATATAGATAGCTAGCGTCCGGAATACTGCAGAGATATAGATAGCTAGAGTCCGGAATACTGCAGAGATATAGATAGCTAGTGTCCGGAATACTGCAGAGATATAGATAGCTAGCGTCCGGAATACTGCAGAGATATAGATAGCTAGTGTCCAGAATACTGCAGAGATATAGATAGCTAGAGTCCGGAATACTGCAGAGAAATAGATAGCTAGCGTCCGGAATACTGCAGAGATATAGATAGCTAGCGTCCAGAATACTGCAGAGAGATAGATAGCTAGCGTCCGGAATACTGCAGAGATATAGATAGCTAGCGTCCAGAATACTGCAGAGATATAGATAGCTAGCGTCCGGAATACTGCAGAGATATAGATAGCTAGCGTCCAGAATACTGCAGAGAGATAGATAGCTAACGTCCGGAATACTGCAGAGATATAGATAGCTAGAGTCCGG
This sequence comes from Anadara kagoshimensis, assembly GCA_021292105.1. NCBI lineage: Eukaryota > Metazoa > Mollusca > Bivalvia > Arcoida > Arcidae > Anadara > Anadara kagoshimensis. The sequence continues at coordinate 59,030,943 of CM037858.1, forward strand.
AATACTGCAGAGATATAGATAGCTAGCGTTCTGAATACTGCAGAGAGATAGATAGCTAGCGTCCGGAATACTGCAGAGATATAGATAGCTAGTGTCCGGAATACTGCAGAGATATAGATAGCTAGAGTCCGGAATACTGCAGAGATATAGATAGCTAGCGTCCGGAATACTGCAGAGATATAGATAGCTAGCGTCCGGAATACTGCAGAGAGATAGATAGCTAGCGTCCGGAATACTGCAGAGAGATAGATAGCTAGCGTCCGGAATACTGCAGAGATATAGATAGCTAGCGTCCGGAATACTGCAGAGATATAGATAGCTAGCGTCCGGAATACTGCAGAGATATAGATAGCTAGCGTCCGGAATACTGGAGAGATAGATAGCTAGCGTCCAGAATACTGCAGAGATATAGATAGCTAGCGTCCGGAATACTGCAGAGATATAGATAGCTAGAGTCCGGAATACTGCAGAGATATAGATAGCTAGCGTTCGGAATACTGCAGAGAAATAGATAGCTAGAGTCCGGAATACTGCAGAGATATAGATAGCTAGCGTCCAGAATACTGCAGAGATATAGATAGCTAGTGTCCGGAATACTGCAGAGATATAGATAGCTAGTGTCCGGAATACTGCAGAGATATAGATAGCTAGTGTCCGGAATACTGCAGAAATATAGATAGCTAGAGTCCGGAATACTGCAGAGAGATAGATGGCTAGAGTCTGGAATACTGCAGAGATATAGATAGCTAGTGTCCGGAATACTGCAGAGATATAGATAGCTAGTGTCCGGAATACTGCAGAGATATAGATAGCTAGTGTCCGGAATACTGCAGAGAGATAGATAGCTAGTGTCCGGAATACTGCAGAGATATAGATAGCTAGTGTCCGGAATACTGCAGAGATATAGATAGCTAGCGTCCAGAATACTGCAGAGATATAGATAGCTAGTGTCCGGAATACTGCAGAGATATAGATAGCTAGAGTCCGGAATACTGCAGAGATATAGATAGCTAGCGTTCGGAATACTGCAGAGAGATAGATAGCTAGCGTTCGGAATACTGCAGAGAGATAGATAGCTAGCGTTCGGAATACTGCAGAGATATAGATAGCTAGCGTCCGGAATACTGCAGAGATATAGATAGCTAGCGTTCTGAATACTGCAGAGATATAGATAGCTAGTGTCCGGAATACTGCAGAGATATAGATAGCTAGAGTCCGGAATACTGCAGAGAGATAGATAGCTAGCGTCCGGAATACTGCAGAGATATAGATAGCTAGCGTTCTGAATACTGCAGAGATATAGATAGCTAGTGTCCGGAATACTGCAGAGATATAGATAGCTAGAGTCCGGAATACTGCAGAGATATAGATAGCTAGCGTTCGGAATACTGCAGAGAGATAGATAGCTAGCGTTCGGAATACTGCAGAGAGATAGATAGCTAGTGTCCGGAATACTGCAGAGATATAGATAGCAAGAGTCCGGAATACTGCAGAGATATAGATAGCTAGCGTCCGGAATACTGCAGAGATATAGATAGCTAGCGTCCGGAATACTGCAGAGAGATAGATAGCTAGCGTCCGGAATATTGCAGAGATATAGATAGCTAGCGTCCAGAATACTGCAGAGATATAGATAGCTAGCGTCCAGAATACTGCAGCGATATAGATAGCTAGCGTCCGGAAAACTGCAGAGATATAGATAGCTAACTTCCGGAATACTGCAGAGATATTGATAGCTAACTTCCGGAATACTGCAGAGATATAGATAGCTAGCGTCCGGAATACTGCAGAGATATAGATAGCTAGTGTCCGGAATACTGCAGAGAGATAGATAGCTAGTGTCCGGAATACTGCAGAGATATAGATAGCTAGTGTCCGGAATACTGCAGAGAGATAGATAGCTAGTGTCCGGAATACTGCAGAGATATAGATAGCTAGCGTCCAGAATACTGCAGAGATATAGACAGCTAGCGTCCAGAATACTGCAGAGATATAGATAGCTAGCGTCCAGAATACTGCAGAGAGATAGATAGCTAGCGTCCAGAATACTGCAGAGATATAGATAGCTAGAGTCCAGAATACTGCAGAGAGATAGATAGCTAGCGTCCAGAATACTGCAGAGATATAGATAGCTAGAGTCCAGAATACTGCAGAGAGATAGATAGCTAACGTCCGGAATACTGCAGAGATATAGATAGCTAGTGTCCAGAATACTGCAGAGATATAGATAGCTAGCGTCCAGAATACTGCAGAGAGATAGATAGCTAGAGTCCAGAATACTGCAGAGATATAGATAGCTAGCGTCCGGAATACTGCAGAGATATAGATATCTAGTGTCCAGAATACTGCAGAGATATAGATAGCTAGCGTCCGGAATACTGCAGAAATATAGATAGCTAGCGTCCGGAATACTGCAGAGATATAGATAGCTAGCGTCCGGAATACTGCAGAGATATAGATAGCTAGCGTCCGGAATACTGCAGAGAGATAGATAGCTAGCGTCCGGAATATTGCAGAGATATAGATAGCTAGCGTCCAGAATACTGCAGAGATATAGATAGCTAGCGTCCAGAATACTGCAGAGATATAGATAGCTAGCGTCCAGAATACTGCAGAGATATAGATAGCTAGCGTCCAGAATACTGCAGCGATATAGATAGCTAGCGTCCGGAAAACTGCAGAGATATAGATAGCTAACTTCCGGAATACTGCAGAGATATAGATAGCTAACTTCCGGAATACTGCAGAGATATAGATAGCTAGCGTCCGGAATACTTCAGAGATATAGATAGCTAGCGTCCAGAATACTGCAGAGATATAGATAGCTAACGTCCGGAATACTGCAGAGATATAGATAGCTAGCGTCCGGAATACTGCAGAGAGATAGATAGCTAGCGTCCGGAATACTGCAGAGATATAGATAGCTAGCGTCCGGAATACTGCAGAGATATAGATAGCTAGCGTCCGGAATACTTCAGAGATATAGATAGCTAACGTCCGGAATACTGCAGAGATATAGATAGCTAGCGTCCGGAATACTGCAGAGATATAGATAGCTAGAGTCCGGAATACTGCAGAGAGATAGATAGCTAGCGTCCGGAATACTGCAGAGATATAGATAGCTAGCGTCCGGAATACTGCAGAGAGATAGATAGCTAGCGTCCGGAATACTGCAGAGATATAGATAGCTAGCGTCCGGAATACTGCAGAGATATAGATAGCTAGAGTCTGGAATACTGCAGAGAGATAGATAGATAGCGTCCAGAATACTGCAGAGAGATAGATAGCTAGCGTCCGGAATACTGCAGAGAGATAGATAGCTAGCGTCCGGAATACTGCAGAGATATAGATAGCTAACGTCCGGAATACTGCAGAGATATAGATAGCTAGCGTCCAGAATACTGCAGAGATATAGATAGCTAGAGTCTGGAATACTGCAGAGATATAGATAGCTAACGTCCGGAATACTGCAGAGATATAGATAGCTAGCGTTCGGAATACTGCAGAAATATAGATAGCTAGAGTCCGGAATACTGCAGAGATATAGATAGCTAGTGTCCAGAATACTGCAGAGATATAGATAGCTAGCGTCCGGAATACTGCAGAGATATAGATAGCTAGCGTTCGGAATACTGCAGAGAGATAGATAGCTAGCGTTCGGAATACTGCAGAGAGATAGATAGCTAGTGTCCGGAATACTGCAGAGATATAGATAGCAAGAGTCCGGAATACTGCAGAGATATAGATAGCTAGCGTCCGGAATACTGCAGAGATATAGATAGCTAGCGTCCGGAATACTGCAGAGAGATAGATAGCTAGCGTCCGGAATATTGCAGAGATATAGATAGCTAGCGTCCAGAATACTGCAGAGATATAGATAGCTAGCGTCCAGAATACTGCAGCGATATAGATAGCTAGCGTCCGGAAAACTGCAGAGATATAGATAGCTAACTTCCGGAATACTGCAGAGATATTGATAGCTAACTTCCGGAATACTGCAGAGATATAGATAGCTAGCGTCCGGAATACTGCAGAGATATAGATAGCTAGTGTCCGGAATACTGCAGAGAGATAGATAGCTAGCGTCCAGAATACTGCAGAGATATAGATAGCTAGCGTCCGGAATACTGCAGAGAGATAGATAGCTAGCGTCCAGAATACTGCAGAGATATAGATAGCTAGCGTCCGGAATACTGCAGAGATATAGATAGCTAGCGTCCGGAATACTGCAGAGAGATAGATAGCTAGCGTCCGGAATATTGCAGAGATATAGATAGCTAGCGTCCAGAATACTGCAGAGATATAGATAGCTAGCGTCCAGAATACTGCAGAGATATAGATAGCTAGCGTCCAGAATACTGCAGAGATATAGATAGCTAGCGTCCAGAATACTGCAGCGATATAGATAGCTAGCGTCCGGAAAACTGCAGAGATATAGATAGCTAACTTCCGGAATACTGCAGAGATATAGATAGCTAACTTCCGGAATACTGCAGAGATATAGATAGCTAGCGTCCGGAATACTTCAGAGATATAGATAGCTAGCGTCCAGAATACTGCAGAGATATAGATAGCTAACGTCCGGAATACTGCAGAGATATAGATAGCTAGCGTCCGGAATACTGCAGAGAGATAGATAGCTAGCGTCCGGAATACTGCAGAGATATAGATAGCTAGCGTCCGGAATACTGCAGAGATATAGATAGCTAGCGTCCGGAATACTTCAGAGATATAGATAGCTAACGTCCGGAATACTGCAGAGATATAGATAGCTAGCGTCCGGAATACTGCAGAGATATAGATAGCTAGAGTCCGGAATACTGCAGAGAGATAGATAGCTAGCGTCCGGAATACTGCAGAGATATAGATAGCTAGCGTCCGGAATACTGCAGAGAGATAGATAGCTAGCGTCCGGAATACTGCAGAGATATAGATAGCTAGCGTCCGGAATACTGCAGAGATATAGATAGCTAGAGGGAATACTGCAGAGAGATAGATAGATAGCGTCCAGAATACTGCAGAGAGATAGATAGCTAGCGTCCGGAATACTGCAGAGAGATAGATAGCTAGCGTCCGGAATACTGCAGAGATATAGATAGCTAACGTCCGGAATACTGCAGAGATATAGATAGCTAGCGTCCAGAATACTGCAGAGATATAGATAGCTAGAGTCTGGAATACTGCAGAGATATAGATAGCTAACGTCCGGAATACTGCAGAGATATAGATAGCTAGCGTTCGGAATACTGCAGAAATATAGATAGCTAGAGTCCGGAATACTGCAGAGATATAGATAGCTAGTGTCCAGAATACTGCAGAGATATAGATAGCTAGCGTCCGGAATACTGCAGAGATATAGATAGCTAGCGTTCGGAATACTGCAGAGAGATAGATAGCTAGCGTTCGGAATACTGCAGAGAGATAGATAGCTAGTGTCCGGAATACTGCAGAGATATAGATAGCAAGAGTCCGGAATACTGCAGAGATATAGATAGCCAGCGTCCTGAATACTGCAGAGATATAGATAGCTAGCGTCCGGAATACTGCAGAGAGATAGATAGCTAGCGTCCGGAATATTGCAGAGATATAGATAGCTAGCGTCCAGAATACTGCAGAGATATAGATAGCTAGCGTCCAGAATACTGCAGCGATATAGATAGCTAGCGTCCGGAAAACTGCAGAGATATAGATAGCTAACTTCCGGAATACTGCAGAGATATTGATAGCTAACTTCCGGAATACTGCAGAGATATAGATAGCTAGCGTCCGGAATACTGCAGAGATATAGATAGCTAGTGTCCGGAATACTGCAGAGAGATAGATAGCTAGTGTCCGGAATACTGCAGAGATATAGATAGCTAGCGTCCAGAATACTGCAGAGATATAGACAGCTAGCGTCCAGAATACTGCAGAGATATAGATAGCTAGCGTCCAGAATACTGCAGAGAGATAGATAGCTAGCGTCCAGAATACTGCAGAGATATAGATAGCTAGAGTCCAGAATACTGCAGAGAGATAGATAGCTAGCGTCCAGAATACTGCAGAGATATAGATAGCTAGAGTCCAGAATACTGCAGAGAGATAGATAGCTAACGTCCGGAATACTGCAGAGATATAGATAGCTAGTGTCCAGAATACTGCAGAGATATAGATAGCTAGCGTCCAGAATACTGCAGAGAGATAGATAGCTAGAGTCCAGAATACTGCAGAGATATAGATAGCTAGCGTCCGGAATACTGCAGAGATATAGATATCTAGTGTCCAGAATACTGCAGAGATATAGATAGCTAGCGTCCGGAATACTGCAGAAATATAGATAGCTAGCGTCCGGAATACTGCAGAGATATAGATAGCTAGCGTCCGGAATACTGCAGAGATATAGATAGCTAGCGTCCGGAATACTGCAGAGAGATAGATAGCTAGCGTCCGGAATATTGCAGAGATATAGATAGCTAGCGTCCAGAATACTGCAGAGATATAGATAGCTAGCGTCCAGAATACTGCAGAGATATAGATAGCTAGCGTCCAGAATACTGCAGAGATATAGATAGCTAGCGTCCAGAATACTGCAGCGATATAGATAGCTAGCGTCCGGAAAACTGCAGAGATATAGATAGCTAACTTCCGGAATACTGCAGAGATATAGATAGCTAACTTCCGGAATACTGCAGAGATATAGATAGCTAGCGTCCGGAATACTTCAGAGATATAGATAGCTAGCGTCCAGAATACTGCAGAGATATAGATAGCTAACGTCCGGAATACTGCAGAGATATAGATAGCTAGCGTCCGGAATACTGCAGAGAGATAGATAGCTAGCGTCCGGAATACTGCAGAGATATAGATAGCTAGCGTCCGGAATACTGCAGAGATATAGATAGCTAGCGTCCGGAATACTTCAGAGATATAGATAGCTAACGTCCGGAATACTGCAGAGATATAGATAGCTAGCGTCCGGAATACTGCAGAGATATAGATAGCTAGAGTCCGGAATACTGCAGAGAGATAGATAGCTAGCGTCCGGAATACTGCAGAGATATAGATAGCTAGCGTCCGGAATACTGCAGAGAGATAGATAGCTAGCGTCCGGAATACTGCAGAGATATAGATAGCTAGCGTCCGGAATACTGCAGAGATATAGATAGCTAGAGTCTGGAATACTGCAGAGAGATAGATAGATAGCGTCCAGAATACTGCAGAGAGATAGATAGCTAGCGTCCGGAATACTGCAGAGAGATAGATAGCTAGCGTCCGGAATACTGCAGAGATATAGATAGCTAACGTCCGGAATACTGCAGAGATATAGATAGCTAGCGTCCAGAATACTGCAGAGATATAGATAGCTAGAGTCTGGAATACTGCAGAGATATAGATAGCTAACGTCCGGAATACTGCAGAGATATAGATAGCTAGCGTTCGGAATACTGCAGAAATATAGATAGCTAGAGTCCGGAATACTGCAGAGATATAGATAGCTAGCGTCCGGAATACTGCAGAGATATAGATAGGTAGCGTCCAGAATACTGCAGAGATATAGATAGCTAGCGTCCGGAATACTGCAGAGATATAGATAGCTAGAGTCTGGAATACTGCAGAGATATAGATAGCTAACGTCCGGAATACTGCAGAGATATAGATAGCTAGCAGTGTGTTTTACATGTGCTAACTTAACAAAATTTTAAAAAAAAAAACGCGGAAAGAGAAGTTTTAGTTTTGAAGGGCCACGATACAGAAATAAGTAACAAAAATAGAAATAACATTTACAATAATATAAACGAGAAAGAAAGAGTTCTGATAGAACTAGCAGCAAAATATATTGACCACAACCTTTATCATCTTTTACTTTCTTGTCAGTCATGTATTCTTCAATATGGCACGGCGTGTCTTTATCCGCAAGTGACAAGACGTCACTTAGCAAGTACCATGTAAACCTTACTGTAATGTAACCTTACTGTACTGGAATCACAATCTATATAACCTACTCTAAATGCGACGCGCCACAACAAAAGGTGCAATTCCGCAAATTATTCGAAAATATGATTTTTACTGAAAATAAATGTTCCTAATATAAAACATCAAAATCCAAAATTTTATTCTTGTATGACATTTATAAGTATAGAAATTATGACGTTCAATTTGTCGCATAAAACTAGTCAAAATCTCGTCATTACCTTCTATTTGACGTGAAAGTTTATTCTTCATCAGGTCGAGCACGGGCATGGTAAGTTTTGGAAATGGGGCCGTGCAAATTGCCTGGCATATCTTTAGAGATAATTTTGCTTCGCTCCCTTAACCTTGATGCTTGAATGATGGTCGGTATTATTATATTAATGGTCGGGTGTAGCGTACATATATGCTTGACGTATACTTTAGCTTACCCTTTAAGTTGGCCTTAAATAATCTAAAAAACAGTTTTTTTAAATCTCTATTGTTTTTAATTTGAAATTCTTTGATGATCTGTTTTTAAAAAATATGAGCTAAAATGAAAGACATTTATAATTGAAAAAGGATATGTTCTGTGCAGCAGGCAACATAATACATGTATATCAAATGAGGAACAAGCACTTTATCTTATCTTATCTAGCATGTCACAGGGCATTGAAAGTACTCCACTTACAGAAAGGCGATCGATTTAGCACTAGTGAGAGAAAAATGACAACCTTTGTAAAACAAAGCAACATTGTCAGTTCAATGGAAATACTAAATCATCAATGTTTTTTTACAGTTTAAACTCAAATAAGAAAGCATACAATGTTTCACAGCTGTTCAATATAAATGCTGTAGCAAAAACTATGAAATCTGAGTCCCAGATGTATAAATACACCATCCTGTCAGAGTGGAAAAACACGATTGCAAAACTGAATGGTTTATTTGAAATTTTGACTCAAAATTTCGAATGGCATGGGTCAGTTCATGACGCCAGGATTTTCCGTAACAGTACACTCTGTTATAACTTTGTAAATGGTGTGTAATAAGAATTCTATACAATTTTTATCATGATTAGTACACATAATGTTCATTAAACGGAATTTTGTATATTTTCCATTTCAACTTACCAAGTTCATTTGAAGTAACAGACAATATTTAAACTATGTTTTCCCGGTGGCTCTTAATGTTTATGACTGGGTGTTTACAATTTTCTTGAAATCATTTATCATGAATATATTTGAATTTTAATTTTTCAACAACAAAAATTTCAAAATAGGAATGGAACTATTTCTAGTGACATTTTCTGCATTATGTTATAGAGAGAAGCCTCAAACTGTTCATTCTATGAGAGAAAAAATTAACAAAGGCGCGTTTCTCTCTAACTTAAAACATTGCAAACCTTTGTGTAAATAAAATGCAGCTTTTAATACCCTTCCATTAAATAATGGACAGTTGAAGGTGAAAAATTTTTTGTCAACAAGTCAATAGGGGATATCACAATTCACAACTCAATGGATAGAAGGTAACTTCACAATTTATTAAGTGAAAAGTATTCGTCATCGTGATTTTTGTGAGTTGTACTTATTACAATGTTCATTTTTTTTCAATTCAATTCAATTCAAGATTTGCCTGTCTGAACACTGAAGTGAAGATTTGTCTATCTGAATACTGAAGCCAAGATTTGACTGTCTGAACACTAAAGTGAAGATTTGTCTGTCTGAACACTGAAGTGAAGATTTGTCTGTCTGAATACTGAAGCCAAGATTTGACTGTCTGAACACTAAAGTGAAGATTTGTCTATCTGAATACTGAAGCCAAGATTTGACTGTCTGAACACTAAAGTGAAGATTTGTCTGTCTGAACACTGAAGTGAAGATTTGTCTGTCTGAATACTGAAGCCAAGATTTGACTGTCTGAACACTAAAGTGAAGATTTGTCTGTCTGAACACTAAAGTGAAGATTTGTCTATCTGAATACTGAAGCCAAGATTTGACTGTCTGAACACTGAAGTGAAGATTTGTCTATCTGAACACTAAAGTGAAGATTTGTCTGTCTGAACACTGAAGTGAAGATTTGTCTGTCTGAACACTGAAGCCAAGATTTGACTGTCTGAACACTAAAGTGAAGATTTGTCTGTCTGAACACTGAAGTGAAGATTTGTCTGTCTGAATACTGAAGCCAAGATTTGCCTGTCTGAACACTAAAGTGAAGATTTGTCTGTCTGAATACTGAAGTGAAGATTTGTCTGTCTGAATACTGAAGCCAAGATTTGCCTGTCTGAACACTAAAGTGAAGATTTGTCTGTCTGAACACTGAAGTGAAGATTTGTCTGTCTGAATACTGAAGCCAAGATTTGCCTGTCTGAACACTGAAGTGAAGATTTGTCTATCTGAATACTGAAGCCAAGATTTGCCTGTCTGAACACTAAAGTGAAGATTTGTCTGTCTGAACACTGAAGCCAAGATTTGCCTGTCTGAATACTGAAGCCAAGATTTGACTGTCTGAACACTAAAGTGAAGATTTGTCTATCTGAATACTGAAGCCAAGATTTGCCTGTCTGAACACTAAAGTGAAGATTTGCCTGTCTGAATACTGAAGCCAAGATTTGACTGTCTGAACACTAAAGTGAAGATTTGTCTGTCTGAACACTGAAGCCAAGATTTGTCTGTCTGAACACTGAAGTGAAGATTTGTCTGTCTGAACACTGAAGCCAAGATTTGCCTGTCTGAATACTGAAGCCAAGATTTGCCTGTCTGAACACTGAAGTGAAGATTTGTCTATCTGAATACTGAAGCCAAGATTTGCCTGTCTAAACACTAAAGTGAAGATTTGTCTGTCTGAACACTGAAGCCAAGATTTGCCTGTCTGAATACTGAAGCCAAGATTTGCCTGTCTGAACACTAAAGTGAAGATTTGTCTGTCTGAATACTGAAGTGAAGATTTGTCTGTCTGAACACTAAAGTGAAGATTTGTCTATCTGAACACTGAAGCCAAGATTTGCCTGTCTGAATACTGAAGCCAAGATTTGCCTGTCTGAACACTAAAGTGAAGATTTGCCTGTCTGAATACTGAAGCCAAGATTTGCCTGTCTGAACACTAAAGTGAAGATTTGTCTGTCTGAACACTGAAGCCAAGATTTGCCTGTCTGAATACTGAAGCCAAGATTTGCCTGTCTGAACACTAAAGTGAAGATTTGCCTGTCTGAATACTGAAGCCAAGATTTGCCTGTCTGAACACTAAAGTGAAGATTTGTCTATCTGAATACTGAAGCCAAGATTTGCCTGTCTGAACACTAAAGTGAAGATTTGTCTGTCTGAACACTGAAGTGAAGATTTGTCTATCTGAATACTGAAGCCAAGATTTGACTGTCTGAACACTAAAGTGAAGATTTGTCTGTCTGAACACTGAAGTGAAGATTTGTCTGTCTGAATACTGAAGCCAAGATTTGCCTGTCTGAACACTGAAGTGAAGATTTGTCTGTCTGAATACTGAAGCCAAGATTTGCCTGTATGAACACTGAAGTGAAGATTTGACTGTCTGAATACTGAAGCGAAGATTTGTCGGTCGAATACTGGAGCCAAAATTTGTCTGTCTGAATACTGAATCCAAGATTTGACTGTCTATGTCAAAGTTTTCGGCTGGATCCATCAAAAGCTACAATTATTACAGTTACTTGTGATGTTTACGTAATACTGCAACTGACAATAATAAAGTTATTGATCTTCCAGAGGCCATTAATCAACATCAAGATTTAAATGAAATTCATGGAGATGGTGCAAGAATAAGAGAACATCTCTGTACGACTTTTCATGAAAAAGCCTATGTATGGAACCAAAAATCAAATTTAAAAGGTATAGAGTAACTAAGTTTGCTGTGAATGAAAAAGGTTAATTACATACATATTAAAATAAATACCAAAAATGGAAAACGCAACTAGATATAGCTAGTTTAGGAAAATATTTTGTCACTCATGCAGACACACCACACTAATTCATAAACTCATCTTGGCCAGGTGAGCTAAAATGTTATTATTTCATATTGAAATAATATATTACAAAAGCACTCTTCTCTATTGACCACATAGGAAACATACACACTGGACGAATTAACAGGAGCTATGCCTAACCATATGCCTCGATTGATAAACTTTTGCCAACGCCAATGACATAGTTAACATCACAGACACCATTGAAATTAAAACCGGGAATTCACCTTAATTCAACACCAGCTACGAAATATTATTCTTCTTGATTAACATTTTCTTTTAGATATTTTTTTATATTGAAATGTATAATAAGATCTCTTTTTCTTGCACCCCAGATAGAAAAATACATAAAAAGAGAGGTGCAAGATATCTCCATCTTGTAACCCCCCCCCCCCCACCCCCCTGTGCAAGATAGCCTACACGCTGTTTTTCCCGCAAAATTTTATCAACAAAATCAGAGGTGTATCGAAAGTTGAAATTGATTTAAAATTGAAAAATTGTACTTTCTGATGCAAGAAATAGAATCAATCACTACTTGTGGTGTCAGATAAGGAAATTTCAACCCTCGTTCTAATATATTTGGTCTAGAACTCGGCAAGCCTCGTTTTGGACTAAATATATTAGAACTCGGGTTGAGATTTCCCTATCTGGCACCACAAGTAGTGATAGATTCTATTAATCTTTATGAATTCACATTTCATTCCATTTTCAACTTTTCTGTTTCTGCTTTCAATTTTTCTGCTCCAAGTTGCAATTTGACATTCTTAAGTTCTAACGTTTCTTTCTAATCCCTGTAACGAATCTGTTCTTTTCCTTTTCATTGTTTTAATTTTCTCTGGAACAAGAATGCATAATTTTTTAAAAACAAAAATAGAGTAATAGAAACTGGAATCTTCTCATGATCAAATTCAATTTCATTGAGAATGTGAATTTAAATCTATATTTGATGGTACAAGGTTGGCGATACTTTAAACACGAATCGCTATGTAGAATGGAGCTAATATCGTTCTCTATTTAGTAATTTTATAATAGTGCAATTACTATGACACATGAATAATATAAACACATGTTGGTACTCCTAATTATGGATAGGAGATGTAATAGTGTACCCTATTATATGGTCGACAAAAAGAATATTACATATTGTAATAGTTTTTGGATGACCACATCTGGATTGAAATCAAATTATGAAGGGAAATGTGTGGGCTCATGTCTGAGACTAATAAGTCACACCCTTGTCTATGTTAAAACAAATAAATAATAATTTATGTGTTCAGGGGACAATAAATAAATGTTAAAACTAATTATTTTTGTCTCATCTCTATCACATTGTATCTAAATTCTCGATACATAGATATAGTACCACGATACATTTGAGCTGTGAAATGTATTAAAATATTCAAATATTGACTCATTTTAAATAAATCGTGATGCTAGGTTAATGTTTACATAATCTTATTTTGTTAAATTTTCACATTATAATAGTTACAGTTTAAATCTCTAGGAAATATTAAAATGTTTACTCATTTTAGAAATAAGGCGTGTTTAGTGCATGTGTACGTAATCTAGATAACCCTTGTGTTCTGTCGGAATTCATTGAACTATTCAAATATTTACCCATACTTTCAACTAAAGCATGGTGCTACGTTCATGTGTACACATTCCCTGTCAGACATCTCTGATGTAACTCGGAATAATCGTCCCTCGGAAGCTGATGATACATGCAATATTTACATACATTAGGTATAAAATCATTTATTTATATGCACTTTCCAATTTTATCTTATTTATTTATTATTTTTTATTTTATCATTAATGACATTTGTCGATATTTAATGTATGTTTGCTGTTTAACAAGAAAATAGCATTTGTCACGAGGGGAGGCAACTCTCAAATATACTTCCTGAGCATTGTAGTTCTACCAATTTATCTGGAACGTCATCTACAAGTTATTTTAAGCAGTTTTACGCGTTTAGGTCTCAGTGAATTCTGTGGCAATAAACCGTGACGTTGTATTAATACCTCGACTTATTTTTATTTGGCTAAGATCAGTCCCCGGTTTCACAATCATTCCTTAGCTAAGATTTTTCTTAACTTAAATTTAGCAATTTTTGGAAACTATTGGTGAATATTTTTGTGAAAATTAAATGCAAATATTTTAATTTAGAAGTAAACTTAAAAATGACACTTTAAATTCCCGAATATCTTGAAAGTTAACACAATTATAACGATATGAAATTTTGGAAGATTTATGTTAAGGACAATCTTAGCTAAGGAATGATTGTGAAACCAGGGCTTGATGTATCAGTGTAAGCATAAGTGTCTCACCTAAAGTCTTCATTATATATAAATATTCAATTGTTTTTGCCTTCCATTAGTAAAACCACACCGTTTGACACAGGAAGTGTGAATTATACAGATGTATCACACTGTCGTTTCCGTTTTAGGTGGCATACACTCACTTGTGTTGTCATCAGATCATGAAATACCTATACGAATGTTGCCCTGGTCACCGCCACTTGTAAATTATAAACAGTCAATGAAGCCATAGAACAGTATTTGAACCCCACCACTTGATATATATTTTATCCGTATGTCCAGTGCTTGTTTGAAGTCGGTAGTTTTATGATCAAAATTAAAAAGCTGGACAGATATTTCATTGTAAACTTTAACACCACAAAAATAAGTTAAAAGAGGCAAAAGACACAATCTTATCAATAAGACACACTAAATTAAAATATTTATACGCAATAGTAAAAATGTTTAAACTAACCGTAACAAGTAATATCACAGTACATTGTCGAATATGTGATAAAACAGTTATATTCCGTTAACGTGACTGATCTAGCAAGTTTTGTTGTGTCCTCAAATCCAGAACGACATAAAGTTTAGGTGTAGAAATTCTACACGCACCGAATCATAACAATTGGTTATGGATATGAAAAAACAGACCTGTCTTGTATTAAGGTTAATTATTTACCGCTCTGCTTCATACAAAATTTTGCACCTTTGCGTATACCTGGCGACGTCTCGATTTAAGTGAAATATTCTTGACTGGAACGTTAAACACCATTACTCAACTCAGCTCAACTCATACAAAGTGAATTTCATATTAAATTAGAGAAAATATACAACAGCAACATTTGCAGCCAAGAATATAAAACAATTATATTTTACCCCCATGCCCTTCCAAGGTACACGGTCTCACTTCCCTGGTGGAAGCTCACGTGTTTAACTTCTGTCAGTTTCAAAATTTTCTAAACTTGAAAAAATAAACCTTATTTACCAAACAATGACGGGTAAATAGTGAAACAACGGAATTTTTAGCTGAAATAAACACTTTATATACTTGGGAATAGATAATACAACTAAGAAACGGATAACCAAATAATAACATATAAGGCCCATTGGTGTACATAAAGAGAGAACTTACAGTATTGAACCCTAGAACCAGTGGTTCTCAAACACGGACAACTAACATCAAAACTAAAGACTGTTTTGTGCTGATTAATCACAATGAGACTTATCCTTTTTGTTTTAGCTGAACTAGAATTCGACTTGAGATAGTGATAAAGTGTCTGTTATAATGTATTATCAGTTCATAAAGGATAATTCTGAGGAGAGGGTTAAATCCAAATAAAATTGAAATAAGATTGTATTAATTTCCTACGTGGATTACAATGATTGATCATAGATCATAAAAGGGACTACTTTTTATCTCGTAATGACATTTTATTTGCTGCAACACAACCATCATGTTACAAATAAATTGAGTTATAACTGAACACATCAAGTGCAGATTGCAGATAAATAATGTTTAACTTTCTTCTGAGAGTTTTATGCAAGGAATTTAAAACATAGCTAAAGATAATGGCACTCATCACCAGGTTTATTTTAGATGTTAATAATTAAAGTAGGAGTATTTCATGTCAGAGTAATTATACCTTAAGCTCTTAAGTTTATTTTAGTCTTGTTTTGTAAGTAAACTAAACAAGGATTGGCTGAACAAAATTCCGTGTTTCAATAAAGTAAGTTAGTGTTTGAAGTATTAAGGTAAGGTACTAAAACAAAAGACTTTCTAATTTTATACAGCTTCCTGTGCTTAATGCCGGTGTTAGCATTTGTCTGATGTTATAGCAGTTAGAAATTGTCCTACATTTGGTTAGCTTCCTATGCTTAATTTCTGTGTTGTGCCTAAACGCTTGGTGAAGGTATATTAATTGAAACACACTTCTTTAGTGGTTGGACTAAAATTGTGAAACCATTTTTTTCAAGATGTTAAAAAGATACCCCAAGGATCAAAATATATTTTATCAAAAGCTGAGGAAATACATTTAATGAGGGAATATATCTTAGTTTTTAAGGTATTTAAGATTTTATCTAGCAGCAAAATTAGACAATAGTATATTTAAAATACCTCAAATAAAGTATACATTTACTCACATGTAAACCTCACATATACTTTGTAATAGCCATAGCAACCAAGAGCACGCAACAAACGATAAAACCAAATATAATGGAAGCACTTGATTATTAAATGCCGGCATTTTCTCTAAATAAATGCATTTCTGTTCATCATCATCATCATCATCATCATTATCATTATCCACGTCGTATATTTCCCCACAATACACGTCATTTTTACGTACTATTGAGTCATCACCTTCAGTACAAGTATGGCAACTATGGTAATTATTTCATTACAATTTGACAATTTCCAAACAGATAAACTTTCTGTTTGCTTTATAGATTAATGCGAATGTCCTCGTCACAACCTTAAAAACTGTTTTCAATAACAATTATGTTGGTGCCTGCAGGGAATATTTTGTACACATTTACGCTTTCGGAGCACTCGGCCTCACTTCCCTGGTGGAAATTCGCGTGTTCACCTTAATTTCAAAGCTTCGTGATTGTGATTGTGTTTTGAACATTAATTGATATTTTTGTTTTATTATAAACTTTATAAATAACAGGCGACTCGTAATCCTCTCGAAATTCTATATTTCACATGTGACTATAAATTCTATCAAGATAAATAGATTAAATAATTTAATGTTTGATTGCGTGAGCACTAGATATAGAGGACACTAATCACAACTGCAAATTGAAGTTAAAATAAAGTAGTTTAAAAACCGTCCTACTAACGTTTCTAAAAATAGCAAAATTACTTATGTAGAACTAAATAAATAATCATCGCATACAAAGCAAATAAAATAGGATTAAAAAAAACCTGTTCTTATTTCCCCCGTGATTACATTTGAACTTGTTACATTTATCGTCACGACCAGACAACTCCACATTCAAGGTACAATTGCTTGATACAAATCCAATTGAGAACTTCTATCGCCTTTCATTACGTAAATGATATTCAAATCTGTAGTTGTCGCGTAACTCTCCCTACAGAGATTACAACCAATGTAAAATGAATGACAATCGCCTGAGTTCTCTGTTGTTAGGCAACTGTTCCAGTGGGGTTTTTCTTTAAAGGTAGACAAATCTAATCTGGCTAGTTAACATCTTGGTTGTATTACTTTAATCACACCGTAATTTCTTTAATTCATTATCGCAGTAGGGCAACTCAGTGCTAACGTTTGAGTCACACTAGAAAAACACCCGATTGCCAAAGTACGGCGGACAGTTATCGTTGATAATCTGGTTCCCTCGCTAATCCAGAATCTGAAGAATCGTTAAAAATGAGAAAAAAATTGACTTGGTTGTAAATTTTCATAACTTCCTTCGTTTCTTTATGACATTGTTAACCCTTATAATTTCATACCATTAAAATGACTCCATGTCACGTTACAAATCTGTCTGTACCTATTTGTAACATCATAAACATATGAATTGACTTTTTCCGTTTGCTAACCCCACCTTGTGACCACCAAGAGCAGAAACAGGACTAAGAAAGAAAGGAAAACATTACTGACAGGATTAACATCCCTAATCAAACCAAAAGCTTTAGTAGATATTTTGTGATACTTTCTGTTAAGCTCTATTGTAGAATCATTTCATTTGATTATAAAACCTTCACGAATGTATCTCTTCAAGAGAAATAAAAACTTAAACACAAAAATTCGAACGCTTTTAATAGGAAAACTTAACAAATGACCACACACACACACACACACACACACACATGTATATATTTATATTTATATCTGTCGAGCAAATAGTTTTCTTGTCACATGAAAACAAAATCATGTGATAGCTGGCTTCAATGTCCAATCCCAATACTGGGGAATGGAGGATTTCTGTTTGAATTCCATATCATAAACTATTGCTAGAAATTCACGAAACACTTCTATTTTAATCTTTTTCAAGTTTTTGCTTTAATATCCCCTAAAAAACCAAACAAAAAATAAAATAAAATTGGCATCTAATTTTTAAAGGAAGATAAATAATAATTTTATTAATGTATAGATTTCGGATTGAGAAAGTCAACATTTAAATTGCATTGTACTTAATGCTTCTGTAACAGTACTTTTTACTATTCGTTCATTATTAATTAGGGGATGCAACGTTGCTGTAAACTTAACATGTTTATCTTCGCCCTTTTATCTCAATTACAGTGCTTCGATAACAACAACAAATCTAATTTAGGCGATTTTAGATTATTTTTAGATTATTCAAAAAATTGTCACATTTGGTGGAAGCGTCCTGATAATATACTGAATCATTATCAAGTCGTTATGTTAGTATAGACAGTTTGTACCTTCAGTATCGTCTCCTTTAATTTTACGTGTTATCTTGTCGGAAAAAAATAAGAATAAAATGAATGATCACCAGTTCATTTTAAAATTGACGACGACATTTAATTATATATAACACGATATAATGGTTCGTGCACGCCCACATGAAGCTTTTAACTTACCAATGCTTAAAAGAATGGGACAAATGATATTATTGTTATCTGTTGGCTATATGATATAATAAGTTACACATTACACTGACATTCCATAAATTATGATAAATGTTTAAACCTGCTCATTAATTAAAATTAAATTGTTGTAAACATCAATCTACTAATGCTGGGCGTAGTCAGATAAAAGAATGTTTCTTTCTTGAAAAAATATTTCCCCACAATATTTCTCCTAAAATTAAAAAAAAAAATCCAAGAAAATTGTTTTTCAAGAAAAACAACTTTGTTGCATCCTTTATAATTAGATAATTACATGTAAATTAAGATATCACAAAAACTTCAAATTCTATGAATGAAAATTGACATAATGATCATAAGATAAACCTATGACAAATATTAATGTGTACAGTTATTTATAGAAGGAATACATATCTAAAGATAACCATCACTTTACAAAGAATGATCAATTTATACAAATATAACCTTGTATAAAAGAGAAAAACAATTTGTACACCACTATAAACAATGTAATCAAAGACACGAAACAACAAGGAAAACTTTGTTGGAGAACAGATAATATTCCGTGTAGCTAGCTAAACAGGAGGCGCTTATCCATTCGGAGCACCCGGTCTCTCTTTCCTGGTGGAAGTTCACGTGTTTAACCTAATTTGTAAGTTTTAAAGCTTTACTTTGCTTTTAGGATTGTGATTTGGACATTGATTAGTCTGTTTGTTTTTGATTTACTACATAGATAGAATAGAATATCAATTTTCTTCAATTCATCGTTTCGGTGAATAAGCACTAACGTTTACTTTTTAAATTAGTTATATATAAATACAATTGTAATCGTATTTTCTGATTGAGGTAAACAGATATATAAATACTGTGTTTTTACTATATATGCTAAAGCAATCAGTGTTTCTGATAAATATTTTATCCTAAAAACAAAATCAAATTCTTGTCAAAAGATAAATAAAGTAACGTACAAAATATATAGAAATGAATAATAAATATATACTGTTATGATATATAATGGTTTGACGCAATCCGTGGAGTAAAGACTAGATTAATCTTCTAACTTATCTTTTATTATCATCAATCCCTCTACTTTACTAAACCATCCACACTTTTGATCTCCCAGAAGGATAGTCCCGCTGTAGCTCCGGACACAGTAAAAAGCAGCGCAGTAAAATTATATTCATTTATAGCACGATTTATCAGCAGTAGAGTCCCAGTTATTCGACTTGCACGAACACCAATTGACAATCCAAATCCTTTGATAATAAGAAGGTGTTAAGATGTTTTGAAAGCATTAAAACTTCTTGTTAACAATATCATTTTCTTGTGTGGTTAGTGTGACTTTTTATCTAATACATCAATAATTGTAACACAGTTACCCGCCAAATACTGGTATTGCGTGCACGTCAACATGTCAAGTTGCCTAGCAACATTATTGATATAGATGAATCAAATAATTTAAAAGCTGTATTCGTGGAATCTGATCATATTGCCATAAGTAACAATAAAAAAATAAAATTAGAAGTATTCAAAATGGAAAAAAAATCTTTCAAATTTAATTGATGAAATTTTTATCTTCACAATATCAAGGCTGGCGTAGCGGAATCACATGTTTTGACATTGATGCAAGTTTCTTTATAATGTACCTTCTATACGACACTGACGGTGTAGAATTACTGTCTGTTCTTTATAATTAGGAGTTTACTTACTAGTACGGCCTGCAACAGTGATAATCCTTTGTCCTCTGTTGATCGGATTGCTTGTTGCGCTAATTATACTTATATCAAGGCGGTCAGTTGAGGGATGGTGGAGGAAACCAGATTGCAAGGAGAAAGCAACCGGCCCTCGGCGAGCGAACTGACTTTGCTCATATAACTACTTACTATACCGGAGCATATCCGGTCCCACTTCCCTGGTGGAAGTTCACGTGTTTTACCTAATTTGTCAATTTCAAAGTTTTTACTTTGCTTCTGTATTTTGATTTGGACATGGATTAGTATAGTTTTCATTAGGACTGTCCCCAATGGGATTTGCATCCAGTCGATTAGAGGGACTTCAGTTAAACTAAATAGCAGTCCTTCCTCTTTAGCACAGTCGCATTATATTTATAATTGCAATATCTTTGTTTCAATAAAGTATATGACATCGACAACTTTATAGAGTCATTGCTCCACGCGTTGACAGATGTCAAATGGTCTCTTTGACTGACAGGAGACGACCCATTTTTATGAAAAAGTGCACCAACAGCGCATTTCAAATTGTTTCCAAATTAACATGGAAAATGTTTTTATAAATGTTGTAAATATACGAAATAAGATAATTTTCAAATGTCTTTATGAACTTGCAGAGCATAATGTGCTGTCTCAATTTTTTCCACAAAAGGCTTCGCCTTTTATCCAATTTGAGACAGCCCATTATACTTTGCAAGATCAAAAGACATTTGAAAATTACCTTATTTCTTAAGAAAACAACGTCTTCATGAAGCATGTCCTTCATATGTCCTTTTACGACTCGGATACAGCTTATATAGACTCGTACATCAGAAACTTATAACACAGCAATTTGTTGATCTTGTATCTATATATTGCTTCCTAGAGAGTCATTTATCATTCCATCCTTCCTTTTTTAGCACGGCCACATTGAAAAAAGGTCTCAGTCATAGTTTTCGTGTGTCTGTCTTACTTCTCAGGAAATTAACTTATATAGACTGGTACATCAGAAACTTAAAGTATAACACTGCAATTTGTTGTTCATATATGCTCAGATTGCTTCCCAGAGAGTCATTTATCATTGCTATTCACTTGGACAATGAGCGTCTTGTGTGGTATTACTACTATAAGCTGTTTTCTAGCGTTGCAATGTGGGCGAAGTTTAAAGACAAACAAGACTAAAGCTTATTGGTGGACAAACATTGAACTTAACTAGGATGGTACGGAACTATCAAACACAACTACATATCATTCTGACATTAAATGCAATCACCATTCAAAATTGGTTATTTAATAGTCAGTTGTCTTAAGATGTGCTTATTTTCTTTTGTTTTTAACAAGGCGTTTCCTGATAGCTGTGTGTGATAGCTGATAGGTGTGAACGATTCTTCATATGACTTGTATAACAGTCATGATTCTCTTCTACTATTCTGTTTTATAATCATTGCGAAATAAGTTCTATTCACTTATTTCTTGAAGCGATATTAATATATGTTTCTTTAATTTTCCTTTGTTTTATTTATGTTGCCATAGTAATAATGATTCAGTATTTTACCCATTAATTCGTGTTATTTATGGGACATTTTGACAATCACAATACTGAAAACAAACAAAATACTCCAACATATCTTTTTATTTTTTTTTATAAATTTCTGAGTTATTAGAGTATGAAATACTAACTTTTAAAACATATTTTTTTCAGATACTTCGGAGTATAAATCGTTATTACCATGGTAACCTTTACTCGATAAAGAGATTTTTATAATATAAACGTAACAATGTTGAAGACAACACATTAGACTTTGAAGTACCCCTGAGGAATGCTGTCTCAGAGCGACTATAAATCGCTGTACATGTTGTAGCTCATTAAATATTTGTGTCTGCTTGTAAAATACTGAAGGCATTGCTTTCTTTTGGAATTTTTTAAGTCATAGATGAAACAGAACATAATTTTCACTTAAAATAAAGGTTTTACACAATATAGAGTGACATCGTTAAAACAATTTATGGAGTTCTTTTGGAATTTTTTAAGTCATAGGTGAAACAGAACATAATTTTCACTTAAAATAAAGGTTTTACACAATATAGAGTGACATCGTTAAAACAATTTATGGAGATGGATAGTATCACTGTATTCTTCCGCTACTGTAGTTTTAATGTTATGGCTTCAGTTTGGAGGATCCTTTTGTTTTCGAGCGTTGAGAGAGTTCTTAAACCAGCTAGATGAACCTCTCAAAATTATAAAGATGGACATTGTAACAATTTAGGATACACAACGTACTTGATGAAAAAGTTATACAACGCGTATCTGTTTTTTCTGTAAAATTGTTGTTAAGAGTCGTGTCATATAAAGTTGACATTTTGGTCATTTGGCATATTTAAGTATATATTTATCTCATGTACCACCTCCTGTGTGTTTCAGCGAATGAAGTTAATTAGAATTGACGGCTAAAGCATACACTTAGCTTTTGGCAGCTAACGCGTATGTTGGACGCCGGTTTTTTTTAAATTAATTGATTGGCGATTTGCGTTCAATCCCGAATATATGTCATTTACGGTCAAACAATGTGGTTTGACTTTAAAGTGTAGTACATAATATATTGTCCAAAATACAACTGTTCTTTAATAAGAATGTTTAACCAATAACAATAAAATAGACTTACATGTATTTTATATATCAATTGTTCAGTAATAATAAATAATAATGATTTAATGTATATTAATTGTTACATAATGCATTTTCCTAGTTGAAGACTCAAAAACAAACATACTAATCCATGTCCGAATCACAATCCATAACAAAATAAAATATTTGGAACTGACAAGTTAGGTTAAACACGTGAACTTCCACCAGGAAAGTGAGGCCGGGTGCTTCGAAAGGGTAAGCACCTCTATGTCCGCCACGTGTGTACCCAACATAGAGTGAAAGGAACAGAGAACTATGGAACGTCAAATATACCCAGGGCAATCTTGGGTACAGACACATCAAACTTATCAACAATACTGTGCTTACGACAGTAAAACTTTTTTCAGGGCCCTGATCAGCCTAGGCTTGCAATATCCCAGGGTATAAAAACTTTGATGCTCTTTCTGAAATCAATCTACTGTTTTTCTTTGAACATCAGTGTCTGTATGTCAAGTACAAGATATTTCGATATTTCATTCATGCTGTAACACATGTCATTAATTTATTACTACTGGATATAAACCGATGGCGACCAAGATAAAGGTATATTGTCTGAATGTACTTATTTTCAACTCAATATTGTGAATTGTTAGTCGTACTATTAAATCATATAGACAATATTAAGCTTTGATTTTATCGATGTTTGATCAACGCCACGGAGTTCCAAACTAGTCATCTTGTCAAATACTTGTAATTGAATAGATAAACATCTTGTATTGGCGGTTGATTTATAAATTGTCTGGAGCTAACAGCTATAACACGCTGTCTAATTTCTTGTTTAGCTTCCAAAGTTATGTGTACTCTAGCAATGGTAAGGCTTTTTTTACCAGTCAGAGTCAATGTAATCAAAACAGACCTCTCAACAATGACCAATAGTATATCCTATATATATTAAGACGTAGTTTATTTGGTGTTGTCCAATTAAATGACACGTATTTCCTATAATATAACTGTCAGCGTGTGACAACATCTCCAATATCAACATATCCATGTGATAATACTATTGTCACCCTATGATTACCCGGTACAAGGGAGATAACTTGTTTTGATATAATAAATTAAAACCAGTGTTTATTTAACATTACTAGACGGTCGTTTCGGAATTCAATTCTTCGTCAGTAGTGCTTGGACCAAAATTTTGAAACCAAATTTATTCAAGGGAATGATATATATATATATAATAATTGTCTTCTAGTCATGTGGACATCCAGAGTTGTCGTCCTTCAGAAGGGATATCGCCTGAGGGCATCACTTCTATTTATCACACATCAATGTTTTTCATAATCTAATACATTATTATTGGTTTGTAGTACATTTCAGCCATATTGCACTTGTTGCTCTACACAACATTGTGGGGGCAGGAGAAACTCGAGTAAACATGTTCTGAAAAAGACATTAATTCATCTACTAAAAAACAGCGTTTTCAATTAGAGATGATAAAATGAAGTAAAACGTTATGACTTTTTATGTTTAAAAAAATAACAATAAGATATAATATTTTTGCTTTATGTGATATTAGAATATAATGTACATACATTGTCTAGATTATAAGCTGATTGTTCCTGGAAATAATATGTCCATGAAAATCACTGTCTAGAAAAAAAGGCTTGTTCCCATATAAATATATTTAAAAAAATTGGTATCCATCGTATAAAAGAGTGATGGACTGACTGACTGAATGATTGATTTGATTGATTGATTGGGGTTTAACGTAGTATCAAAGAAGTTGCGTAGTGTGTTAATTGTATTGTAGTCTTTCGATAGCTAAACTCTAATCTGCATATACAATCTTCAGTGGGACTTCCACACTAAGTAACGGGGTTTTGTCTTGTGTAGATGGACGTGTCTGGATTCATGTTTGAAGCCTGCAAAAACCTTATATACTCTTCTGTTACTTAACAGAAGGGAATATCATTACCGAACTTTTAACCAAACATCATAATTTGTAAAGGTTAATTAGACAAAGTGCATTCATCATGTAATGACCAGATGGTGTTATCAACTAATTCTCTGGAGGCTGTACAAGGTTTGTCTCACCATTGACATGAGGATGACTTGAGTAATGAACCTGTGTAAAAATTTAGCCTAAAGTATATAATTTTGGAGCACCAGAAAATATTTGGATTATTTTATATGATTTCTAATATCGTTACATTTATTAACAAACATGTGCTCCTTATAATTAAACGCTTGAAGCTAATTTTAAAGACATTCATTATTCTCTAAACATGTTCGTTAAATTTTTTAACAGAAAACAGACCTCAATAGGTCTAATATTTATCTCATCATTAGTTTGCAAATAAGGAGCGATAACTCTACTTTGTTTGCATCAGTGATGAAGTTTTGACGCGTTTTTACATAATTGATTTCATGGTAACGTAATCAGTTATGCCGTTTGATGACGGGAAGCACTGATGAATTATCTAACCAAGCCGTTCTTTGATCTGTATATCGCATTAAACAAATGCTTATTAAGTTTCAGAACAATATATCAATCACAACCACCCCAGGGTTAGGTATGTTTTCGTTTTTATTGACATTTGATTTTCCCTTGTGTAACATCACTCACAAAGGGAGAGGCGTCACTATTCCTAAAAATAAATTCAAAACTAATTTCATATCGACACGTTCAATAAAAGCAAATTTCCCTTGTTGATTTAGCTTTAAATTGTGTTTGTTTTTCCTCATATCATAACAAAACTGCATACACGGAGATAAATGCGTGTATGAACGTTAGATTCCAGAAACTATCACTATTATGATATCTTTGTTAAATTAGAAATGCCAAAGCAAGAAATATTAAATAAAAAATCGTACATGTTTATTTATTATACTTGAGTCTTATTTTACTATAAAACCATCAATATTCATAGTTTTATTTTATTTTTTAAGTTTACTATAAACCAGTTAAAATCATGTATCAATATATTTTCCCCGGTTACATATGTAAGATCATAAGTCACCAGACAGTCACTGATGGTAAGCAACATCACATCTTACATGTTCAGTTATGAATTTCTCTCATTATGTTTTGTTTTATTGGCATGTCCATGGATACTCGTATGATGAATGAGTCCATGTTTTTCCTTTATTTAGTATCGAATAATAAGAATGGAGGTTCTAAAACTGTTTGATGGAACAAAGCTATTATATAGCTATAAACCGACTTACTCCGGTATGATGGGAGATGTTAAATAGCACAAGCTTTACCATGTTTACATAGAATCGAAATCATCTTTTATTTTTGACACAGTTCCATACTACAAGCAATAACATTCTATTTGAGTGTATCCATTCGGTACTACATGAATGAAACTCAGGAACAGAAACTTGCAATTCCTAATCCATAATCCCGATAATATTGTTACCATGGCAGACATGCAAGTTTATTGCTATAGACAAAGCACATTGTCCTGCAGTCCGCTTGACCTTTCATTAGGAATATTCACACGCTGTTTCATCCAATATATGGGTAATGCAAGAATTTGCGAAGATAAGACGCTGAGAAAAGCTAAAAAATATGCATATTTCTGAAACGGTTTGGGATCATTGTTTTGTTCAACTAGATACATATCTCCAATAAAGTCTGAAATGTTACATTTTTAATTGCGTACCATGTGATTTGCCAACTTATGCTAAACTAGTTTTGCCTTGAAACATTATGAGGCCGCGGTGGCCTAATGGATAAGACGTCCGTTTACACATCCGGGGTCTCTCACCGCTGTTAGTTCGAATCCCGCTCAGACTACATGTAGGAAAGTTAATTTTCCTTACAGTTGGCCTTTACTGGTTCATCTGGTATCAGTATAAGGGACTGGGGGAGTGGTACGCTTATCTGCGGCGTACTGACTCGGTGAGCTAGCACCTAAAAGTCGCCCCGAGTGCGCGCTGGTACAAGGCAGACCATACAGCACACTCGCACTTCACATGCTTACACGAACTTGTTCATAGATTAATCCATAGAGATTAATAAAATATAGTTCTCGTCGCGAACAGCTGAAAAATTGCTGATGCGACGTTAAGCAACATTCAACCAACCAACCTTGACATATTATGAGGTACCACGTAGTACCTCTGATGAGTAACTGTTTTACGCAGAACAGTTACGGTAATCAAATATGGTTATAATAATTTTAAATTTATTTTAGGACTCGAACCTATTACCCATTTATAAATGCTATTTTACAACTTTTAAATGATTTTTATAAATTTGATTTCCAATTTGGTAAACTGAACTTTAAAAACTTAACCCGATATATTGGCCTTTATACAATACACAAGATCTCCGGGGATATTACTATATCTACCAGTTGAAAATAGAAATAGAAAGTAGAACATTATTGAATATATAAACCCCCGTGATTCCGCCAACTCCCCGTGATTCAACTAACTCCGTACTCCAAGGTGTGAAAATACATTAGCATCCTATAATAGGATTCATTATGTAACATTGAATTGCTGATCAGTATATTCCAATACCAGAGGGAATCTTTCTCTTCACTGACTGACTAAACAGGCTCAAACAAAATCCCAAATGTCAAGTTTGAGTTTCAGTGTGGTTAAATCTGTATTGGTACGTTTGTATATATTGAAGGACAAATTCCCCATGACAGATAGTCACAAAGAAATAGATATTGATGATGAAAATTATAATATATATTTAATAAGTAAATTCCCTATCTACGTAACCAGTCAAACAATTATACTGATATAGAACGTAAAAATCAATTATAAGCAAATATAGACAGAAAAGTGTGTGATTTTTATATACATGGACATTGAATTGAAATAAATGAGTACAAAACTCTGACACACAAATGGAAAATAGCTTAGAGAAGTTTTTTTTTGTTATAGAACAATCCGACGAGAGTTTCCATACTGCATATAATATAATATTCGGGTAACAACTTATTACATTAAAATCCAATAGTCCAATGTTGAATCCATTGGTGTAGTGCCGAACTCTTAGAACTATCCATGTACTCGTAACCATAGTACCTGGTGTTTGCTACATGAACAACTGTTAATTCTTAACTGTAGCGATTCTCATTAAAGTGATGACCTACATGTCTTCTTGCACCATTGTCACTCTCGTCAAATCCATCAAATCAATAAGCAAACACCAGCATTCTTTCAAAGTTATTAATGTTTTTGTCCAAAACAAATGTCTAATGTTTTTATGTCTGTAGCTCATGATGGGCACCTGTTCAAAGCTCAACAAATCTTCCGTTTCTTTCCGCCATTTTTCAACACGTGTTATATTAAAGGGTGAATAACGCAGTTTAAGCTCCCATGTCAGAAACGAGTAGCCTTTTTCAAATAAGATACATGTAACAGTGAATGTACATCGGAACCACTTACGGGAGCAGAAATGTTAGGGCTACCGAGACAGTCGCACTTCAATTCCAGGCGTCTGTTTTCATCGATGACATGGCTTCTGGACGTTCTAGTCGTAGTAATACAATTAGAAAACAAATTGTAGGTACTTGTAACTATAGTGTATGACTAAAGCAGAATAGATTTTTCGGATTTTGCTAACAACTTCAAATTTTATAATCTACTGATAAACAATGAACCAGAGCCTTTCGGCTATAAGTGTAAAGTGAAGCAAATGCAATGCCAGCGTCCGTCGGAAAAAGACAAGAGCAAGCGGCAGCCAGACATTTCGTTGTAGTAAAAAAGGCATCATGTAATTATAATGGGGAAATATTCCCTTTTAAGGATCACATTTTGAAAACAGCGACGTCCTTCAACTTGTAAAATTATACTTAGTTTCTCACCAGAGGTTCCACAATTTGTGGTATGGATTATAAACAATCGTGGAGTTTTAATTGCATAACCTAAAAATTATTGTCTAGAAAGGCGATATGAACATTGATGAATCACTTTTCAGACACAATGTAAAATCCAACATGGCAAGAATACTGGCATCATGGCCTGTAATTTTAGTCATATACAGAACAAGAAACAAATCGTCTATTGTTTTATCCTGTCCAGATAAATAAATGTTTATAATGAGGCATTTCAGTGAGGAGGAAAACATCATGTATTCAGGAGGGTGGACAGCATATTGGAAGCTGAACCAAATTAGTCCCAAACAATTCAGTCTGCAATGATGATTATGGTAAGACATTATCATAAACACCAATATTATTGGAGGTGCTTGGAAATTTGACATTGTACTGACAATACCATTGAGTCTGGTATACTGTTCGGGTTGCAACAACAAAACAAAAATTCTTGTCTACTTTTATTTATTTTTTATTTCACATTTTATATTTTTTAAATTATCATTTTAATATCACTAATTACCAGTAATATAATGTAAAGGAACAGTGAACAGTCTGTCTATAGATCCACTGTTACTCTGATTGAAATCATTCTTTGTATAGTCACTGGACTTCAATAGTGTTTTTGTTACATTACACTGCTATTCATAAATTATTATACATGTAAAACTGGTCATATCATTGTAGACTGACCTTCTTCAGAAAATTACATTGTTGAAAATAACATTCTGCTAAAGTTGGGCATTTTTCAGGTAAATTCGAAATTCGTGTATTTTTCTTCCCAAATATTTATATTATACATACAGTAAAAAAAAAATGCAATGGAAATTCTTTTTCGGAAAAAAACAACTTTGTTGCATACAATAGGTTCAGATTTTATCACTTTCATATAAAGCAAAAATCTTCTTGAATGAAATTTTACCTGATGATAATATATAAACCTAAAAATATAAATTTGTTAAGTATTTATGGATGATAGTGTATATTAAGAATTTTTTTAGTTTTACAACTTGACATGAAGCAAAGTGTCAAACTTCAACCTTCAAAGTACAGTAAACTTAGGTATCCAGAATATTGAGTAGAAAACAATGATTACAAAGCAGATAAAAACAATATAAAAATGAAGTATTCTATCTATAACTGTTATTTATATCATGTATTTAATTACAGCTGCCAGATGAACAGTCACATGTCTGAACATCTAGAACAAAGAGACTCATGGGCCTTAAACCCATCACTTGAGAATATCAGCATTGAAGAGACACAATTATCCAGAATATTAAAATACTACAGTTATAACATTTGAAAGTCAATTTCCACCATTTTAATTTTTTCATACAGTTACTTCATGCAGTGATGTTATAAATAAAGTTGGGGCAATGTAAATTTCAATCTCGGCTAAACAGGCTTGACATAGGATACTAGTATTGAGTTATTTTAATCATGATTAAAGATAGACAACTCCAGCAGACTTACAAAAATTGACTTTAGCAGTTTTAGATAAGGACTGTCTCAAAATATTAAAAACAAACAATACTTTACTTTGGTCTCCATTATATAACAGCAACCTTTATTAGTTAAATATGTCATGATCTGAAATATTTTTATTTAATAAGGTATATATTTATTTAACTTCCCTGTACTCAGTTCAAGTAAACATATCTATGTCTACCAGTTTCACAACCTTGAAAAAGTTTTATGTGATAATGCTATACATCATGCTCTAGGCCTAACCAGTCATGACGATATGTTAAAATGGTTCAACAATTTACAGTCTCTGACCTTGAGCGAAGGCCAAGGTCACTTGAAAAACATCTCTTTCAAATTTCATTGTCATTGGTTTACTGGTTCTGGAGAAATTGTTAATGAGAATAGTTAACAAACAATGAATGAAAGTGCAAAAGAATTGCTCAAGTGAGCTAAAACTTTAACAATACTAGTATAATGTTAACACCAATAATAACAGTACTGCTCACTTTGTACAGAAATAATAAAAGTAAGGTGGTTTTAAATATAAAAGATCATTACATATGATGAATGATGACTAACATCATGACACAAAGTATAGGTGGGTGGCCTAGGTAGGAGGGTGGAATTATTAGTATAGTATGACCGTCAGAAAATTTCACTCAAAGGGGGGGGGGGGGGGGGGGGGGGAGAGAGAGAGAGAGAGAGAGATGCAGTTCTGGAAAGTTGTAGGTAAACAGAGTAGAGACAGAAAACCATCTACCTCTGTCAAACAAACCAATAAAAGTTGCTTACTTGAGGAAATGTCCAGACTGGAAAAAAAGATATAATGAAGTACATGTGTTCATTTCCTGAATATAGCATCAAGGGACTACTTTAACAACTCTACACCAAAAATTGATATGAAAAAATGTGTCAACAATATAAATATTGCAAGTGGTTTAAAATTCACAAGTTTGATGCATCTGGTAAAAGTTTGAAGATAAGGCAGTAAATATGTGTATGAAGTATGACATCACATCTTCCAATACAAGTTATGTGTGACCTGATTATAAACATTTAATACTTGTTCAGGCCTCCCACCAGACCCATTCTCATCTCGGTCTTTTTTCCACGACTTATACCCAGTGTTTCTGACTTCATAATAAAACCAAAAATGATACATAAAATCATGATTTAATATGTAAAACAAACAAATGCAACAACAGGTAGCTGACAGATATGGGTAAGATGTAAATAATTTTTGCCCGACATGCTGGATGTCATTCAGTATGGTAAAAGTCCAGTTATCTCTCATTCTCAATTTTATGAACACATTTAAATGGTGGTATTGCAGAACAACAATAAGTCTTGTCAT
The DNA here is from genome assembly GCA_021292105.1 of Anadara kagoshimensis. Classification (NCBI taxonomy): domain Eukaryota; kingdom Metazoa; phylum Mollusca; class Bivalvia; order Arcoida; family Arcidae; genus Anadara; species Anadara kagoshimensis. The sequence continues at coordinate 59,062,742 of CM037858.1, forward strand.
ATGTCATATCATCACATTACCAATGTTTTTAAGGTATCCGATATATAAGCTGCATCATACACAGTCATGTGTCATCAGATGACAACAATGATAAACTGAAAAGTTGTAATTGCTCTTTTTGAGAAACTGTGAACAACACAATTAATATCATGGCTTGTAAAACAGACTTCCATTTAGGATATACTACAGCTTCATACACAGTTAATGGTATCACTAATCCATTTCTTATTTCACAGTAAAGTGAAGTCCGTCTCAAGTAGGCACTATCTGGACTTAATAGTCAGTGACGACTTTGTATAGATGAGACAGGTGCTTGGCTTACACAGGTAAATCTAACATCAATTAAGTCTTACTTGTTACATAAATGATGTTTTGTCAACATGTTGTGTTAGGATTGGTCAGTTGGATATTACTATCAATAACACTTGACCGTCAAAGTTATCACAAAAGTAATGAAATTGAAATCATCGTTGTAAAATGTAAAAGAAATAAAATAAACTTTTATAATGGCTACTTGGATATTATTCTCCATTACATTTCTCACTAATAACAGAGTTATAATATTGTTATAGTCAAGATGGTGTCATAGAGATTCTTAGAGATGATGTTCCTCAACATTAGTTATCCTAGGTAAAATGACCATCAAGAGGCTGCTGTCCAGGCTGTTAGAATCCTCATCACTGTACTGACAGATAGATGTGGTAAGTTACTACATAACACAGGTAATGTAGGAGCACCTGTCAATATATAATTAACTTAATTAACTAATTAATTATAATCAAACAGAATAAAGCAATTTGTAGATGAAAATATTTACTTAGCTATAATCATTGTAACAAAGAACTGGTAAAACAAACAAATGAAGTATATTTACAATGACAGCACTTGAAAGTAGGAGTTCTATTTTACTATGTGTACTAATACACTCTAGTTCAAATTAGCAGTAGGGAATCCCTGTAGCTGCAATAAGTGGCCTTCTATTTACTTAAAACTTAACAGATATGTCAAACTTGCAATGAAACAAAAGAACTTCAATTTTGAATCTCATACTCAGCTTTTTTTGCAATTTTAAAAACAGAAGGTGACAACTTGAAACTTTATAACTTTTGATTTCAAAGCACATAAACACACATCTACATACTAAGTTGATATAATTTCACAATCACTCTTACTTATAAATGTCATCTTTGACAACAATTCTATAGATTTTAAAGGATGTGATAACTCCAATCCATATGTGTTATGCTGATAAATGCATGTGAAGAGTGTTTGGGTAGCTAGGCGGTGGGGTATTGTATCAGTGTTTATTTTTACCTTCAACAATAATTTTACTGATTTCCTCTGGTGTAGGAACATCAAACCACATCAGGTAAGATGACAGATATGGTACTTCTTGTCCCTTCAATGATTCACCTTGTAAGTACTTAATTAATAAAGTCATGTTATCTACAAATAAATAAATCATAGATTAGACTTTGATAGTCAAACCTGATACATGCATTATGGACCTTCATAATTTTGACAACTTCCCTTGTTTATTGCTACATTAAAATCCCAAAATCCATTTCTGATATGTTTATTTTTAAGCATCCCTCCATTTATTGCCAAACCCCTTTTTAATGCCAAACTTTCACTGATTAAATAGTGGCAATGAATTGAGTTTTTTTTTACTCATGTGTTATGTGTATACATGCAGTTCTGCCATGGACAAGTCTAAAATCACTGTAACTGTAACTTGTCTTGTGTCATTTCAATAAAATATTAGCTTGTTTAAAACTCTTAAACCATATCATTAACCTGATATTCATATAAATCCAATGATTTTAAATTATTGCCTGGCTATATTTTTTTTACATAACATTTGATTTTTGAATTATTACAGTAACATTAGTACTTTTTGCTAATGATTCTCTGGCCAACCTACACTCACTTAGCTTTTTTGAAACAGTTGCCTGGTTATTATGTTTCTCAAGAAAACTGCTATAACAAGACTAACGACAAAAACCAAATTAAAAATTCCGCAGTATGAAAATCCTTATCAGCATGGAGGGTCAACAGATCCCAATTTGTGTACAGTATGGATGTGTTTGTGTGTGGCATATTATATTGTAATGGCATATTCTATGTTGCTATGGTTACAGCTACATACATGTATATTATTGTGCATGTCCAACATACCTTTCTGCCATTTGTCTAACATGTTTTCTAGTTTAGCTTTCAAAGACATTAAGAATTCCATTTTAAGTAGCTGTTCCTGTTGGATGCCTTCACTCTGTATTTTATACTGGCTACTGTAGTAGGCTAGGACAGTCTTTAACTGAGTAATCCCAAACATGTTACCATGATAATCTGACTTGTCAAGAGACTGAAACAAAAATAATCCCAAACATGTTACCATGGTAATCTGACTTGTCAAGAGACTGAAACAAAAATAATCCCAAACATGTTACCATGGTAATCTGACTTATCTAGAGACTGAAGGAAATAATCTCAAACATGTTTCCATGGTAATCTGACTAATCGAAAAACATAGGTTATAATTCATACATGACCTGCATTTTACTTCATATGAAACATGAAGAAAGCCAGTCGTGGTAAAACAAACAATATACATGTACTCATGACTGTTTACTGATGTATTCCCCGACTCACTTAGTGATGTCGTGCTGTGTTACAAATAGGGCTGAAAGGATACACCATTTCCACGATACAACACGTATCTCGGTACATACATGTAGGTCACAATACGATTCATTTCGGTTCGATACATATTTACGTCCATCTATTGACAGAAATCCAAAGTGCTTACATACTGCCGACCTGAAAAATGTGGGCGGATTAAATATTTTCTCATGCTCTGATAAGCAAGCCATGCTTTCAAGTTGATGTGATAACTGATGAGTAATTAAATGTCTGGCGCAATTTCATTGGCAGTTCGGGGAGCAATTGACCAATCACAGAACTTCTACCAAAGTGTTTGGCAAATTATGGCGAGCGTAAAATACAAATTGGATCAACTTCTGCATCGAACCGAAAAGCGGATGTTATGTACCGATAATTGAACCGAATGAAATACCGAGATTCACCGAAACCGGTGAATCGTTTCACTTTTAGTTACAAAAGATGTTGTGACATAATTTCCATTCATAAAGCCATTCATCTCCAAAGTAATCTCAAAAGAAACAAGTTTTAGTGTTTATTTTTCATTTAAGTCATGTTAGAACAGAAAGTATTAACATCTACCCCTGGAATATCGTCAAATAATACATAGGCAAGAGTTCACATGTAGAAAAATTTATCATGAAGTCCACATTCCCAACTGTTTCTCTACTCAGTTTGCAGAACATACATAATGGGTTTGTCCTAATATTGATTAAAAGTAAAAATACATTTGTCATTAATATTAATGATTCTATATTGATAACATTGTTTGTAAACGTTAAGACGTTTAAGTTGACAACCTGACAATTATACCATCACTAGCATACATACATCAGCATACAGATTTAAACATCTTTTACAAAAATAAGTTACAAAGTGATTACAATATAATAGTTGCGTACCTGATTTAAGCTTAGATGTGAAGGAATAACTTCTGGTTTTTCTTTGGTTACACATTCATAAACTATCAGTGATAATGTCTGTATTATTGAGGTATCCTATAAACAGAAAAATGTCCATATATGTTATCCTGCTACAAATAATACTGCATTTTTATCAGGGCATATGTGTGTTTAGGACATTTGACTAAAACATTAATCATACCCAATATAAAATACTTGAGCTATGATTAGTCAATTTCTGATCATGTGACATTTAACAAGTTACAATGTCAGAATAACCAGTTAACATTTCCATGTAAAATTACAATGTTCACATGTCCTAAATATGGGCTCATCAACTCAAGATACTAATGATAGACATGAGATCCACAGAAGAGACTTAAAAGACCGATGCCCCAGATCATGGAAGCCATGGCAAGCTAAAAAAAATCCTGCACATTGGCCTGGGCACACTGCAAAGGTGAAAACCTGACACTTTACTTGTAGTTGATGTCTTGATATAAGTTAAATATCACTAGGAGGTAAAATCCCATTCAATCAATCAACCAAAACACCTGTGTATTAAAACATTTTATAACCTTAATACAAACATAATAGTTTACCTGTATCCCCTTTAGGTTCATAAAATATTCTGTTAGTGCCAGTATTCTACTGTCAGAAGTAAAGGCTTTTATCACTTCTGGCTGTAAGTATATATGTATAACTAAGGTATAAACATAACATTATATGCTGTTTCTTTCAATTTTATCTCACAAAACGTTTTCAAGAAAAACAAAAAATGAAAGGAGTAATGGAAATACTAATATAAATAATTCAAAGATATTTCCCTGCTCTCTGTTTAAGAAAAAAAAAGTTTATTTAATGAAATTTTGTGTCCGTTTATGCCGTGATGTGGAGGAGACTATTTGGGTTTTAAAGTTTCAAGTTTGCTAAGAAGTAGTCAAGAGATTGGTTTTTGGTTTGTTGTAATGTTGTTTAATATGGCATCTGCAATCTGTTTGATATTTGCAATGATAGCAAGTTGATTTATCTTAACGATTACCAGTATGCAAGTGTGTTTTATGGTCTGCCTTGTACTAGGGAACAGGCAGACTCAAGTTGACTTTAAGGTGCTAGCTCGCAGAGTTAGTACACCGTAGACAAGCATACTACTCATCCAGTCATATTGTACTGACACAGGCTGAACCAATCAATACTTTATCGTCTTAATACTGTGTGTCAGGCAAGGACCAGTAACAAATTTTAAAGTCTTATCTATAACCCAGAAAGGGATCATACCCATGACCTCCATCTCTTGGAGGGAGTAGTCTAGATATGGATCAGCAATGTTTTTATTGGATAAAGCAGAGTGGATACATTTTAGCCATTTCCAAATATTGTTATCTGGTGAGGTAAAGTGTCTGACCTCAAACATGAATGATAAGTCAATAACAGATTAAGTACATATGTCATTAATTCATACAATGTCAATATACATTTGTATCTATTTAATTTAATTTAATGATTAAAATTGATTTAATATTAAAGTAATGCCATCTGTGAACACTAAAATACAGAAGACTGCCAATCAATTATCACAGGATATATACTGTATTTCCATAAACTGGGTGCACATGGTTTTTATTTATTTATTTCTTTTAATTGAAAATGTTTCCATTAAACTATCAATAAAATGCATTTAAAATGAACTGACCTAACCAAATTATATTTTTAATTAAAAACATTATCGCATTATTGCAAAAATTTTATCAAGTTTATACACCAATTGGGCTGCATTCAAAGTTACATCAGAACATTTAGGGTCAGGTAGGTCATTGTTGCACGGATTTTTCCAGGTGTGATCATCATGAATATTCCAATTATGAAATAACATTTATAATTGTTCCAATTAAGAAGGTATAGAAGGGATAATTTTGACATAGTCATATTTGTTGTTTTGTTAAAAAGTCCAAAAATTGCTCTATGTACAGAATTAAGTTCACTTTTTCATGAATGTAAAATATTTTTTCCTATTAGGTCAGTATATTTTGTATTAAGTTTTGACAGTTTTTTTTTGTGAGTTTGTTGGAAAATATGACTTTATTCTTGCATTTTCCATGTGCACTGAATTTGTGGAAATACAGTAGTCACTTTAAGATATAATACTGCTATCAATTTAAATCTTTTTATATGTAGTCCCAAAGGAAAAATCCCTTTCAAGCACATTCCCTTGGGAAACATAATCACTTTATGTCTTGTTGCTATGTATGGTATCCAGGAATCAAAGGGCAGATGAACTTTATATTAAATAAACTCCTTTTAATGGTCCAAAAGATGGTATCCAAGAAATCAACATGTAATGTACCAACAATAGTATCGCCATCAGTACATTATACACCTGTCACTTACATTTCTCAGAAATCTTGTGAAATGTGAAATTTAACACACAAAAAACACTGTCATGACACTAGGAAAAGCACAAAAGAAAATTAAATCTCATCTTTTACCCAATTTTAAGTCATTCAAAAAAACATAAAAACTGAAAGACCACAAGTTATAACATTAGGAAGCTAATTTACATGATTTATGAATTTTTCTAAATATAAAACCAGGAACCTATTTTTTACAAAATGAACAATTATAAAATTTAGACCTTAGAAAACCCAACTATCACATCATATATATTACCTCCAGTCATGATACATGTTATATAATTTTTTATTTTAGAGAGGATTTTACAATGATTTGAGATTTCAATATTCTATGCAATCAACTGATAAAGAAAGAACTAAAAACAGCAGTAACGGTTAAATTGACTTACCTTGACAGAACAATGACTAGAATGGTCACTTGTCAATGATTTAGCTAACATACTTCTGTAACCCTGTAAAATAACAATATGTCAGCCAAAAAATCAACAGATAATTGAATTCAATTACATGTATTACAATTTTAAATACAATGTATAAGTCCCTTGTGCAAAGTATTTCCTTAGCTAAATTTGGTTAAACATATTTTGGTCCTTTGGGTTTCTTTTCAACAACTTGAAAAACATTTTGGCTTCACAATTTTGGTCCTAGCACTACTGATGAGGAATTGTATTTCCAAACAGCAGTCTAGTATTGTAAAATTAAAACTGGTATAATGTGCAATTTAACATTGTTCCTTACTAGTGAAGTGGAGGAATCAGTTATTGAACTGTCACAATGTGATGCTAGTACCTACATCATATATGTCATATATTCCATGACTGTGCAGTTTGTAATTAACTTTGCCCCATGACTGTCTTATGTTTTATAAAAGGCTCACTTGAATTATTGCCAAATCCCTTTATACCACTACGGTAGCTCAGCTGGTTGAGTGCTCTCTTCCTAAGTGTGAGGTCAGGGTTCTGACCAAGGCTTAAAAATAGGAAGTGACTGTTCTTTTCCCAACCACTCTGCATTTAGAAGTGACTGTCACAGGATGCTATGGAAGAGATTTTGTATATAAACTGATGTCTCATGTCACTCCAGGTGTGGCATGTAAAAGAACCCTCCCTGCACATGGCCTCGAGTGCACTGCAAACCCCATTTAATCAACTCCTTAAAATGCCAAAATTTAACAAAACAATGTCAAAATTTCACTAAGGTGAGGTGATGGATGGAAGTTTTACTGTATATGTATATTTACCTTAGGATCTTCTACATAAGATAAGTATCCTGCCCTCTGTTTAATGTAAACTGTACCTTTATTTTGTAATAATAATCTATAAAAGAAAATAAATGAAATATACATTTAGTTGTCATCCAGCTGTAGACAGCAAGCAAAATCATCAACAATCTTCAACATGTAGAAATATCAGGGGTTGAACATTTTTTCAGATGAGTTAAGCCCAGGACTTTTTTGTACAGAAAATCAAAAGCCCCCAATTTTTTTTATCAAGTCCAGAGTTTACGACAAAATCAAGAAAGACACAATTCAATATGCATCATTTCTATCGGCAGTTAGAGGTTTTCGGCAGTTTTTACAATACATGTCTGCATTATCCTCATCATAAATGATCCATGGAAATTGTCAATCCATGGCTGTTGAAACAATCGGACACGCTTGTCCTTATCATATTTGGTGTCTTTATTGTCTTGTGACTTTCTTTTCTGACCACTGGAGCCCATACAGTCTGCTTGTTAGATGTGAAATAAATATTAAACAGCGACATAATGGGATATGAATATCTGAAGCGATTACAAGTGCTATAACTATCTAGATTTTTCTTTATCAATTGAACACTTGAACTGCCTACCTAATGACTAACATTTCTTACAAGCACTGTAATGATCAAGAATGAATGTAAACAACAGGGCAACGTGACTACAGATGGTTTTTGAAGATTTTTTCAAGACAGTCGGAAATAAAATTCATTGGTCTTCTTAGTATTTAAGCCCGATGGGCTTTTCAGTAGATTTTTTGCCAAGTCCTGCTTGCCAAATGTCTAGTCCCGGGCTTCGGGCTTGAAGAATTATCAACACCTGAATATATAGAGTAGAATTGTGATAATCTAACCATAGTTTTCTCACAATCTCTTCTACATGGACAAAGGAGTATTGTAGACTGGTACACTTCCATCCATAACTATACAAATTTATATTTGCTATAGGTTTATATCACCGTCTTCATATCAAATTTCATTCCTAAATTTGTAGCAAATCAGCTGTGTAACTAATAGTCTTAATGATAACAAACTTACTTTAATCTATTCCAATTTTTCTTTAAATGGAAAACTATTGGCCAATATCTGGGACCTAAAATTTTAACCTGAAACGGGACAAACATGAAAGAAACAATGTATTCATTGAGTATGTCAGCATGAAGTAAACAACAACATAAAAACAGGAATTACATAAAAGATGAGCATAATGCTTCTATACATGTTTATGGAATAGAGCTTGCCCTAACCTACCTACCTATCCTCTTCGCTCCAGGTGGAGCATAAGGTCAATACAAGATTTCGCCATTCAGATCTGTTTGCCCTAAGACACCCCCAATATTTGTGTAGAGCAATTATTTCCACTGAATATAGATTTGCATAAGTTGATATTTTCTCGTAAAAATGATGTTATTCTGGACACTTGAGACATAAATGTTCCAAATGATACTGATCACCTAATACACTGGTAAACCTAATTTACTTTTCTGTAACAATTTTAGGTTGTTTTTTTTTTTAAATTAAGAAGTTGAAATGATGGTAAAATACAAATTGTCTTCAAACATTTAAATTCTACGTACCTCTATAATAAGATCAAGTTGTGGTAATATACAGGGTGCTGCTGTCTTGAATGAGACATTTCTGTAATCCTCTGTATCCTAACACAAAAAAATCAGAAATATATATATTAGGTTTCCAGGACTTTAGTATTTTACTATTATTGCCAGTATATAAATGTATTAATTAGAACATATTAGACAAAATCTGCTAGTGAGAAGTACAGTATGTACAGTGTAGGTATACTGTCTGCATATTCAGCACATCAAAATACTTTGGAACCTTGTACTTGCATTAAGTTACATATTGTAAACAAAGGTATTTTAGCAGCAGCACTACTTTAGCACTTCTCTCAGTCTGACCTTTCAGCCAAAATTAAGTGACTCAGTTGGCACACAAAAGCAAGGTGTGCTTAAGTAAAGCTGTGCTTACTCCCTCTTATTGAAAAGTAACAAGAGGCCCAATAGGGCCTGTACCGCTCACCTGGGCCATTTACAGCACAAAAACACAATAAATACTACATTGAAGGAGCAATAACTCTGATGTGGATATTTAGATATTTATGAAACTTGCTACTCGCATCTGTGACCTTGACCTTCGAACCAATGACCATAATTTATATATCAAAATGATCATTGCATCAATACTTACAATATTCCAATATATATGTCTATACAAAAAGTTTATAGTTTTCAAGATAATGAACCATTTTGGTATTGATTTGCTACTGTGACCTTGACCTTTGAACCAATGACCTTAATCTATATATCAAAATGATCGTTACATCAATACTTACAATATTCCAATATACATGCCTATACAAAAAGTTTATAGTTTTCAAGATAATGAACCATTTCAGTATTCTTTCGCATCTGTGACCTTGACATTTGAACCAATGACCTTAATCTATATATCAAAATGATCGTTACATCAATACTTACAATATTCCAATATACATGCCTATACAAAAAGTTTATAGTTTTCAAGATAATGAACCATTTTGGTATTGATTTGCTACTGTGACCTTGACCTTTGAACCAATGACCTTTTTCTATACATGAAAATTATCGTTGTCTCAATACCTACAACATTCTAATATACATGCCTATACAAAAAGTTCATAGTTTTCAAGATAATGAACCATTTCAGTATTCTTTCGCATTTGTGACCTTGACCTTTGAACCAATGACCTTAATCTATATATCAAAATGATCGTTACATCAATACTTACAATATTCCAATATACATGCCTATACAAAAAGTTTATAGTTTTCAAGATAATGAACCATTTTGGTAATGATTTGCTACTGTGACATTGACCTTTGAACCAATGACCTTAATCTATATATCAAAATGATCGTTACATCAATACTAACAATATTCCAATATACATGCCTATACAAAAAGTTTATAGTTTTCAAGATAATGAACCATTTTGGTATTGATTTGCTACTGTGACCTTGACCTTTAGACCCATGACCTTTTTCTATACATGAAAATTATCGTTGTCTCAATACCTACAACATTCTAATATACATGCCTATACAATAAGTTCATAGTTTTCAAGATAATGAAACATTTCAGTATTCTTTCGCATCTGTGACCTTGACCTTTGAACCAATGACCTTAATCTATATATCAAAATGATCTTTACATCAATACTAACAATATTCCAATATACATGCCTATACAAAAAGTTTATAGTTTTCAAGATAATGAACCATTTTGGTATTGATTTGCTACTGTGACCTTGACCTTTGGACCCATGACCTTTTTCTATACATCATAATGATCGTTGTATCAATACCTACAATATTCTCATATATATTCTTATACAAAAAGTTCATAGTTTTCAAGATAATGAACCATTTAAGTTTTCTTTCGCATCTGTGACCTTGACATTTGAACCAATGACCTTAATCTATATATCAAAATGATCATTACATCAATACCAACAACATTCCAATATACATGCCTATACAAAAAGTTTATAGTTTTCGAGATAATTAATGATTTTGGTATTGTTTTGCTACTGTGACCTTGACTTTTGGACCCATGACCTTTTTCTATACATCAAAATGATCGTTGTATCAATACCTACAACATTCTAATATACATGCCTATACAAAAAATTCATAGTTTTCAAGATAATGAACCATTTCAGTATTCTTTCGCATCTGTGACCTTGACCTTTGAACCAATGACCTTAATCTATATATCAAAATGATCGTTACATCAATACCAACAATATTCCAATATACATGCCTATACAAAAAGTTTATAGTTTTCCAGATAATAAATAATATTAGAAAAGTAAAAAATTAGGTCATGACCTTCATAATTGACCTTGACACCATTTTGAAGGTAATTACAAGAATATGTCAAAACTGAAAACCCCATGTCATTATCTGGTCATATAGTCAAGTTATAGCAATTTAAAATATTTTACGATTTTTTCAAAATTAAACGCAAAAACGCGTAACCTATTTTTAAACCAAATTTTATGAAATGAACAAACTTAAAGGTTAAGACTATGTAGAATCCAAATATCACATCAGTTTTTGCCTCCAATGAGTGGTTCAACAGAAGAAGATTTTTTTAGATTTTGTCTATTTTTAGTAACAGCGGCCATCTTGGATATTCGATCACCATGATTTGAACAAACTATAGTTAGACTCTGTCAAGGACCTTCCATGGCAAATTTGGTTTCAGTTGGCCCAGTAGTTTCAGAGGAGAAGATTAAAGTTTACTGACGCACGGACGCACGCACGCATGCACGCACGCACGGATGCACGCCTCGCCATGCCATAAGCTCACATGGCCTTTGGCCAGGTGAGCTAAAAATGGTACAATAAGTACATGTAAGCACCAATATAAAGGAGTTAACAGTAAACTTAAGTACCGGGTACTTGTATACAAGGTCCAAGCTCAGGGTAAGCATTGTGTATAATCAAATGGGCCTGCATGAATTATCAATACTGAACCTGACAAGGCAATACATGGTACAATATATTGGGCGAGATATAAAACGGAAGCTAAAACATTTTGTTTATTATCAACATTTAAAATGACAATGGATTATCGTTACAGAACTCTTTAATTATAATATTAAATTTTAGCTAATTTCTTACCAATAATTTTTTTTTGCATTTCAAGGCAGATGACATCCTGTATTGCTTTTACTAGGTCTGATTTAAGGTTATGGTTTACACTATTGGTATTGAGATTGACTGACAAAATATTACTGGTATGTTATAATGTGTACTGGTATAGTCTAAAAATAATAACCTGTCCGCTTGAAATTTATTAAGAATATTTATATAGGATGATCCACCCGACACATAGGCAGTATTACCATTTGCAGTTAATACATAAACAATGCATGTTTTCTATGATGTAGATAAATTAGACACCTGTTTTTATATACCTGAATGTACTGGTTCACGATACATATTTAAATTAAAGGTCAAGCAGTCAGGTCAATGTTGTTAGCCTACACTTACCCTAAATCTGATTTCTACTGGTACATAACATGGCAGCCCTGTGTCAACGTCTCGTGGTACAATCAGCCTGGGTTCTGCTGCTAACACATATAGATGTCTAAATGCCTGGAGATGATATCTAGTGTAAAACAAAGTCAGTGAATTAGAATTCCCTGTCAGAAGATCTTCCTTAAGTTTGTGATTTGCACTATGTTCAATAATATGCACATTTCCCATAGCTGTTTATACTTACCTATTAACTTCTGATGAATAATTTGAAAGATTTTATCTAGACAAAAATTTCCTATTGAAAACTTCAAAGGGTGATAACTCCATAATTTTTAGGGATTCCACTTGTATCCTAAAATCATCATTTGTGCAAATAAATTTAAACAAGAGGCCCATGGGCCTTAACGCTCACCTGAGGAAGAGTACATATCTTATGCAGAGGTTCAATGGTCAATGACATTAATAAAAAAGAATATCAAAATTTTCAGCAGTAAGGGCCGATAATATGCAAGTATTTTTGCAAATTAATTATAATAATTATTATATAAGTATGCTATATATAACATATCTAAAGTCTAGCTACAATAATTACTTATAAACAGCTAAAACATCTGTATATTAAAATGTGCATTAGGCCAATACCTACAATATTCCAATATACATGCCTATACAAAGAGTTTATAGTTTTTGAGATAATTAACCATTTAAGTATTCGTTTGCATGTATCACCTTGACCTTTAAACCTATGACCTTCATTCATATATCAAAATGATTGTTGTGCAAATGCCTACAATATTCCAATATACATGCCTATACAAAAAGTTTATAGTTTTTGAGATAATTAACCATTTAAATATTCGTTCGCGTTTATGACCTTGACCTTTGAACCTATGACCTTCATTCATTTATCAAAATGATCGTTAGGCCAATACGTACCTTATTCCAATATACATGACTATACAAAAAGTTTATAGTTTTTGAGATAATTAACCATTTAAGTATTCATTTGCATCTATGACCTTGACCTTTGAACCTATGACCTTCATTCATATATCAAAATGATCGTTAGGCCAATACCTACAATATTCTAATATACATGCCTATACCAAAGTCTATAGTTTCTGAGATAATTAACCATTTAAGTATTAGCTTTCATCTATGACCTTGACCTTTGAACCTATGAACTTCATTCATATATCAAAATGATCGTTGTGCAAATGCCTACAATATTCTAATATACATGCCTATACAAAAAGTTTATAGTTTTTGAGATAATTAATCATTTAAATATTTGTTCGCAGCTATGACCTTGACCTTTGAACCTATGACCTTCATTCATATATCAAAATGATCATTAGGCCAATACCTACAATATTCCAATATACATGCCTATACAAAAAGTTTATAGTTTTTGAGATAATTAACCATTTAAGTATTCGTTCGCGTCTATGACCTTGACCTTTGAACCTATGACCTTCATTCATATATCAAAATGATCGTTAGGCCAATACCTACAATATTCCAATATACATGCCTATACAAAAAGTTTATAGTTTTTGAGATAATTAACCATTTCAGTACTTTTTACATCTGTGACCTTGACCTTTGAACCCATGACCTTTATTCATATATCAAAATGACCATTGTGCCATTACCTACAATATTCTGATATACATGCCTATACAAAAAATTCATAGTTTTGCAGATATTTAACTATTTTGGTATTCTTGGACATCTGTGACCTTGACCTTTGAACCCATGACCCTGATCTATGTATCAAAATGATCGTTATGTCAATACCTACAAATAGCTGAAAATCCTACGCCATTATCACAAGAAATGTTGAAAAAATAGCATTTTTTATCAAAGGTCAAAAACTGGGACATGACCTTGACCTTCGACCTTGACATCAAGTGGAAGAAAATTGCAAGACAAGATCAACAGTGAAAACTCCATACAATTATCTTCAGCGGTTATGAAGTTATAACAATAAATGTCTCTTTTTAAAAATTACGTAATTTTACGCAAAAAATGCGTAACCTATTTTTATCTGATTTTTATGAAAAACACAATTTTAATGTTCCCAGGTATGCTGAATCTAAAAATCTAATCAAAATTTGCCTGCACCTTTTGGTTTCAGAGAAGAAGATTTTTTTGTCTTTTTGCTATTTTTAGTAACAGCGGCCATCTTGTTGGGCGTGGCCAAACCCTGAACACAATTTTGAAAGGCTGTTACCCAGGCATGATAATCACCAAGTTTCATCAAATTTGGCCCAGTAGTCTTGGAGGAGAAGATTAAAATGTAAAGTTTACGCACGATGGACGACGGACGACGCACGACGGACGGTGATAGATTGCAATAGCTCATCTGAGCCTTTGGCTCAGGTGAGCTAAAAACTGCATGATACAAGGATGCTTTGTGCGAAATGTTTAATGTATTCCACTTATGCTTTTAAACAAGAAGATTTTTGAAGATTTTCTTTTTTTTTAGCCTTTAGACATAACCCCTTCAGTTATGCAAATCTGAAGTCTTCACCTTGACACAAATATTATCAAATATGGCCCAGGAGTTTGGGAGAAAAATGGTTTAAATGTAAACACTATGTACAAACTGACAATATTAACCATGGCAATTGCTTACTTAAGACTTAGTCTCTGTGAGATAAAAATTACACTGTATATTTTAAGTAATGAACAGGTACAAGTCTTCATTATTGAACTCAACTGAGTCACTGAAGATCAAGTTGCACAGTGTATTATCATGTGTCATACATGTGTATCTACAGATTCTGCTAAATTCCAAACAAAGAAATATACTTATTGTGTCTGTCTTGACAATACAAACTTACCTGTTATCATTACTATGTATTGGAAACTTTGGGAAGAATGCAGATAACATGATTGGTATGGATTCTTCTGTAGTACATAGAGAATACCTGTAATATAATAGAGAAATAATAATGATGTGTAAACAGGAATAAAAGGCCCAAAAGTCTAAGTCACAAGGACATCACCATAAATAAGTCTTTTGGTTTATGATGAAAAGCTGTGTTTACTTTGCACATGTATTAGTGGACTGTGACCTTGAAATTATGTCAAAATTAACAGATTTTGTCAACTTGGTAGCATTTAATGCAAAGAGTTAATATGATCTTTAACCTTATATGTTTTTTTTGGTTTGTAGTTTTGATACAAGGTCATATTGACCTTCAATGAAGGCCATGCATGATTAATCAACTCTGCACAATTGGTAACACTTCATACACTCAATGATGTTGTATATGAAGTTTAAAAATTCTAGGCCTTTTGGTGCATAACAAATGTTGAGAAGTATTTACTATTGAACATCACTGTGACGTTGAATGAAGATCAAGGTCAACCATTTTCTTAAAACTTTGTACAAAAACATAATTGTCAAGTTAAACACAACCATTCTGAAGAAGTTAAAATGTGTAAAATTAAAGTAAAACAGACATGGTATTTAAACATGTTAACATAATGAGCCTAACAGACTTTTATTAGATTATTTACAACAAAGATTGTTCAGGTTTTTTTACAATCAAGTTGTAACATTTAACCTATTACAAAAGGCAAGTTGGATGGATTGGAACAATTATTTCCATTGCATATAGAATCAAATCAGTTGGCATTTCCCATAAAAATTATGTTATTTTGGGAATTTGCAACATAAACATCAAGCATAAAGACAAGTTGAATTGATGGGTACATAATGGCACCTATCTTACCTTCCTCCACCTAAGAAGAGTAGACCTAATGATAAACTTATCGCCATCTGTGAGCCGTACATAACATATAAATTATACGGCGGACCAACTCTGGCTCGGAACATCCTACACATCCTCAGAACCTCTAAATTACCAGTTCCTGACATTACCTAGGTAACAAAATAAAAACAGTATATGACATTACCTTGGTAAAAATATAAATAAAGTACCCGACATTACCTCAGTAACATAATCAAGATATTTAAATATGTCTTCTAGAGAACAAATCAAAATCTAACACAAAAATACAGTTTTATTCATAAAAATATCCAAGTTTGATTAGCACTGTCCTGTCAGAGTGGAATAATTACCCCAACATCTTCAAAAAGACACAACCATTTAATGACACAGTTGTGATACTTGACTGTTAAAATCTGTATTTCAAGTAAAATAGAATGCTCTCAAAATTAGAAATCAGAGAGAGAGAGAGAGAGAGAGAGAGAGAGAGAGAGAGATGACAAGCCAATCAACAAACAACAATGACCTGTCCACTTAACCTTTCATTAGGAATATTCATACATTATGAGCCATCCAATACATGGGTAGTGTTAGGATTCACAGTTGATACAATGCATGCTTCACATGAAGTAGACATCATAAATGCCTGTGTTCCCTATACATAAATGTACTTGTTTAACATAAATATTTAAATTAAAAGTCAAGCAGACAGGTCAATGTTGTTTGTCTATTATACAATGTAATACAGATCTGTTTACCATGGCTAAGGATAGTAAGACTGTCATCATACAGTTCTCTACAGTACTTTTTCCTGCTTGTTCTACATATCCTGGACAACCCATTATCTGTTGTGATACCTTCATACACTCCATCTGAAATCATGACAAAACAAAGAAAAATATTTATTATACAGAAAAGTTGATATACTCATAAGCCTAGTTTTGTTCCTGACATGATAAAGTGTTTGTAATTAATTCACAAATAACATTTATCTTAGCAATTTTACTGGCAGAACAAAGACTATATTAGAAATTGACATACATGTATTCCAACACTACAGACAATAATATATAAGTTTGTATTAAAATTTATTGTTTCTATCATAATAGTTAACATGTTAAAAGTCAGAGTAATTATGGATTTGACTTGATAATTACTTACCAGTGTATCAAATGCTGCCTTGTTAGCTGTACCAGCAAACTTCAGACCCATCACCATACAGCCACCTGCTACAATATTACAGTACGCTTGACTACAAATAAAAGAATAAATAATGTAAATTTTAGGAAAATGTAAATATCACATGGATTATCAGTCAGACCTGTGTAGAGCTTATCTGTTCAAGTCTTACAAAAAACTTCAACATTGTCTGCTGATGCTATATAAGTATGACATGCGATCTTCTTTACTTTGTACAAAGACCTTAAAAAATATCAAAGAACTACCCCTTCAATAAATACTGTGAATTAAGAAGGCACATGTACCGATATAAGTTCTGGATGAAAAATCCACAAATGTGAACAATACTTGTCAAAGACATGATCATTACTTGGTTACTTGGTATTTTTTTTTTTTTTTTTTTGTGTGTGTTTTTTTGTTGTTGTTAAAAACATTGTTCAATTGATAAAGAAGAAATACTTGAGCAGTCTCTTGAGAGACAAATACCCCATTTCCAAAATTGCTGAGACAGGCAGACATTAAATTTGGTATGTATGCAACACATTCATCTCATGTTGATATACATTTTTGTCAACCTTCAAAGAAATTTCTCGCATAGGATTGGTTAACTTGCCGGGGTACATAGAACTATGTTCAGAAATCTGCCGAGGTACATGAACGCACGTGACATTTAGCGGTAAAAGGGAAGTAACTCGTACATCTCCGAGGTCTAGTTACGGTAAACAAACATGGCGACAATGTACGCAAGTCCCACAAAATATTTAATGGAAGTTAAAAAGATCCAACTGGTAATGCTTTGAAGGGTGACAAAAATGTTATACAGGACTTTGGCAGGTTACACGGCCCCATGTACTCCATCAAAGATTTATGTACCCTGAGCCGCAAAGTATAACATATAATGTAAAGTTTGATAAAAATTCATCAATAGACAAGAAAGAGATGATGTGGACACCATACTGGGATTGTCAGACAGAATGATATCTATACATTCCTCTAAACTTTGTTGGGGGGAGGGGGGTTATAATAACTATTTTACTCCTACCTCATAGTCTCATAATCAATAACATTATCATCATCATCTTCATCCTGTCCTCTGTTAAAAGCATGATGCTGTAAAATCTGTAATCATAACAAAATTAATCTGTTATCACCTAGTGGATATACATGTACATGTTCATTAATATTTACTATAGTGATATCACTTCAATAAATTACTTCAGATTTTTTACATACAATGCTCATATTTTTGACATCAGAGAATTTTTTTCTTCAGAGACATCAAGAATTGTTACATCAAGCAGTTTCCTTTTCAATACAATCATGACAATAAAACAGCCCAGTTAAATATCTGCCTTCAAATTACAATAATGGTCTAAAAACTAGGAATAACAATACTCAAAACACCATTCTGTACCCAAAACATACATCCTAAAATACTTTTTCAATCAAAAAAGTGATTTTATTCGATTCTACTTACTGGAGGTATGTTACTTTTGATCCACTCAAACGTCGGTGTAACTGAATCCCACATAACCAGACCACGACTCAATGTCTACAAATAAACATTATAATATTAAACATATAAATATGTAAACAATCTCAACATCTCATTAGGAAATACTCTTTATGCAGTTTAGATAAATTTAACATAAGTCTTTGTATTTTGTACAAAATATGTATATACTAACAGAAAATGGTTGCAAGTGTTACCAAGAGTTATATAAATCACTTGGGAAAAATATTTCTAAACTCATCACAAATCTATTTTAACCTGTAATAAATCATGTGAGTCAGTTCATTCACAAGAAAAGTGGTGACTTATATTAGTGAAATGGAGTTATAACTTTGCATCCTAGAGTGTCAACATTTTATAATACCAGTTCACAATTAATAGCCGATGTAGAAACTTATACCTGGCAATGGAATAAACTATTGATGATGTCCATTTTGTGACACACCTAGTGTGACAGTTAGAACACTAATTTTAAAGTCTCACCAAAACACCCCATTCATAAGAAGAGTGGAGTAACGGTGTTTTTTTTGCCCCTGTCAAGATTTTTCAACTAAATCATTTAGTGATGGCAGAGGAAACTGGAGTACCAGCAAAAAACTATCAACCTTAAACTAGTAAACTGACACATTAGGATGCGCCCTTGGTGGGATTCAAACCTAGGCACTGAGATCAGTAAGCACACACCTTAGCCGAGTCTCCTATTCTGGAGAAGCAATAACAAAGTACTTACCCTTAACAATAAGAGGTCAGGTCTGACATGATCCAACATGAACTGTGTGTCAGCAGCACTTAACCATTCTGATACAGCTCTATATATAACAAAGTACTTACCCTTAACAATAAGAAGTCAGGTCTGACATGATCCAACATGAACTGTGTGTCAGCAGCACTTAACCATTCTGATACAGCTCTATATAAAACAAAGTACTTACCCTTAACAATAAGAAGTAAGGTCTGACATGATCCAACATGAACTGTGTGTCAGCAGCACTTAACCATTCCGATACAGCTCTATATATAACAAAGTACTTACCCTTAACAATAAGAAGTCAGGTCTGACATGATCCAACATGAACTGTGTGTCAGCAGCACTTAACCATTCTGATACAGCTCTATATATAACAAAGTACTTACCCTTAACAATAAGAAGTCAGGTCTGACATGATCCAACATGAACTGTGTGTCAGCAGCACTTAACCATTCTGATACAGCTCTATATAAAACAAAGTACTTACCCTTAACAATAAGAAGTCAGGTCTGACATGATCCAACATGAACTGTGTGTCAGCAGCACTTAACCATTCTGATACAGCTCTATATAAAACAAAGTACTTACCCTTAACAATAAGAAGTCAGGTCTGACATGATCCAACATGAACTGTGTGTCAGCAGCACTTAACCATTCCGATACAGCTCTAAATCATCAAAAATATACATCATTAATACTGGTATTAGTAATTCAAATAATTACCCTGTCCGTGATTTATTTTTTATGATTAAGCTTTCAAAACTTGAAAATTATTTTCTCAAATACATATACAACGGATAAGTCTAAAACATTATTTGAATCCATTTTGGTCATCATTGAAATTTTACAATGCAGACATCCACAAAATGTGAAGTCAAAATCAATTCACACATTTTTCTTGATTAATGTATTTATTGCAGACACATTGGCAAGTGGTTAAGGTTATGATTCAAGGGTGTGGGTTGTGGGTTGGGTTCAAGACTCGTCAAGGCAGTGTTGAATGTCCTTATCAAGACCCTTCATCTCACATCACTCTTTTCTGTCCACTGAAAAGAGTTGGTAATGGCAGGAATGATGATCTTGAGGGACTGGGACATTCATTCAAAGAGGAGTACCTGTACTCTCAGTTGCTTGGAGTCACTAAAATACAAATTCTATTTTTACGTCAAATTCAGGATTTTTACACTTATATTGGGGCAGTCAGTTCAATGGTGGAAGAAACTGAAGTGCTGGGAGAAAATCACTGAAGTGCTAAGAGAAAATCACTGCATGCTAAGAGAAAATTACTGAAGTGCTAAGAGAAAATCACTGAAGTGCTGGGAGAAAATCACCAAACTTTGGCAAATGAGCTGACACACTTTCTAACACTAACATCTGTTCCAAGTGGGATTTGAACCTAGGCAGTGATAAATGTTGTGATCTGTAAGTGCACACTTTAAATCTAATGTTTAATTATATATATTATATATGAATCTGTTAATTTAAATACAAAACTTACATGTTATTTGTTTTGAAGTAGAGCATGCCGAGTGCCAGTGTAGCTCCAGGTGATGTCACATTAACATTTACTACATCTCCCTCCTATAAATAGACAATAAAATTAAAGTCATCAATTAACTGTATGGTGTAATATTACATATAAAACATTTATAACAACTGACAAGGAGAAAGTGTGATTAAAGTTAATTCAAAATAGAACTGACTACCAAAAAAAAAAACCAAGCATGTGACATACAAGATGCTCTACATGAAATATCACTTCTACAACATAATGTTATTTTCTATTTCCTTTATGCAATTTTTGACAAGAAAAACTTTTTAAACAGGTATGGCATATCTATAAAACTAGATGGTTTATGTTTTTGACGAACCATGACTTTAAATTAATCTATATTGGGAAAAAAAAATATAGTAAAATGAAACTGATGGGTGCTGATGGCAAAATAGGACATGAACTTTCACTTATTTTTTTTTTTTTTTTTGAATATGGACTATGGAAAGGTACTTTAAAACAAAAATAGACAAATCATTTGCATACCTTTATTTGGTAGCTTGGTGACTTGTAACGATCCTTGTTTAGACCATTCTGAAAATAGTTCCCAGAATTATCAATTTTCTCAAAAGGTTTAAAAAATTGTGAATTATTTCAATAAAGTTAAAAATTTAAAATAAATTCATACCATTTCCCTTGTCAAAATAAAACAAAACTTCAGATAGAAAAAATCTCAGAAAAACTTTCATAGTAATCACACTTAAACTTGTAACTTACATGTATCTCACAAGTTACTAAAACATTGCCTATTATAATACATGTACCTTTATAATGGGAAATATTAAATCTTACATTCTTGTATCTGACATTAGCATTCACAAAATATTCAGATCAATAAAAATAATCAGGTTTTTTTTTTTGGTTTTTTTTTTCAATTATTAACTTATTTTTGTAACATAATTTTGCAAGACAAATCAAATTTTATATTAAAAAGAACCTTAGCTAATATAACCAATGCTCCAACATATTGGACAAAGGCTAAGGACTGTACATGTCATTACCATAAAAAACAGTAAAAATCTCTGCAGCAGAGCAAAACATACACTTGATATGCAATTCATTGTGGTATAAACTCAAATACCAAAAACTGGTACAATAGCTGTAATTATTGAGGAAAAAGGTGTGGAGGACTGTTTTTACAGTATAATTATAACATAACTAGGGTCGGTATTTCTGTAAAAATCAACAGTGCTGGACGAAACATAAACTTGATCTGTAACTCTATGTGGTAGACTGGCATACCAAAAAGCAGTGTAATATCTGCAAGCTTTAAGAAAATTAGTGTGAGCAGTCACCAAATTTCTCAGGTTTGACTTAGGTCAGTGGACCTGGTTGGGAAATTATCGTGTGACCTTTCACTTATAAACCAACTGTTCTACCAAGGCATAAACAAGTGCACTAATGTTATTTACTACACACTACTTACAACAGGTCTCTTATGTCCACCGACCATATAATGATATAATGTATCAGCCATCCCTAGATCTGACATCCCAACTAACTCACTACCTTTCTGAAATATACAATATATATAATGTATTAAATTAAAATGTTAATGTTCTTTTTTTATTTCGACAACTGGTATATCACAAGTTTAGTCAGAAAAAAATACTTTAAATTCATACTACTGACCTACTTATTAAAAGGACATTCATTATATAACTTTATACTCAATGGAAGATTCATTTGCTAATAAATGGTATTTTATTGAAGTCATAGTATCAAAATGTTAAACCAGACATGATTTGTAACCAGACATAATTTGTAACCAGACATGATTTGTAACCAGACATACATAATTTGTAACCAGACATAATTTGTAACCAGACATGATTTGTAACCAGACATGATTTGTAACCAGACATAATTTGTAACCAGACATACATAATTTGTAACCAGACATGATTTGTAACCAGACATACATAATTTGTAACCAGACATACATAATTTGTAACCAGACATAATTTGTAACCAGACATGATTTGTAACCAGACATAATTTGTAACCAGACATAATTTGTAACCAGACATACATAATTTGTAACCAGACATAATTTGTAACCAGACATACATAATTTGTAACCAGACATAATTTGTAACCAGACATACATAATTTGTAACCAGACATACATAATTTGTAACCAGACATAATTTGTAACCAGACATACATAATTTGTAACCAGACATAATTTGTAACCAGACATACATAATTTGTAACCAGACATGATTTGTAACCAGACATAATTTGTAACCAGACATACATAATTTGTAACCAGACATAATTTGTAACCAGACATACATAATTTGTAACCAGACATACATAATTTGTAACCAGACATAACTTGTAACCAGACATAATTTGTATTTATAATCTTTGTTAATTTCATGCAATCTATTTCGTTAACAAGTTATTATTATGAATAAATTTATATGTGATTTAGTATGAATAATTTTTTGTTAAAAGTTCTTTTAAATACTGAATGTGTTAAAAAAAGTTAAACTTTTTTATCAAAATAAATTGTGTAATAATTAATTTCAAGGAGCATTTAAAAATAAGAGACTTTTTGAAAACACTCTGCATATACATGTACTTACTCCAAACATAACAAGTCCTAATGCCAGACCTGCTGCTAATGAATAAGATTCTCTATCACTACAGTTCTCCATCTCAGGACCTGGTGGTCTACCTAAAATATATATAGAGAGAGAAAACTAAGTCATAAATACTTATTGAAAATGTTTTTGCTAAAAGAAATGAATGTCATAAGTAAATGTATATATAATCATAACTCTGAACAATGCTTTACAGGCGTGTTTATTGTTTTTACATACTTAATACAGCAGTGCTGTGGCATTATATTTGCACTCTGTGGTACAGAAATATCTCAACAGACCAATTTTTGCCTTTGTAGCAGAAACAGTAAAGACAATAAAATTGGTATCTTGCTAAAACGTCAAAGGTGTTTTTATTTGATATCTTTTTCCATTCAAATTGTTTTTATTTGATATCTTTTTCCATTCATATCAAGTAAGGATTTTTTCATTAGCACAAAGGTGATCAGTTCACGGATGATGAAGAAAACTAGAATGACCAGAAGAAAACCACCAACTTAAAAACTTTATCACACTAGTGGAATTGGAACCTGGGTGGTAAAGAGCACTGTGAACCAGGGCATAAAAAGCTATTACATCTAAGTTCTTTATTTGCTGTAAGTGATAAATACTTGCCTATTTCTGTCAGTAAAACCTCAGCTGTGTGTCTATGAGCTGTTCCCTGATATACCAATCCTACACCAAGTATACCTGCCACCTGTACATTATGTGGAACATTTAGCTCCGTCGAGGTGGGGGGTAACAATGCTGGTACGTGGATACTTAACATCTTTATAACATTCAAGTCCATACTTCCTCGTCTGAAAATAAAAACAAAATAGTAATACATGTATAACAAGAACATCACTATCAGGCAAAATATACTGATGAAGTTTCATCTAACTGATATACTTTCCAGACATTAAATTCAGGCATGTTCTTCCTATTATAATTTGACCTGTATTCTATTAGTACATGTATGTACTGACAACATTTGTTTGTTTCTCAATACACAAATCTAAAATCCTATGGTAATTGTGCCCCTTTGCTGGAACTCTTTTGTTTCGAATGTGACATAAATGACAGTGGATACAAGGTTAATTTTATAGAACAAGGTAACTAACTTATTTGTACTTCCAATAACATTATATTTTATTTTTTAATTTAAAATCAACCAATGATTATACAATGAATATACAACTACAAATAATATGGATTTTAAAAAATGTGGATCAGTGAATATATATATGGGGAGAAGTCTATTAATTCACATTTTTCAAAAAATAATTATATTTTTACATTTTGCTTTTAGATGCAAGTTAAAATATATATATAAATATTACAAAAATTTCCATAATGTTGACCAAACTTACTTAGCTGCTGATAATCCTAATAATAATCCTATTGTAGTCATTTCATGACCCTGAAATACAAACAGATATATATATCAATACAGACCAACCTGCCTTAAAGGCTACCTGCTTGTAAACGCCAGCAGAATGTATCCTAATTATTCTTTATTCATATTGTTTAAACTTGTATATAAAGGGCACTTTTACTGGTTCCCTTAGGTGACCTTTATAGACAGGTTTGATTGTACTTCTGTTGAGTAAAATGACCAAGGATGTTTCAATTTTGACATCCGAGAGACCTGAGTCTGTTTTATCATAAGCATAAAACTCTATATATTTATATAAGTGAGAAATTTTAACATTAGACTTGGATTGAGTATTAAACAGTAAGCATGGATTAAAATTCATCTAGAATAATACTGTATATAGCAGTATCTGTACAAATTATGTAATCAAAATCGGACATGGATTAGTATGTTTGTTTTAACTTTGCTTATGGATTGTGATTCGGACATGGATTAGTATGTTTGTTTTTACTTTGCTTCTGGATTGTGATTCGGACATGGATTAGTATGTTTGTTTTTACTTTGCTTCTGGATCGTGATTCGGACATGGATTAGTATGTTTGTTTTAACTTTGCTTATGGATTGTGATTCGGACATGGATTAGTGTGTTTGTTTTAACTTTGCTTCTGGATTGTGATTCGGACATGGATTAGTATGTTTGTTTTTACTTTGCTTCTGGATTGTGATTCGGACATGGATTAGTATGTTTGTTTTAACTTTGCTTATGGATTGTGATTCTGACATGGATTAGTATGTTTGTTTTTACTTTGCTTCTGGATTGTGATTCGGACATGGATTAGTATGTTTGTTTTTACTTTGCTTATGGATTGTGATTCGGACATGGATTAGTATGTTTGTTTTTACTTTGCTTATGGATTGTGATTCGGACATGGATTAGTAGGTTTGTTTTTACTTTGCTTATGGATTGTGATTCGGACATGGATTAGTAGGTTTGTTTTTACTTTGCTTATGGATTGTGATTCGGACATGGATTAGTAGGTTTGTTTTTACTTTGCTTCTGGATTGTGATTCGGACATGGATTAGTAGGTTTGTTTTTACTTTGCTTCTGGATTGTGATTCGGACATGGATTAGTAGGTTTGTTTTTACTTTGCTTCTGGATTGTGATTCGGACATGGATTAGTAGGTTTGTTTTTACTTTGCTTCTGGATTGTGATTCGGACATGGATTAGTATGTTTGTTTTTACTTTGCTTATGGATTGTGATTCGGACATGGATTAGTATGTTTGTTTTTACTTTGCTTATGGATTGTGATTCGGACATGGATTAGTGTGTTTTTTTACTTTGCTTATGGATTGTGATTCGGACATGGATTAGTAGGTTTGTTTTTACTTTGCTTATGGATTGTGATTCGGACATGGATTAGTAGGTTTGTTTTTACTTTGCTTCTGGATTGTGATTCTGACATGGAGTAGTAGGTTTGTTTTTACTTTGCTTATGGATTGTGATTCGGACATGGATTAGTATGTTTGTTTTTACTTTGCTTATGGATTGTGATTCGGACATGGATTAGTGTGTTTGTTTTTACTTTGCTTATGGATTGTGATTCGGACATGGATTAGTAGGTTTGTTTTTACTTTGCTTATGGATTGTGATTCGGACATGGATTAGTAGGTTTGTTTTTACTTTGCTTCTGGATTGTGATTCTGACATGGATTAGTGTGTTTGTTCTTACTTTGCTTATGGATTGTGATTCGGACATGGATTAGTAGGTTTGTTTTTACTTTGCTTATGGATTGTGATTCGGACATGGATTAGTAGGTTTTTTTACTTTGCTTCTGGATTGTGATTCTGACATGGAGTAGTAGGTTTGTTTTTACTTTGCTTATGGATTGTGATTCGGACATGGATTAGTATGTTTGTTTTTACTTTGCTTATGGATTGTGATTCGGACATGGATTAGTGTGTTTGTTTTTACTTTGCTTATGGATTGTGATTCGGACATGGATTAGTAGGTTTGTTTTTACTTTGCTTATGGATTGTGATTCGGACATGGATTAGTAGGTTTGTTTTTACTTTGCTTCTGGATTGTGATTCTGACATGGATTAGTGTGTTTGTTCTTACTTTGCTTATGGATTGTGATTCGGACATGGATTAATATGTTTGTTTTTGATGTATACTATATGTACTTACTTTACTTAAATAATCGTGAACATTTAATGTATGTAGATTAATCAGGTGACCGTTAAGTCCTAACGCCATCAAAACACCGGCATATTCATTGGTTAATTCATTTGATTTGGGTTTGTTGTATATAATCCATGTTGAATCAACCTGTAAATACCAAAAATTGCCAAAATTAGAACTGTCTCTTGAGAGCCAAATAATTCCCCTCCCCACCCCCGCCCCCAATATTGACCTCCTTACCTTTACCTTTGACTAATGCAAATAAATTTGGTATGCAACACATTGTCTCATGTTGGTTTACATTTGTACCAAGTTTGATAAAAATCCATCCATAGAAAGATATGGATCAGGCACATTATTGGGACGGACAACCAAACAGATGGACAGACAGGGTGATTCCTATATACCCCCCCCCCCTAAAGTTTGTTTGCAGGGGTATAAATTTATACAGATTACATGTACATATTACACAGGGTATATGTATATATTTTACTCTTACAGCAAACAAAACTAGAACTAGTAAAGGGACTAATGCTCTCTTTCTCTTAAAACACAAGTAACATATTCTACAAGTAACATATTCTACCCTTTGTAAAATAGACCTCCCAGTCTGCAATATGACCTTTGTCCACAATTAACACACATCACATGACCAAGAAATCATTTGTCAATTTTATGAAATTTCTACAAAGCAGCAATAAGTTGAGGCCTGGACAAGATTTTTAAACATACATCCACTTGTTCTTTTGTCCTCAAATTGCCTTATTTTTCTAGTATTTGAAAATGTGATGAGACTCAATTAGTTGTTAATTGACTGTGTCTATGTGACTATCTGAAAATATCACTCCGAAAATGGAGACGACGAAATGACAAACAAAACCAAATTATTGTTTGAAAAGTTTATTTTGTTTATAAATAAACAATTTTAAATTTATATTTGCTTTTACTTTTTCATTGTTGTATTTAAATTTTAAAATGTGACATTTTAATTAAACTTTCAATTTGAACAACAAAATCTATTGAAATACATGTATTATCTTTCCTAGATAGAGGGCTCGGCAAGAAAAAATATAGAGACCTCTGTCAGTTCTTCCCAGATGTTTATTTTTATCTGTATCATTTATTTCTAGGAATTTAGACACTATAGAAAGTGCAATTATTAATAACTGTTAAAGAAAACTTAACAGTATGGATTAAGTTATAGATATATTTAAAACTTTAATTTAAACTCAAGCTTTTAAAATCCCTTTTCCTGTTAAACAAATAGTGATTGACAAGTGTGCTACGATAGTGTACAAAACAATAACTGGGATAAATACTACTTGAGAATTCAATCAAAATCTACTTGATTACTACTAGTATACATATATATGTATATGTACAAAGGACATCAGTTACTTCCTCCTACACAATCATCAGTAGAGACTTTTTAATATCAAGTAATATTCGATTCAGATTTAAATGTGTTTAATATTTAGGAACATTGTGGAAATGTACTTTTATTCTTGTGACTGAATTACCGGTAATTTAGAAAAACTGTGACTATGTACTTTTATTCTTGTGACTGAATTACCGGTAATTTAGAAAAACTGTGACTATGTACTTTTATTCTTGTGACTGAATTACCGGTAATTTAGAAAAACTGTGACTATGTACTTTTATTCTTGTGACTGAATTACCGGTAATTTAGAAAAACTGTGACTATGTACTTTTATTCTTGTGACTGAATTTATCAATCTTGCATTGCAGTGTGTTGTAATGATCAGAGAACACGAGGGACAATTTCTTGTGAGAAAGATAGACTTTCAGTATACAGAAATCAACAAATTAGTATGGAATTCTGGATTCTAGATAAAAATGTATTTGAGAATCTGCAAGACAACCAATGAGGTAAAACAACAACTATTTGACAATATTACATATCTTTTGTAGTTTCAAACTGGAAAGAAATTTGGATCTTATAAAAACTGGCAGTCTCAGTTAAAGTTAAGAAATTATTAAACAAACACACAAGTTACACTGAAACAAAAATGACTATTTAACATTTAAAACTGTTTTAGCACCTATATTAAGATGGCAGAGATTGAGAGACAAGAAACTACAAAATTGTGTGGCCTCTGTGATAGGTTAGAAGGAACAGATCTAGAGTTAGCAAAATGTCTTGATTGTGACTTATTTATGTGTAAGTCATGTACCAAAGGTCATACTAGGGTGAAAGTGACCAGCCATCACAGGATTCAAATCGACTACCCCTGGGGACCACCTATACCTACACCATCATCCATCACCTGTGACAAACATACAGGTGAGACACCAAGCTTTTACTGTTACACCTGTAATCAACTGATTTGTTGTCAGTGTATAACTAGTGACCATAGCCAACACAGATGCTCTGTCATCAAACATGCTGTTCAAGAAATATCTGAGAAGTTTGCCAAAAATTTGGAGATATTTAAAGAAACAAAAATATCAAAACTTGAAGAAAAGATTAAAGAAGTAAAAAAACTCAAACAGGATAACAATGAGAATGGAAGGATAAATATTCAAAATATAAACACGAGACGGGATGGTGTCGTGAGTGATGTAACAGAAACTGGACAAAAACTGTTACAAGAGAGTGAAACATTACATCATGAAAATGACAAATACCTGACAAATATCCATGAACATTTAGATGAGGAATATTCTGATATGACAGCTGTATTCAATAAATATCAGAAGGTATCACAGTCTGACAATGATGCTGAAAAGATTACAGCATTAATACAAGCCAATACAGAGATGGAGAAATTTAAGTCCAATCATGACATGATCCAGGAGATACATTTACCAAAATTTGTTCCAAGGAAAATTGATATGGCTGAAATGAAACTGTTACTAGGATCTATGAAAACGAATGAAGAAACAGGTTCCGATTTTGATAGTGAGGTCATTGTCCAATTCAACAATGCGAAGCATTCAAATTCCAAGAAATCTGATAATACAGAGAGAGAGCAGCAGATTCAGGGTAGCGATGGCAATCCAGAAAGACCGACTTTGACTGAAATGCTGAAAATTCTGGATGAAAGCGAAGTCAATGACCAATTTAAGAAAGTCAAACATGGAAATACTGAAAAATCTGTTAATGCAGAGAGAGTGCAGCAGAGTAAAGGTGGAAGTCCAGAAAGACTGACTTTGACTGAAATGCTGAAAGTTCTAGATGATGAAGGCCAAAGTATTCCAAAATCATCACCAACAATAAACTATGATGTTAAAATACTGGAAAACTTTAAAACAAAGGAGAAAACAATTACATCAATCTGTCCATTCACAGATTCAAACACACTGATTCACTACATGGATGATTACAAAAACTACATTATCAACGTTAACGGAAAAGTTCAGAGTAAGTTTACGCTAGATTTCCTTATCAGAGATATGGTACTGACGAAGAATGGTTTCATAGCTACAGACGTTGAGAACAAAATACTACACAAGTTAACAAATACTGGGAAACAAATGCAAGAAATCAGTGTAGCAATGACACTTCCATACCGTTTATGTATGACTAGAGATCGAAACATTCTAGTCACCATGATTGATAAATGGTCTTTTGAGGTCAAAGGTGACAGCAGACGATATGTGGCCAAAATGACCACCTCCGGAGAAGAACTGAGAGTCTATGAGTATGACAATAATGGAAAGAGATTGTTTACTTTGCCTGTTAGTGTGGGAGAGACCAGCAATGAAGATATCTGTGTGGTTGACAAGACACAACCAGACAAAGGCCGACTGATTGTCTTTGACAAAACTTGTAAGGTCAAGGCTACTTACCACGGAGAGCCAACAAGGAAGAAATTTATCCCAAGGAGAGTGAAGTGTGATGATATAGGACACATTATTCTTACAGACAAAATCAACAATAGTGTTCATTTACTTGACAACAATTGTCGGTTTATCAGATACTTGTTAACGGACCAACAGATAACTGGTGACCCCTGGTCACTGGCTATAGATCCTTATGGATATTTATGGTTAGGCTGGGGAATGGTCAAGTTTATGTAGTAGCCTATACAAGGCAACAATAGAACACAAAACATACTTAATTACACTGTTTTTTATCATTATTTTTTTTCCACAATCTTTTCTCGTGCACATACTATACGGCAAACCACATTTTTTTGCTGTATGTTAATATTTGTCAGTTGTCATCAAAGTTATAATAAACATGAACATTAGCATAAATGAAACAAAGACATATAAAACAATACATTAGTGTATCAAAGTCTAAATCTGATGGGTCACCTTGTATACTACTGTCGTATTTAATAAAAAATCTCAAAAATTCAAAGTATATGATAATGTATGTATGTATATAGTTAATAAATAAGAATGATGTTTTACTTTATTACTTCAGACATTTAATTATAAAATATTCCATAAGTCTTGAAGAACTAATTAAGCAATTTTGTTTGTACATGTATAATATTACTACAGAATAAAGGTAGTTTCCCCGCGAGAAAAATGACTAAAATTTCCCAATTTAACCACTAAAATTCCCAAAACAAAAGAGATATGCATGTACTAGGAAAATAAAACTACATGTGTAGTTGTCTTTTGCCCACAAAATTTCAGATGCTCTCACAATACAACATCTTTGCAACCAGGATCATAGTTATTACCAGCATGTCATAATGAAGTTTGCTATATTCACTTTTTAATGGATTTGAAAGGCAGAAGGTAGTTTTTGAAAAATGTAGCAATATTGCTGAAGTAGTCCTTAATTTTATACCCAGATTACCCAGGGTGGTCTGCTTAAAAATATTTTTGATCAGAGCTGGTGCTTGGTGCTCAAATAAAAGTCTTTTACTGTAATGGTTTTTAATTATTGTACTATAGTGATAAATCGTCGTCATAGCAGCTTATCGAACTGGGATATCACAGGATAACATAGTTCAGTATGGCTTCAGCTAAAATTAAATAAATGTTATATTTACCTGTGAAGAGTTGGCGATTCGTAGACCAGCCGCGACACCGTTATGGAACTGTGGCCAGGCTGACATGTTAGGTGGTGTATCTATATGAGTCAAGTCTACAGTGGCATTCCTATAAAATGCAAATGTAAATATTGAATTCATACAGAATAGCTGAAAATAAATGTACCTGTCAACAGTGATAGCAACAGTTAGCTGAGTGTTGTTTTACATTGCATCAGTATTTTTAAGAGCTATTTGTGATAGGACAATTTTTATTTTTAATCTCAAGAATTAATCTAAAAACAAGTCCATATAGTGTGTTGATTTTGTGCAAGTATTTCCAATTAAGAATTGACTGTCATTTTTTCCTGGTTCATCTAGTAATGAACCAGATTTTAAAGCTAGAAAATCTGATGCAGTTCATTTTAGATTTGCTAGTTTTAAAATCTGGTTCATTACTTGATGAACCAGGAAAAGTAATGAACCAGGAAAAAATGACAGTCAATTCTTATATTTACAATTTATTCTTTCTTTACCAGAGCAAAATTGCAAATTCCATTGAATGAAATAAATTCCAATGTTTTGAAAAAAGAATTTTTAACGGCGGACGTGACCTGGACATGGAACAGCTGTTCAGAAACATTAAGCCCCGCCCATTTGACGTCATGTCTGGAAGAAACAAAATTTGTCATCACTCTTGGATAATATTTCAAACAAATGTTATTTCAGTCAATGACAAAAAATGACATATTCATATTTATGGTCAAGTTACAGTTATTGAAGGTAGAGCTTGTTAAAAAACAGACTTAATAGACGATAGAGTGCTCGACATCTGGACTTGCGGATTGGTATTCGACTCAGGAGTATTGGTATTCATGCGCGATGTGAAAAACCGATGTTGATGCGAATCTTGAAAAAAGAAATCAAACTGGGTTCAACATAGAAGTCATTTTTCAATTGTAAATATTTCAAATTGAATATAAAAACCCAGCATACAATTTTTCTTGAGGATTTTTTTTTTTGCCACAAGTTAGAAGAATTTTTGGTTGAAAAATAAAAAAGTTGTTTAAATAAATGTAATAACATGTATCATCAATTCCAAAAGCCACACAAGACATTTGTGTAGATGGCGGGTTGTCTTATGTGGCAATCATTGATATATGGCATAAATATATAACTTGAATAAAAAAAAAGATATTCAACCAAAATGTTTTCAACATTGTTTGTACACTTATATGTAGCCTATGTCAAACCTTTTCTAAGGTGCAGTTGACCAGAATCAAATCGACAGTGGTGAGATGTCTTAACCTTTGGCTCTCATTGACTACATTATTGCATTGAGAATGCCTTCCAATTTCGGCAGTAAATATAGGGTTGGAAAACCCGCAACAACTACTGAAAGAAAGTGAGGAATGATGGCAATATAAACACTTACAGAGACCATTGATGATAAAATTTTAATGTTTAATGGATATAACAAAATGTACAGGTCTTTATACAAACACATACAGCTAAAAGAAAGAATGTGGCACACAAATGCTTTTAAGCAATATATGTACTTGTAATTTAACATCTCCTGCTATATAAGATATGGGCATACCTTGGTGGAGCTCTTCCTGTTAAACACAGTTTTGGTATTGGTAATACTTCTGTTGGTAATGGGTGATATGTAAACAGAGTAAACATTCCCCTGGAAAAAAAAACAACTTAACTTTAACCATTCACCTCATGACCTTGAAACTTGGAAACAATAACCCTCATGTACATGTATGTCTTGACAAATTCTTTACGTAAAAGTAATTCATTTCACATTAGTAAATCATTTGGCTAAAACAGCTACTATATCAGTTTAAATGTCTATCTAATGTTGGTTTACTTTTTATCCAACTTTTTAAAATTTTGTGGATATTGCAATATATTAAAGAAATCTAACAACTGCTAAAGATATACATAATTTTGGCCCTTTAGGGAGGCTCTATCATGTCTATTGGACACCTTCTTTGGAAATGAATTTTGCTACGTTTCAATTTGATTAACTCAATACTTGTAGCTGAGGAAAAGTCTGATAGTAAACAATGACATTTTATGTGTATAAATGCAATGCAATTACACATAAAATAAGCTCAGACTTTGACTCATCCAGAGAAAACAAATAACAACAGGCTCTGGTGATCTTTACCTATTTTATTTTTGAGCATGAAAAATACCCATTAAGTCTAGTACCTGTATATAAAACAAACGCAAGCTCGAGCTATATTTTATTCATACATATCATTATCACAAACATCATTTAAGCTGGTTAAAAATAACTAACATTTGTTATTGTAAATCAAAGTATGACAGATATATGACCCTACAAAACATATATAACTATAATTGTTTTTGAATATGGTAGTATCACATAATCATATATGACACACAGCCATAATACATACCTGCCCACTGGTAGTGCCATTGTTCTGATACATATAGAATACAGCAGTCTTTCTTGTTCCTCTATAAAATCATGATCACTATAACAAAAGCGTTTGTAAACATGTGTCAGTTATATCTACCAAAATGTGAATATTTGAAAACATATTATAAATACTTATAAAAAAATTATAAATTGTGACAAATACATATGTAGTATCATCAATTTGTGTAAATCACTTTAATTTTTTAAACCTGGATAAATAAGTGCCAAATGACAAGACTTACCTTAATATTTAATAGAGTAATAGAATCCATTCTGAGCATTATATAGGATAGGGAAATTCCTGTCAGACACTTGGCAAGCCTTGTTTCTGACTGAAATGTTCAACCCCTCAGGTGAGATTGCCCCATCCTATATAATGTATTCTTATAATCTTGAACATAGGAAGATGTATGAAACCATTTTATATTATGCAGGAATTTGACTTGTGAAAACTTATTTAAGAAATAAAAATTTGGTACACATTGGCTCAGTAGTTTGTGTAAAGAAGATCAACATTAAAGTTTGCTATACGTTCAGCTGGCTAGATACATGTATAGTACCCAAGCCAAAACAGGAAGGGTATGTTTACTTTGAAACAGTTGA
Source organism: Anadara kagoshimensis (assembly GCA_021292105.1). Classification (NCBI taxonomy): domain Eukaryota; kingdom Metazoa; phylum Mollusca; class Bivalvia; order Arcoida; family Arcidae; genus Anadara; species Anadara kagoshimensis. Next base: position 59,097,924 of record CM037858.1, read on the forward strand.
AATCCCTTAAAGTAAATCAGAGAAACCTCTAAATACATGTTTTTATTTTTTCATTCAGGCTTAAGATATCAAATAAAAACAAGATGCCCATGGGCCTTAACACTCACCTGAGGCTGAGTACATATCTCATGCAGAGGTTCAATAATCAATGGCATTAATTAAAGAGAATGTCCAAATTTTCAGCACTAAGGGCCGAATATATGTAAGGATTTTTGCAAATTAATTATAACATGTCCTAAGAATGCTACATATAACATATCTAAAGTCTAGCTACAATATATTATTTTTAAACAACTAAAACATCTATATACCAAAATGTTTGTTAGGCCAATACCTACAACATTCCAATATACATGCTTATACAAAAAGTTGATAGTTTTTTAGATAATTAACCATTTAAGTATTTGTTTGCGTCTATGACCTTCATTCATATATCAAAATGATTGTTAAGCAAATGCCTACAATATTCTAATATACATGCCTATAAAAATTTAGTTTTCAAGATATATTGACAAATACATTAATTTCAGCAATTTTCCCCTTAAGTACCTTGCCATTTCCCCATTTTTGTCCCTACAGCTACAATTTGTAATCTGAAACTAGGTGCCCTAAGTATGTTTTACACGAAATATCTAAGCTATATCTCTTGTAAGTTCAGAGGAGATGATTTTTAAAGATTTTCACAATTTACCCCTTTAGGGAGCCCCAAGAGGACACAATACTTTCATTTGTGCAAATCTGAAAGCCCCTCACCTAGACATCATTACTGCCAAATATCATCCAATTTGGCTAAGTAGTTTTGGAGGAGTTGATTAAAATGTGAAAAGTTTACACATGGCACACGACGGATGACGGATGAGGGATGACGGACAAAGGTAGATGGCAATAGCTCATCTGAGCCTATGGCTCAGGTGAGCTAAAATTTAACATAAGTTACAATCAATGTATTTAAGTGATTTGAGTGATGCTGCATTAACACATATATCAGTCTCTTACCTGACTTCAGGCCTCTGTACAACTGCAATTCTAGCTGGTCGGGAGGACTGTAACAATCTCCGAACTTCTTGTACTCGTAAATCCTCACTAAATCTTAACCTTAATAACTACAAAATCATGCAAAAATTTATAGTCTTAAAAAATGCTTAAATACAACACTGAGATAATTTGTGACTGTTGAAAATCATCAACTTTAACATACATGATAGACTACTAAACATAACTTTGACATTCTTACTCAAACACTGACTGGCTATACCTCCTTCAGTTATACATGTACCGGTACATACAATAATTTGAATAAAAACATGTTTTAGTGTTTTCCTCAATAGCTTTGCCACCTTGCTTATAGCCAAACTATTTCAAAGTCCCAGAATCTGTTTCTTCTATGTTTTACATCGAAGTCATCTCCTCTTCAGGCACATACAATACATCCTGGTAATACATGTATGTATAACAATCTTAAAGTTAAAAATATCTACAACAGTGTTTGAAGAGTAGGCCAGATAAACTAATACAGACATATAAACAACATCTTTCCATCATGTGTCCCATTTTATAAAAATGGGATTTACATGTGTAAAGTAAGTACTCACTTCCTCATCTAAATGTTCCATGCCATCATCATCATCTTTATTCAGTTTATACTGTACATGTGGCTGTTTGGAGTAGAATGCTGGTGGTATGGATGGCTTTTGTTTGTCAAGTGACATCAAATGTGACAAATCTTGCCTACCTACAAGACAAAGTAAAACATTTACATCTGTACTGAATTCTTTTCAATAATGACAACAACTGAAGATATTTACTCACTTGATTCAACATGTGCGACCTTTCACCTATGATGTCACTCATTTATTTCTGTGATACTGAAAAGTGGGCGGGACTAACTGAAAGTGGCATCAATGACAGTTCAATTTGAAATAGGATGCTATTTCATGATTATCCTGTGGTTATGCCATGCATTTTCGAAAGTGACGGGAGTTCTGTTTTTTATTTAAAAGATAAAAAAAGCAATTTCTGGCAAACAAATTAATGATGTCATCGAATAGAACAATGCATTTCAGAAGCAGATGACAGCCCATCATCAACTCAAATGTCTCTTTGCTGTTTTTAAGGGCAGTGCCATTTTTTCAAACCTCAATTCTAAATATATTATAAGGCAATTTTTTATAAAATTTTGTTACCAATGGTCTTATGTGACTTTTTACTTCAAACCATTGCACCCCTTGTTAGATCACACAAGTTTGACAGTATAGTACAACTTTAACAAGTTGAAAATTGTTTTCTACTTGAACAATCATGAACACATACAACTCTGGACATATAACATTTTACTGACCTATTAAGACGTAAGCTTGTTCTGGCCAATCAGATGGAGGGTTACATCTACAATGAAATATAGCTTCTCTAAAAGGTAGAGCAATTCCAACTGGTAAATATTCTAGGTCTCTTTGGTCATGCCTGCAAAAAATGAAAGCCTTAATTTTAATGAAGTTGTGTAAGTTAACTGTTTAAGTTAACAGTTAGCCAACAGTACTAGTGCACAGAGGTCAAAGTGTATTATCTGATATTAGACTCCCTATGAATGGCAACATTTAAGCTGGTCCGAGTTTCGAGTTTCCTATGCTATATACAAATGTAAGACTCTCTTTGAGTGGGACAACAGGTTATACCAATATTACCTCCAATACTGAAGCTGGCTGGAGGTCCGAGTTTATTTTTACATTGATGTAAAACTCACTTAGAGTGGGACAACAGATTATCCAAAGATTAACCTCCAAAAATAAAGCTAACCTCCAAAAATAAAGCTAATCCAAGTTTATTATCTGATATAAGAGGGACAACAAGTTATCTGGATTAACTTCCAATATTGAAGCTTGTACTCATCCATTTATCAGCTGGGTGGACTTGAGCAATGCGGCATTAAATTTCTTTTTTCAAGGTCATGTCACACAGCTAAGCTGGGATTCAAGGACATACCACTAAAATCAAACGTCTGCAGTCTGAATCTCTCATGTAACTTAAATGTACATGTAGCTATAATGTACAAAATGAGTGTTTATCACTTAAAACCATGTCCTATCATATGAGGTCCCAGTTGTTAAAAGCTTAATTAAGGTAAGATTTTTTAAACTAAATTCTGTATTATGTGATGTAGTTAATGTTTTCAATGTCTACTCTAATGTTAATAAATACTACAGTGCAACCTCCGGAAACCGGCCCCTGAGAAAACCGAAATCCTGTCAAAACCGGCCGAGTCTGCCGGTCCCGAATTTTCCTCTTTATTTTTCATGTTATAAAAACCTTGATAAACCGAACCCTGTGTATTCTGAATACCGGCCAATTTTTTGGGGAAAAAAACGTCCGGTGTTTAATATTTAACCTTTGAAAACCGATCTTTTTTTCAAAATTGCATTTTTTTAAATGCAAATTCGATAATTTTATATGTTAAAGAATTCGGTTTATTTTTTCTCCGGAAATCGGACAAGCATACATTTATTTATTAAGATAATTGTGTTATAATTAAAGTTTGTACAACGACCTATATTCTATTTCTCTTTGTTGTTTATTTGTTTGAAGTTACTGGACATTCAGGAATAATGTCTAATCAAAGTAAACAATAGTAAACAATAGAGATCATAATTACCAATCATCAAACAATACAGCGTGGTCAGACAGGTGTCGGTAATGGAACTGGTTAAATCTGGTTTTTTTTCAGGTCAGCTGTATGTTCGGTTGTGTATTTAAACATTTGAAAGATCAAAGCACTCTTGAGGCTTCGTTACACAAAAACGCTACGGATCATTTATGATCATAGAAACATTACATTTTTGTGAAAACAAAGTGAATTTCAAAAGGGAACTTCAAATAAACAATAAATAAACATGATGTTTTTCTTACGTTTCGATCACAGACTGAGAAATTGTATGGCTTTATATTTGTGTTATAAAATTTGATACAATAAATTTTTCAAATCATATTCTTTTTGTGTTTCTTGTGGTTAACTGTGAAAAATAATTTAAAGTTATGTCTAAACAACCTCCTGCTAAACGGAGACGAACAGAATTGTCGTTAAAGGGCAAGATTGATTTGATTAAAGATGCTAATTTGTCATCTCCAAAGATAACCCAGAAAGAGTTAGGGAAAAAATATGGAATTGGGGCATCTACTGTTTCGGATATTTTAAAGTGGAAGCAAGTGTATTTAGATGAATTTGAAAAAAATGCAAATGCTGATAAATTGCGATTTAACAATGCGTGCAAATATGAAGAACTTAATGAATTAACATGGCGTTGGTTTACTGGTGCTCGATCCAAAAACATTCCAATATCTGGACCGTTGATCCAAGGACAGGCCGTTAAATTTGCTTCAGAACTTGGATTTATTGAATTTAAAGCATCCAACGGATGGTTTAATAACCCAGTCAAGATTATTTCATTGGTAACCTATTCAAGATTATTTTCACTTGGCTTTATTCCAATCAAGAATATCTAACATTTATTTAACCTTCAGCAGTGTAGGAAAATGATATGCTTCCAATTAAAAAAAAAAATATTTAATTTATTGATTGGGAAACCAAAAAGTACAATAAAAAAATGCAACAGATGTCCCAACATAAAAATCGGCAAATCCCGAAAACATTGATTTGTCAACCGAACAACTTTTGAAGGCTAGTTGAATATATAGGTCACCGTGTTGGAAATGACACAGGAGAAATGCAATGTGTAAAAACTAATTCATTGCACTCACATGGATTTTTATTACTTGTAGTTGATATCACTCTTGTAAACATCATCAATTTGACAAATGTTTCTCCCGAGACCTGCCTGGAGAAAAATCATGTGCGTCACGGCATGTGATTGCACGTGGTGCCGTACCTTTTCATGTTGTATGTAGACTCAAAAAACAAAAAACTTTTTAATTTTATTGAAATTTTTACTTTTCACCAATATACATGTACATGTACATGTATTTACAATAAGAAGTCCGGTTCATATACAATTGTATATTTTATACCCAACATACTAACGAGATACATTCCAAGGGAGCTAACTTCTATAATTCCTTCATTATTATTAGGGGCAAATAACTCTGGATAAGAACCTCTATAAACCGAAACCTGTCAAAACCGGATTTTTTTTCCGGTCCGGAGGACAATCGGTTTTCGGAGGTTATACTGTATTAGTGTTATAAATAGAATAGGACTAAGAGACATTTGTATGTCTATTATGTATATTTTAAAATCTAACAGTATTTTAAATTTTCACTGCTGTATATTGCTTTATTTTCACAGTGTCAAATTTTTGTGGTTTGACGATGACTAGTGTTCGGTATTCGCGATGTCATATTTCCGTGGTCTTATTTGATGAAAGGAAAACGACTCTAGCAAGATTAACGGACTGGTAATTCCAGTGTATATTCGTGGTGGTTTTATATTCGCAGGAACTACACTTGACCGTGCATATAGCAAAAATAAAACTACAGCGAAAAATAAGCATTATACAGTAACCATTTGTTAAACTGAAAAAGCTTTTAACAAATGGGTTCAGATCCATTACTTAAACATCCCTGAACTCACCTAGCTCTACCATATACATGTATAACACAATTCATTCTGGTAATTAACTCACCTAGCTCTGTCATATATAACTAACTCACCTAGCTCTGTCATATATAACACGATACATTCTGGTAACTAACTCACCTAGCTCTGTCATAATAACTAACTCACCTAGCTCTATCATATATAAATAACTCACCTAGCTCTGTCATATATAACACGATACGTTCTGGTATACTTGTTGTAGGTACACATATAGAAGAACTTCTGTTCATTGATATATCACAGGTGGGTGCTCTGTGGCCTGATAAAACACATTACATAAGTATAAGACATAGGTTAATGCCCCAGTTTCACTATAATTCCTTAGCTAATTTTTCTTTACTTCAAATCTTTCAAAATTTCAAATCTTTATAATTTTTTTAATTTTCAAGATATTCAGGAATTTAAGGTGTCATTTTTAAGATTATTTCTAGATTAAAATATTTGCATTTACTTTTGACAAACATATTCATCAGTAGTTCCAAAAAGATATTACCAAGTTTTGCTTATTTAAGTTAAGGAACATCTTAGCTGAGGAATGATTATGGAACTGGGGTCAGGTGGTACCACTAAATGGAATAGAAACTAAATACAGTTACCATTAAAAGAATGGAGTAAAGTAAGGGTGTTTAACGCCCAAGTCATTATGTCGCTTATATTGAAACATAGTTTTGGGATGGTGGGGGAAACTTGAGTACCTGGAAAAAACCCATCAACTTTTGGCAAGCTAACTGACAAACTCTCTTACACTTGGATCATTCAGAGTGGGATTAGAACCTAGGTAGTAAAAGGCACTGCTAACAGTAAGATGATGTTTTATACCACTTAGCCATAAAGAGTCATTAAAAGAGGTATAGAAAAAAACTCATCTCATTGTCAAATGACAAAAAACATTCAAACATGACATTAAAATCAAAGGTTTTACATTTAAAAAAAAACATTATTTATGCAAGTCTTTCTTTTCAATTGTACATGTTTAATTTATTTTGGTCTTGTAAAAAATGTAAAAATTGATCTCTGCCTCGTCCGAAGAGAAGACCTCTATAATGATATGTATGGTAAGTTACCTGCTGGGGCCACTCTGCGTAAACATCTGTCTATGGCATGTTCTGTCATCAAATCTGGTTTGACTAACAATGCATATAACTGAAAATAATACAAAAATTCTGAAGGTTTATTGTCTAAACACACAAACTGGTACCAATACTATAAATCAAGAATATCTATCAAAACCAATCATATCAATCCATGTCCAAATCACAATCCCAAAACAAAGCTGACAAATTAAATAAAACATGTGAACTTCCACCAGGAAAATGAGGATGGATGATCAGAAAGGGTAGGTACCTCATTCTACAGCTGACTTTGAATTACAACTTCTCTTTGACAAACTTATTAAATATGTCTTTTAGCACCAAAAGTAACAACTTCATATTTTTATAATGCTTTTAGGGTTTTAATTATTCAGATCACCCAGACTGTTTTTATTAGTGAACAGATTAAATCATGGGAGATACTTGCTTTCAGACAATTATTCAATAAACATTGATGTTAAACAAATTATTTCTTATCTTTTTAAAATTGTTTGTTTTTTATCTTTTTAAAATTGTTTATTTTTTATCTTTTTAAAACTGTTTATTTTTTAATCTTTTTAAAATTGAATCTACATGTATATCAGGAGATTCTTGCAGGATACTATAAAAAAAACCATAAAGAATATTTTGGTCCCTCACAAGTCTTCACAATACAAATGTTTCTTGTGCCTCCAAACTTTCCTATCTTGGTCCCTTACAAGTCTTCACAATACAATGTTTCTTGTGCCTCTAAACTTTCCTATCTTGGTCCCTTACAAGTCTTCACAATACAAATGTTTCTTGTGCCTCTAAACTTTCCTATCTTGGTCCCTTACAAGTCTTCACAATACAAATGTTTCGTGTGCCTAAATTTCCTATCTTGGTCCCTTACAAGTCTTCACAATACATATGTATCTTGTGCCTCCAAACTTTCCTATCTTGGTACCTCACAAGTCTTCACAATACAAATGTATCTTGTGCCTCCTAACTTCCCCATCTTAACACTACTGATGAGAAGTTAATTATAATTCTAACCATATTAAGACTGTATACTTACCGAGATGACATTTTTGATATTGTTGCATACCCCTGGAATGTATGGTAGGGCACCCGTGTCATCATTATGAAGATTATTTATAATCCACTGATGTACGGAGGGTACAAACTTACTGTACATACCAGGATAACTCATCTTCTGTTGGTCCTCTGAAAAAACAAAAACAAAACTACTGGTAAATCATTAACATACCATGCATCCAGGATAAGACTCTATCTGACAACCCTACAAGGACTATCACCAGGGCCTCATGAATTATTATACATGTTTAAAACTGGTCATTTCATCATAGACTGAAAATTTTCACAAAATTAAATAGTTGAAAACATCATATTGTTACATTTGGGTGTTTTTCAGTTAAAATAGTTTTTTCATTATGAAAAATATATTTACCCCATTTTTATATTTTCCCCAAAAATTTCAAAAAAATTCCAAGAAAAATTTACATGTATTTCTTAAAAAAAAAAATTTGTGGCATACATGTATGTTTAAATCATAAACTTACGATATCACTTTCAAATACTGCAAAAACTATAACATTTCAACTTTATGACTGAAATTGGACATGACATAAACCTATGGCAAACATAAAATTGTAAAGTTATTTATGGACAAAAATCTACTATATAAATAGTGTCCTTGGTTGAGGGAAATATAGAGGATTGTCTCCCCAAGGGAACTATATCTTCCAAGTCAATAAACGATACAGATAAAGTTCCCAAGGGGAGACAATCCTCATATTCATCAAAACCAAGGGCACTACTTGCTGTTCAAACCAAACAAAAATGGTGTTTTCTTTTAACATGTATCTTGATAATAATTTGGGTAAGGATGTTTGGATGCTTATAATCAGAGAGTATATGGAAAGAAGTCGGATTACTTGGTGAGGAATGGGCATAAGTTTCCATGCCTAGTGGTAAACATTGTTATATCCCATGGCAATAATGACTGCTGTTTTAACCAATAACAGTTTTTTTCTGTGGGGTATAAGTTATATTTAGGAGATATAGAGAACATTTTTTACCTTCTGTTATTTGACTGATTTCATCTACAGAGTTGTGTAAATGTGGGAAGTCTCTACTGTAATAATCTATGTAGAAGGTAACCTTCATGTCACTGAAAATAAACAAATCAAAGTACTGAAAGTACCCAAAACACTCGTATTGATCACTGATAAATGTTAGAAAGCAACATAGCTCTACCAAGTTGACATATTGTACATTATGTAAATATATGAATGGTATTAGGAGGGCTAAATTAAGAATCTAAGGAGATCTCCAAGCTAAAGAATCAAGAGGGCAAAATTCAGGAATGAATATTAACAGGACTGCAAGCTGCAGAATGGGGGGGGGGGGGGGGTTTGAATGATAATAATTACTTCACTACACAAAACGATTTTGTTAACTTTAACTTTGTTTATTGGGGCAAGTTGAATAAGAATAAGATATTCAAAGGCTGCTCTTCTACATGATGTTTTACATTACGTCAGCAATTTTTCCATCATTTACTGCTAAGAAAACAAGTCTTCATTAAGGATCAAACTACATGTATCAAATACCATGTGATGCAGTAGTCCAGTTATATTTTTGAACTTCTTGATAATGAGGCATTTATAGAAAGATATCTACCTAACTACCATGGTACACATGTAAGTACTGTGAATTCACTATTTTTTGTTGGGGCTCAATTTTCGTTGTTTTCGTGGACACCCATATCCACGAATTTACATCCACAACGAAAAGTTAAAGTTCAGGTTTGAAAAAATAAAAGTAGCAAGTATACTGGTATATGCCTCCGACGATGTTACTATCATTCCGATGATTCCGAGGAGGTAAAGATACGCCATTGTTACTCTCGTAAACAGCTGATCAGGTCATCAGAGGTCAATAATTAGAATGTTCATAAAGTTGCCGATATCACAAAAAAACACATTATAATTGATGTTCTATGCATCAACTTGTAAATCTAAATTGATTACCGCTTAATTGTACAACCTAACAGGTAGAACTACTCAGGCCAGGTGTCACATCGCTTGTGAAGATATACTAATTACAGGTAATGAACGCCTACCCGAGACTAATTCATTAATCCGCGTCTCTGTCACTGTCTATTGTTTTCATAATTCCACAAATAACTCATTCTATGAGTGCCGATAAATAAACAAATGATGACTTCCTACCCCTTATTAAGGCTCAAAGAACAAACTACATTTTTGACATTTCAGTAAAACCACAAATTTATGTCCCAACGAAACGCTATTTTTACCGATTCCACGAAAATTGGGCCCAAGGAATTCAAAACCATTCACAGTAAGTCAAGAAACTGATACTGCAGTTTTACTGCTATACATGTACTATACAATGGTTTTGGTGAAGCTCTTCCAATACTTTCTATCTTTTCATTATTTTTTGTACTCACCACGCTATCTGGAACAGAATAGGCACCAGTTTATCCAGTTCTTCTGCCAATAATGTGTTTAACTTCATCTCCTAAATAAAATACATTGAAAATCTGACAACCCATACATCATACTTTGACATTGTTTTAAGGCGATGGACTGTTTTACTTATCAGAGATTTTTCTGGGTATACCAGGAAAAGACACATGAAGGTTAATATGGAAAAATGTATCGACAATATGGGAAAAATGACAAGATTTTCAAGATTCAGTAAATGTTTTTTACTATCAATACAAATTAATTAGTCTTTGGACTTTTTAGACTCCAGTAATAAAGCAACAATGTCACAATTTCTGAATCTAATTCACTTTCACAACTATGACAACATGTTGCTATTTAATTCAGACTTGCTGGCAATAGTTAATTCTTCAACTGCAATTAAAGTCAAATTTAAGTACATGTATAAACCTTTCTGCAAAATCTAGTTATTTCTGTTCTTAAACAATTTTTACAGTGTTTTTATTTTGTGACATAAATACATATAAATACAATTACAATCACCAAACTTTATATAGTAACTAATACATGTACTTAATTACTGAATTACAAATATTTAAATACTACATGAAAAGTATCAGCCTTTCTGTAAAATCCAGTTAATTTTGGTCTTATAACCTACCTCATAAACCAGATGAAGTGCCATAAATACAGATGGGATATGTACAAATATTACAGCGGACGTGTTGATGGAACATGGCTTAGAGTATGAACTTGTATCTGGTACTGCTTTACATGTTGGAAGTCCAAGTAAGGGCTCTACACTCTCAGTAAAATATCTATGGTGATCTGAATTTAACATGTGTTCCCAATCCTGAAAATGAAGGCAAAATAATAACTGAAAAGGGGTGTAGTAAAATATTTTTAAAAGATCTATTGGAACTATGTGTATGTACACGTTTACAAATATACAAATGTATTACACATACCATGTAATGTGTTCATATAATGTATGTGTATATAAGTTTCTATACTGTGTATGAATTACCCATATGTAATGTGCCTACATTGTATATGTGCATACAATTGTATACATATTGATGTTACTTGAAATAAAATTTATGCATCAATAGTGTTATTTTAATGAATTTTAAATATCAACTCACTTAAATGAAAATAAACAATTTCTGATAATTTATGATAATTATCATTGATTAGGTTACATTATACTGATGGATTGATTCAACTGATATAAAAATTAAATGTATGTCAATTTTATAGAGATCTAATTATGACACAGACTCACATCTTCTGATCCCTGGTCTGATGGTTTTGATCTCTTGGCTTCTACAACAGGAGACATAGATGCATCCGTCTCAAACTAAAACAACAAAACTCAAAATCAGCACAGGAACAAATTAACTGTATCATTACATTTTAAAACAAATATCACAGCCTTGTAATTTTTTCATATGTGATACATGTTTTTTCAGATGCATTTTTTATATTCAAAACCTCAAAGATAATGGAAAGGTTAAACCAAAGAAAAATCATTAGAATATATGTTTTTTCAGAATCTACATGTACATGTATGTCTTTATTTTTTCGAAGAACTGAAATTACCAACCAGTATACAATGTTACAATTTTGATTAAATTACAGGGTATTTCTTTCGAGAATCTTTTCCCATTCACATCAATCAACAATAGATCAACACATCATTTTTGTAACATACTGAGGACATATTGAGGTTTTGATTACTAAATCTTTATCAATGAATGCTGAAAAAATATATATTAAAAAAAAAAAAAAAAAAAAAAGAGGCCCATGGGCCTTAACGCTCACCTGTGACCTTGACCTTTGAACCCATGGGCTTCATTCAAATATCAAAATGATAATTAGGCAAATATTCTAATATACATCCCTATACAAAAAGTTTATAATTTTTGAGATAAATAATCATTTCAATACTTGTTTGTATCTGTGATCTTGACATTTGAACCCATGCCCTTCATTCATATATCAAAATGACCATTGTGCCAGTACCAACAATATTCTAATATACATGCCTATACAAAAAGTTAATAGTTTTCAAGATAATTGACCATTTAGGTATTCATTCGCATCTGTGACCTTGACCTTTGAACCCATAACCTTCATTCATATATCAAAATGGTTGTTAGGCTAATACCTACAATATTCTAATATACATGCATATACAAAAAGTTAATAGTTTTCAAGATAATTAACCATTCAGGTATTCATTCGCATGTGACCTTGACCTTTGAACCCATAACCTTTATTCATATATCAAAATGGTTGTTAGGCTAATACCTACAATATTCTAATATACATGCATATACAAAAAGTTAATAGTTTTCAAGATAATTAACCATTCAGGTATTCATTCGCATCTGTGACCTTGACCTTTAAACCCATGACCTTCATTCATATATCAAAATGACCACTAGGATAATACCTAAAATATTCTAACATATATACTTATACAAAAAGTCTATAGTTTTTTGAGATAAATAATCATTTCAGTACTTGTTTACATCTGTGACCTTGACCTTTGAACTCATGACCTTTATTCATATATCAAAATGACCATTGGGCCATTACCTACAATATTCTAATATACATGCCTATACAAAGAGTCTGTAGTTTTTGAGATAAATAATCATTTCAGTACTTGTTTACATCTGTGACCTTGACCTTTGAACTCATGGCCTTTATTCATATATCAAAATGACCATTGGGCCATTACCTCCAATATTCTAATATACATGCTTATACAAAAAGTTCATCGTTTTGCAGATAATTAACTATTTTGGTAAACTGGTACATCTGTGACCTTGACCTTTGAACCCATGACCTTAATCGTTATATCAAAATGATCGTCATGTCAATACTTACAATTAACCAAACATCCTATGTCATTATCACCAGAAATGTTTAAAAAATAGCATTTTTTATCAAAGGTCAAAAACTGGGACATGACCTTGACCTTTGACCTTGACATCAATCAAAAGAAAATCGCAAGACAAGATGAACAGTGAAAACTCCATACAATTATCTTCAGCCATTATGAAGTTATAACAATAAATGTCTCATTTTAAAAATTGCATAATTATACGCAAAAAACGCGCAACTTATTTTTTGTCCAATTTTCATGAAAAACACAATTTTAATGTATCTAGGTATCCTGAATCTAAAAATCTAATCAAAATTTGCCTGCACCTTTTGGTTTCAGAGAAGAAGATTTTTTTGTCTTTTGGCTATTTATAGTAACGGCAGCCATATTGTTGGGCGTGGTCAAACCCCGAACACAATTTTGAAAGCCTGTTACCCAGGCATAATAATCACCAAGTTTCATCAAATTTGGCTCAGTAGTTTTGGAGGAGAAGATTAAAATGTAAAGTTTACGCACGACGGACGGTGATAGATAGCAATAGCTCATCTGAGCCTTTCGGCTCAGGTGAGCTAAAAAAACAAAAAACAAACCTTATTTGTGAGAGCAAGTCTGGTTATATCATATCCCAGCATGCTTAGCAGACATCTGGTAAATAAGATCCATTCTGATTGGTTGCCGAGTCCACCAGGAGTATTTTTAGCAGTATACCATTTTCCTATCACCTGTATGGCTATATCTTTAGGTAAAACATGCTTCAGAGCTTGTAGGCATAAGTTAACTAAAAATAAGCATAAACAACAATAAACATATTGAAAACACAATTAAACCTAATTATGATTAACTAAATGCCTCAATATGTGACAGATATTGACTAAGGTGTAAAACCCTATTACGTCACTGCATCCAACTGGTAATGCATTCTGTTAATGTAGGTGCATGTAGCTTCTTGGACAGAGTATTATATAGGAGTTTAAAATAGGGAGTCACTATGCTTACAGCACACATAAAGAAAAGTCCAGCATGCTTTGAACAATATATCCTATAAACTAACTGACACTAAATGTCATAAAACGTATCATAAAATCCCTTTACCATATACTGTCGTCTGTCAAACCTAAGGTGTACACATTTTTACAACTTCATCAATGGCTGGTGATACAAAACCAATAAACCCCAGTTCCATCAATTAATGTAAATTTATTATATTATACTTACTACCCGGTGATGAAGTCATATTTGGCATACTAGTTCTACAGAATCTTCCATTGATTAATTCCTGAAACAATATATAATAGGTGTATTTGATGTGTCATTACTGATTTTTCTAAACATCAACAAAGAAATCAAACTTCCAAAATTATCCTTTATAGATTCTATTTTTCCCTTCATAATAAATGACTGGTATCTGAAAATTCTAAGCGAGTCTGAGTGTGCCTACATGTATGTATGTTTGAATGCATTTTAGGTAGTGACTGTTCTTTCTTCAAGCACTCAGTACTTAGAAATGAGTTAAGGGTCTTGCAGAGGAGTGAAATATTCTTTACTGGGATGTTAAATCCTATCAAGCTTGTCTTAAAGAGTCCACATCTATATAATAGTCTGAGAAATTGAACCCTTTTCTAGTATATTTACGTTTATCCTTTACATTAAGGTCACCTGCTATCAAATCTCATATTAGTAGATTCTTTGAAATGTTTTATAGATATGATTTACTGACCAGTTTGATTTCTACTTTACAATTACATGCAGTTATTGAGAATGTACATGCATATGAGGATTCTGTAAAGATAAGTACCGTCTTAATTTCTAAAACAAACATTTTAACATATGTAGTGTTATCGTTATAAATCGAACCACAGCCGGTTACATAATAGTTTTTTATAGAGAACTTACAATAGTAAATTTTGTTCCAATGTTGTCCCTCAGACCGTTAATGTAGCTACTTGGAGTAGGAAAATCATCAAAGTTTGTAGAGTCTTCTAATTCTGTCTGCACTGGGGATATATGGGTCATCTGAAAAACAAAACAGCAATACATCAGTCTGAACTCTAAATTGAATCATTATATATTTCTCATCCATCCCCCACTGTATAGAATGTACCCAAGCAATTATAATTTTACAAGAAAGCATATGAAAAACAGTAGCTTCAAATTTAACCATCAATTTCCTTCCTTTATATTCTGATTTCTGTATTTGATTTTGTATCATATCTTCATCAGTCAGCTGTAAGTCTTAATATGGAATTCAAATGATGTATTTTGTTTAATTCCCATTTATAGCACTCAAGAAAATAAAATTAGAGCAGTTTCTTGAGAGAAAAATACCCCCTGGTCCCCACCTGTCACACTGACAGACAGACACTAAATTTGGTATGAGACACATTGTCTCATGTTAGTATACACTTGTATCAAGTTTGATCAAAATCCATTCATAGACATGGAAGATATGGAGCAGACACAATATTAGGATGGACTGCCAGATGGACAGATGGACAGGCAGGGCCTTCCTATATACCCCCTAAACTTTGTCATCAGGGGAATAATAAGACAAATTGTTACCTCTTCATCAAACCTGGCATCCACAGCACTTGGTGGACGACTTGATGTAAATATTCCTCCTCTTGAAGGGCTATTTATAGGAGTAACTGTCTGTAACATACTCAGTGATGCAGAGCCAAGTGGTAGTGTCGGCACATGGAGACGGTTTATCTGTAAAAACATTAAAAGTAGTTGGTTGATTCAGAAATGACATAACTTAATATTTACCTTATGTTCCCATTACTAAATTTGTGATAATACTGCATGTACTGTCACAACACTACTGTATTGGTAAGGTTTAGTATATTTGAAAACTTTCTCGTAAAACTTAAAATAAATGTTTATGGCAATAATGTATGGTAATTAGGAAGGTAACACCTAGCTTCACCTTTTCTCAATTATCAGTCACACAAAAAATAACCAACTTAATTTTTACTTAATTTTCACACTTGACCTCCCACCACAGTTTACCACTATGATAGTTCAGTTGGTAGAGTGCTCTTGTAATATATGGGAGGTTGGGATTAGAACCTTTGCTTAGAGACTTAAAAATAAGAGCGACTCTTCTTTCACCAAGTGCTCAGCATTTTAAAATGAAAGTTGATAATCCTCTTGAAGAGACCTTAAACACCAATGTCCAGTGTCACTGTAGGTGTGGCATGCTAAAGAATGTCTCGTGTGTACTACAAAGCTAAAAATTTCTACAACTACACTTATAGCTGGTGATGTCCAGAAACAAGTGAAATATTCTTGACTGGGACATAAAACCCAATTTAATCAATGAATTAATCCCTTCATAATTAAATGAATGTGATACTGTTTAATGTATGTGAAAGTTTACAGATTTTTAAATTTCAAACAAGGGAACAAATTAATAATAACAATATAAACCTACCTTTGTTATACCACTATAGACCCATAAAATACCATTAGTATCCAGGACCACAAGGAGATCCAAGTCCTAAATAAAGAAAAGATTATTTTATGGTTAAATGAATTTTACAAATTTGTCATGTATCTTCTGAAAACTCCAAATGCTCACAAACCAAAAACATATGGGTGATTATAGTACCCAAAATGTAAAAATGTAATCATGCAAAGTGTAAAAATAGCATTGAACAGTTAAATGTAAAAAATGTGATAAACATCCGAGTGATATTGTATTGACTTTCAGTTGGCAAAAAGTATGAATTAGCCTTCTTTCTTCTCATTTTGAATGCCATTCACAATTCCCTTTACCTAGAACTTTGGATAAACCAAACTACTTTTATTTCTCCATGGTGTTTGAGATAACTAGATCGGCTATATAAAATATAGATTTTACCTGTATTGGAATGGCGTCTTTAGCAGGTATAATGGATACAGCTCCGAATATCAACTGACTTAAATCATTACTCTCTTCAAATTTAACACATCTAAAAAATGTCATATTAACCCAATTTTAAAAAAATAACAGAAAATATTGTTATTGATAATTCAAGAACTTGTACATGTTAAACTGTTTTTGTAAAAATTAATAAAAATGAAAAATAAGAACGCTTAACTTTTCAAATTATTGGTCTTATTTGGAAAATTGGAATATCATTGATAAGTATGATGTCTCTGTATCCAAAATTATCCTGGATATATTTGATGTCCCATAGTTCCATGTTCCTTTCATTCTCAATTTTGACTACACATAGCGGGTGTAACTAGTGAGGCGCTTACCCTTCTTGAGCACCCGACCTCACTTCCCTGGTCAAATTTCATGTGTTTCACTTAAATTGACGGTTTAAAAGCTTTTATCTTGCTTTTAGATTGTATCAATGGAAAAAGAGTATGAGTAGGAAATGTTTGTAACATATGTTACTGGTGACTAATTGATGGTTTGAACAGTTTACTGCCCATGTCAAGGACATTTCACTTATATCAAGACAGTCAGGTATGTCAGAGGAATATCTGAGAAGATTACCAACCTGTTGACTCTTTCTTACACTAGGAACTGGCTCGACTGGGAATTGAACCTAGATGGTGAAGAACAATATGTGATCCAGCCTTTATTTTACAACACGCACGCTCGCACATACATACGCACCCACACCCAAACACACACCAAATCACCCACCCACACCCACACATTACCTTATTTGTTGTCTGTAAGATATGTTATAACATAAATATCTC
Organism: Anadara kagoshimensis; assembly: GCA_021292105.1. Classification (NCBI taxonomy): domain Eukaryota; kingdom Metazoa; phylum Mollusca; class Bivalvia; order Arcoida; family Arcidae; genus Anadara; species Anadara kagoshimensis. The sequence goes on from CM037858.1 coordinate 59,115,669, forward strand.
TGGCCACATAAATCTCTCATTAAAAATGCCTTCACAGCTTTACCAAGGGAACCATCTCTACAACAATGATCAATGTAAACTTATATAATGGATAAAGGTCAATTCAGATTCACATGTATTTTTATGATAATATTTCTCTTTTCTTTTCTTTTTTTATCTTTTTGTAACCAGTGTGGTTGTCTCATTTATGTGAGTAATAAGGTGTGCTTTGATTTGATGTGTGTTACTAAAAATACTGATAAAGATTCTGAATGGAAAAAAATCTGTAGAGTCCTTTACTGTGAGTTTTGGCTTTGTACAATGAATAAAAGTAAATTTCTGTAGTGAGTTCAATTCATGATAATTTTAAATAACCATAACATTATCTTGTACTTTATTAGCTTAGTATCATATTTAGTCAACAAGTATCATGTGTATTCAGACGCTAAAATGATAATCTACATTAATAGTTTCTCAGTTACAAATGTGCTTCAATCACATATCACTGCATTTCTTCAACACCACTCAACTTAGGGCTCTCAGATAATGAAACATGAAAAGCTGGCCATGACCTGTTCATTCTGGGTCAGTTGAAACCCCTGCCACCTCTAAAAAGGGATTACAAACAAAGCAAATTTAAAGAACATGTTACCTAATTGCAGGAGCAGGCTCTGTCCACAAATGTTCAAAACATATCTCTGGTTTAATAGGTTCTACCCATTCTGAGTAACTCTCATTGATCAGGGATACATTCTGTGATCCGACTGGTGGAGTACGGAAATAATTCCCGGGACTTCTCATAACATGAGGTGATGGTGATTGTAGTCGATAAATGTTCTGTACTGTGACAGCGGGCGACACTGACCTACTGAAATATAGTAAACAAATAAAATTGAAACAATATACCACAGCGGGTGACACTGACCTACTGAAATATAGTAAACAAATAACACTGAAACAATATACCACAGCGGGCGACACTGACCTACTGAAATATAGTAAACAAATAAAATTGAAACAATATACCACAGCGGGCGACACTGACCTAATGAAATATAGTAAACAAATAAAATTGAAAAAAGATACCACAGCGGGTGACACTGACCTACTGAAATATAGTAAAATAAAATTGAATATACCATATGACAAGTTAAACAGCTTCAGTTTTTCTATCGCTAAAACATAATGTTTGGTTTGTTGTAAAAACTATTTCCTTATGTGTTGTGAGCTGTGTCATCTGATTGGTTAATAATGCAGATTTTTGGCAAATTACTTTTGGTTTCATCTTATTGATTGACATCAAAATATGCATGTACTTGGAGTGATATCACACACAGGTATAAACAACTACATGTACTACTGTAAATACATTTAATTTCGTGGGCTCCAATTTTCGTAGTTCTGAGAAAAAATACATTTCGTGGGATGATAAATTCGTGGATAAAGCACCTGTTAATATCTTCATCTATTGTCCGAAACTTCCTTTGAAGATCGGCGAACCGTTGACGACTCTACATCATGTAAACAGGTGAGTAAAAATCAGTCTTATACATACATGTAAACAGGTGAGTAAAAATCAGTCTTATGCAGAAGATAATCAAAATTAATCATTAAGGTGAGCTGATAATCAGGCACCCGGTATTAAGATCTACTGTAATAATCAGGTGATTGTTTATTAATGAGTAAATACCTGTGGACTTAAGTAGTCGCGCGCCGCATGTCTATTTCTTTTGTTTCCCAGTTCGAATCATTATAACTTTCTTTAAACGTGTGTTTGTTTAATAATAAGTGCATGGTTGTAACTGTGTTGATTACGGAAGCCATAACGAGTGTCAGTCAAGGGTTATGGTTTGTTATCAGAGGTTCCACGCGGGGTGTTGAAAATTACCTACTACGCGCTTCGTGACTGTTTCTTTATTAATAAATAAAGAAACGCGATTAAATTTTATTTTAATAAAAGTTTAGGCATTTATATCTTTCATTCACATAAATATATTGGAACTTTGTCAAGCAGTTCTCGTTATATCGTGATTCGTGATACCTGAATTCCTATTTAGAACCTCTCGCGATAAATCCATGAAAACATCCGTCATTCAAAACGGCTTCCGTAAAGCTGGTTTACTGTAGTATGCCGATACCGACCATGATACCGTGTTTTTAATTACTTTTACAAATGAAATGTTTTTATCGAACTAGACTCTTTTAGAAACATTTTAATGCAATAATATTAATAAATAAATATATAAATTGATTGAATAAATGAGTGTTCATTGCCGTCTAGTTCCTGTTTGTGGGTTACGTTAGTCTATAATAAGGTAAGTTTAAATAATTATATACACACGATGTACTAGTATATAAATATTTAAATATATATTCGTTGACATGTAAATTCGTGGGTCAAGGTATCCATGAAAACAACGAAAATTGGAACACCACTAAAATTAATGAATTCACAGTATACAGCAGTACAAACTAAATGGAGGATAGATGTACTGAACCTTGGCTTGTGTAATGAATCATCCCAACTGGTATACACATGAAATGTCATCACATAGAAAAATAGGAATATAATCAGCAAAACATAAGGACAATGTATGTATTCCATATGAATGATGAGTTTTCTACAGATGACTTGACTAACTATACAAAATGTACATGTATTCCCAATATTATATGTTTGCTGTATATAAAATATGGCAGGATAAAAGACATAGAATACAGAACTACCGATTAAGAAAATAATAAAATAAACAATCAACTCTATAGCTCTGTCCAAAATCTATCTCCAACAAAATATTCAAAAGTACCAAAATCTTATATCTGCATGTATGTACAAACCTGATGGCTGCCATTCCAGGAAGATTGGGACTTTGATTGAGATTTCTGGAGATGATTCCGGGTGAACTTATCCGTCCAGTGTAATTCCTCATTGGAGATACTGCCGGGGATGGTCCGGATATGTTTATAAACCTGGAATGGCTACTAACGTTACTAGACTGATTAAGGCCAGTGTTTGGGGTGGACGGTCCACCATGCTGGAAGAAACTGGTGTTATCAAACATCCCACACACAGAGTTACTCTCCTAGAATGTGAATGAAATAAAGAATTGTACACTGGTTTTAACAATCATATACTGTAAACAAATTAAATTTAACAGTGTACTGATTTTATCCATTTTTGTGATACAGTAGTACTTATTTAACTCATGCCAAATTAAATATGACCATGAGATTTTTTATTCAAGTCCACATAATTTAAAGTATTAGCACTAAAATTTGTACACTCTGAAAGGAATAATTTTGAAGTATGTATACAGATACCAGACTCCCAAAATCAAACATAACTAAAAAAACCAATTCCTAATTACGATAATATGAATATATAGATATTTTATTAAGAAGATGCTATCTAAGCAATGAGTGTAAAAAAAGAAATTAACATTGTACATATAAATTAACTGGAACTAAACAAGCTTATCACAAAACAGAAATTTATCAAACGTGACAAAATGTACCAAAAATCATTTTCAGACAGTAATCTTATCAGACTGGAGCTAATCATGTTAACTGGCATGAGGCCACTGAAAGAAGTCTAACTCCAAAACACAGGTGTAACTAGTGTTTTATGCTATTCAGCCCACAGAGAGAAACAGAGAGAAAGGAGAGACCAGAGGAGAGAGAAAAAGAGAAAGACCAAAGAAAGAGAGAGAGAGAGAGACCAGAGAATGTGTGTGCATGAGAGAGAGAGGGGGAGAAAGAAAGATAGAAAGAGCAAGGAAACCATGGAAAGAGACATAAATGTGTCTATGAGAGAGAGAGAGAGAGAGAAGTGGTAAATACACACCTCAGCTCTAGCAACACGTACTCTCCAAGCTGAATGTACACCAACCATTGTATCATAAGTAAACACTATGGATGGTTCTATACTGGTAAATACAATGTGCTGTGTGTTGTCTGTTAAATATGATACTTTAGGGCAACCACCAGAGGCTGAAAGTAAAAAGTATTCATTTACAACATTGAAAAAGTTCATATTAATAAGGACAAGCAAATTCAATGAATAAGGATCCCCAGCTACTAGGAACTTTTTGTGATTTGATGAAAACTAATTTGACAAACTTAATGCTGAAAAATCCCTATATCTTGCTGTCTGGGTCAAGCATCAACTGCAGGACAATATATTTTTAGCCAATTTTTAACCTTGCACCTGTAAATAAATTCACTCCTCACACATATGTATCAAGTGTGATAATACTTTTTAGGAAGAAGAAGAAGAAGAATAATTTAAGCCTATTATATTCCAAAACCTTCAAATAATTAATGCAGGAATGTCAGTAAACAGAAGCGGTCAGCCAGATAAAATCAACTACATAGCTTTAAAGTTTGCCAGTTATTTTTATTCTGATTAAAATCTTTTGAACTTTGGTTGTCAGTGATCCAATCAGTGTCAATGAATTACCTACAACTTCTTGAAAATATCCTTTTACTTATAGACTTAATGAAATCCCTGTAATGTATGCTGACTGCCAGTAAATAATTGTTCCAGACAAATAAATTTTAATTTAAAATTGTACTACTATCAACCAGATGAGATCACGGTATAAAAATATTTAAAGCTGTTTTGTCTAATTAATATTTTTTGTCTTCCTATGAGGTTTCACATTATAGATTTTAAGCACTAACCTCGTTAAATAACCTCAGAGGCATTTCATCAATAGGGATTTGCCGCTGTACCATGTGATACCCCATAATTTTTGTGCGGAACAATTATTTCCATTGGATAAGGAAACATTAATCCTTATTCATAATAATATCCGTACAATGGTGTTCTGAAAATTTGGACGTAAACATTTTATAAACAACCTGTACAAACATTAAGATTTGTTGATCACATGATACAGCGGCAAACCTCACTGTCACAATTATAACAGGTAAAGTTATAGAGTAGCAAAATGGTGTGTGTATACATCTTGAAGGAAACAAGCTTAGCTACTAGTATCATATTTTGAATTAATCATGCCTCCAATCTGAATTACTGAAGTTTGACTACTATAGGGAAAACAGTCATATTTGACAGATGACACATGATGAAAAGAAGGAAATGTAAACCGTAAAGGAAAGGTAAAGATTTGGAAAGGGAGACATTAATTTATCTGCATTATAGAAAGGGAAGTGTTTATCAAAACACCTGCAGTACATATGGTGTATAAATGAGGATAAAGTTATGTGAATAAACAAAAGTTTTATTTATCCTCGTGCAATATAAATTGTCCAGGGATGTCACCCAATGTTTTATAAATGGGACCAGGGCCATTGTAATTGTGAAGATTAGTGGTCAAATAACCAAAATTTATAAGATGAAAATTACCATTATTGTTGCAAAACTCTTTGATGGTTGAAAACATGTTTAATGAGCTAAATTACTGATATATTACACATATTAATGTTATTTGTATCCAAACTGATTTTTGACTGGAATTCATTTTAATTTTAATATATACTTTACAATTTAGAGTCATTTTTATTTTTTTAAATAATGAAAATCAGTTTGGTGTTTGTGGAAAAATTTTTAATTGGAAATGGGCCCAATATTGGTACCAATATGGCTCAGTGTGAGACCAGATTCTCAGACTTTCTACAACACTTAAAGCAGATTAAACACAGAAATTTATAAATTATCATACATGTTTAAAACTGTTTAAAATTGCTCATATCATTACAGATAGGAAATAGTCACAAAATCAAAATGTTGAAAACATCATTCTGCAGTGTATAGTCCAACTCACCAATAAAGATTACCAAAGAGAACATATAATATGAAGTAGAGACTAGAGTATCTTGTATTTCTAAGCATAATAAATATAAATAAAAGATGAAAGTCCAAGCCAATACATGAAAATGTCCAATTATAAAAGATCTGGTACGAGATACACCAACATGCATGGATATATACATTTATATTTTACAACTGATAATTTGTACTTACCAGTTACATTATCTAAAATGTAAATGTTAAAAATATCAACCAGTCAACCTGGGGTTCAAAATTATGTTTTGTTTTGGGACCTTTTGCCTTTGTTTTTGGCAGGTCCCACATTTTTAAAACTTGTGAAAGTTCCATATCAACATTGAAAAAAGTACATACATGTATGTTAAATGTATCTAAAATTAGGATTTTATATTTTAACAAGGTCTGTTTTCATGTTTTTATAGTGGTTGTTCCATGAACCATGAACAAGGGCACTGTCCTTATCACAAATTAATGGATTCTTTTTACAAAAATCATAAGACATCAGTCCTGTCTCCACACTGTATGTCAGTCATGGACAATCACTTTTCCAATGTTCTTGGAATTTCCTTTCACTTTTTTGTCAATCATACCCATGATTGAAGTGTTTTTACACATGATGATATAAAGGATATTGATCAAATTTATGAACAGTCTTGAATTGACCAGGTAGTATTGTCTGTATATAGTAATGCTCCAGTGATCGAGGGCAAGTGCATTCTTATTTCTTTTCCAGAAAATGTTCGGACATTAACTTTACACAGCCAAATTTTGTTCATCTGAATCTCATTTCAAATACAAATGTCATGTCTTTCCTTGTGAATGCCCATTTTTAGTAAAATTAATTTTTCACATGGAAAGTTCATATTGATTTGACTTGAAATTCAACAAAATTTGGCTATGTATGACCATCAAAGTTATCTCAGGAATTGAGTATGTGGAAAACGTTGAACACAGTTTAGACATTAACATTACCTGATGTTTTTGTGATTACTGGAGCCACTTCATCTAACGGATGTAACATACTGAATACTGTTGTTTGATTTGGTGCATTTCTGAAAGACCATGTTTATACATTAATATAAAAAGAAATCCAAGTTTAAATCAGTTTTAAGTCATTTTACACCCACATCTTACTTTGATCTATATTTGGTTTGGTTAGGAAATTTTTTATTGAGTAAAGTGTAAGTTCCAATATCTTTAATGTTCTTCATTACAATCTATTATACTATATTGTAAAACTGGCTATAGCAACTACCCCTAAACAAAGACCACATTTTTGTAATAACCATTGTTTATGGTCCCACGTTACTTCATATTTTTACCAAAAATAACCTCTATGTAAAGATTACCTGTTTATAAAATCAATATTTCTTACAACCATTGGTTGATCTTTCTATATGTATATTGATCTTTCTAATTGTTACTGTTGTATTTAATGTCTTTTTTATTTCTTTGAGGCTGTAAATTTTGTTCAGGTTCTTCACATTTAATTTTTTATCCTATATGGAGGTAAAAATTGAGATCAAATTACTTTCTATATATTGTTTTACCTTTTTGGAGCTGTCACTTCAGTAGGCGATATTGTCCTCTCAAACAGTAATCCATTCTTAATGACCCATGTATTAGCAACCTGGATTTATAAAATAAAATATTTGATCGACAAGAACCATCAAGATAAGAGTTTACCATCGCATGTTTTATTTGAAGATGTTTTTCTAGTCAATCATCACGAAATAGTAAAACAGATAACTTTGGAGCAGCCTAATTAATATACAAAGAAAGGACAATGTGATTCCAGTATCCCCCCCCCCCCCCCCCCATTACTGCATTGCAGGCCAACGTTTTACAATCATTCGTTCCCTAAGATATTCCTTAAATTTGGCAAATTTGAAACATAATGATATTGTTTAATTTAAGATATTCTAGAATTCAAGGTGTCATTCTGAAAAGTTGTCTCAGGTTGGGTATGAGTTGTCTTTGGGGAGGAGATGTCTAGGGTACAAGTTGTCTTGGTATAGGGATGAATTAACCTGGGTACGAGTTGTCTTGACACCTGTGAAACTAGGGCCAGGTGGTATAATCAGTATATCCATATACACTGTATTTACCAATTTACAATCAGTGTTTATTTACCTGGAATGGTAATGCTACATTATATTCTCCACCTTTCTCTAGGAACACATTGACAGTTCCTGATTCTACCACACAGATACCTGTCTGATTTTCACCTGTAATTAAACAATTAGTAAATACTACAGGTAAAAAATAAAATGTCCCTGCAATGTTAAGACACTACTGAACTATTCTAAAGATGTTTATTGTGTCTTAACAGTAAGGAAATAAACGTATAAATAAATTGACTGTTCAAAATTCTAATATGTCAATATCACTGGTCTAAAGGAGAAAATTACAGTATTTCACATTTGCAATATGAAGTGAGCATTGACATGTCATGTGCTGTGTTTTAAAGAGAATAACATATCAACTAACAACCATAATGTCTGAGGTGCCTCAGTGGCCAAGTGGTCTAAAATGTGTGCTTATAGATCACATAGTGTGTCACCACTGTGGTTTGAATCCCACTCACGTTTGATCCTAGTGTGAGAAAGTTTGTCAATTTGCTTGCCAAAGACTGGTTATTTTCTCCTTCCACAAACTGAACGCCTGAATATAAGTGACAGAATCTTGACTGGGGCATAAAACTCCTTTACTACTCCAATCAAGTTTCCAGTTAAACCTTTCCAGAAATTGAAAGGAAAACCATGTCTTTTATACCATTCAATAATAACCAGTAAGAACTGTACTTAACAGTGAAACATGTTTTACAAAGAATAAATTCAGTTTATGTGTTATATGTGTGTTATATTTAAGAATACATTTTAAGTTTTAAGTTTTGAATATATAATTTTACCTCCCACAAAGGATAAACTTTAATGACACATTTGGAATAATATATATGTATATCTGAGTTGTTTTTAACTACACATATTATTTATTACCTGGATTACCTATGACATAAGGTTCTTCTGTTGGACTGTTACCATCTGGTAGTATAAAACTACACCACAGTGACTGAAATATACAAATAGAATACATTTAACTTGATATCCATGTGTTAAAATGTCATTTTTATAACTCTAAGAGACTGACACAGAAAATTTATATTCTGATGCTTCATAAAAAATATATATACAAATATCTGATAAATGCATGGGAATTAAATTGTGGCTGTAGTTCAGTTAGATAGGCTGTTATGTACTGGTAATAGAGGATCGGAATAAAGAGAATGCCACAAGAGGACTGAAATAATGTCCCATAAGACAGAATGTTGATTATAGGGTGATCGGTATGACAGGTTTGACTGTACATGTTAGGTGCTCTACTATTACTCTCTACATTTCAAACTTGAACAAAATCTGTTCATAACTAAATCCTCAATACCTATTTATGTCTCTTTGTCTTTTTTCAAACCAGAATGCCTGGTACAAACTGTAATCTAGCCTACCTAGGAAACTACAATAGTTCCCTATTTGCCAAATAGTTTTAGAGGAAAAAGAATTTACTAAATATCACATCTTAATTGCATAATTCATGAAAAAAGCTGTCTACTTTCAACATTCAAAATTTGAACAAATTCTGTTGAAAATTGAGTCCATATTTAGTTTTTGTGACCATTGTGGATGTTGGACGGGGTCAACTGATGTAAACTTTAGCCAGTTGGGATAACAATATATAGTAAAGTACTGTGGAAAGTGATATGACAACTTACCTGTATAACTGGTGTATCCACTGTATATGTTTTAATGATAGATCTGGTACCATCCTGTCCACCTCTACTCCATACAACAGTGTTACCTGTGATATATAATTCTTCATCAAACACATGGTCACATTGCTCTATGTCATGTTTGAACTGCCACTGTTCTTTCTACAAATAAAATCAACAAAACATATACCAGTAATTTATTTTAATCCTAGGTACAAAATGTGTCCTCTGGTCTGGGTAATATGTGATACCGTAGTCCTTGAACAAATCGTGTAAATTTAAACTGACCAAGTACAAACAGCAGATAATGTTACCTGCAGAAATATGGCAGGGGGTATAAAGTTTTTATAGACAACCACCCTGTATGCATGCGAGTCTTATAATCTAACATAACAGAAACCAGACTGATGTGTGATGACTTTATAGACTAAGTATAGACATTAACTATATATAAGTTTTTGTCATCCTTCAAAGAAATTTCTCGCATAGCGATTGGTTAACTTGCCGGGGTACATGGAACTATGTTCGGAGATCTGCCAGGGTACATGAACACATGCTACGTTTAGCGGTAAAAGGGAAGTAACTAGTACATCGCGGATGTCTAGTTACGGTAAACAAACATGGCGACAACAAAAACAAGTCACACAAAATACGAAATGGAAGTTAAAAAGATCCAACCGGTAACGCTTTAAAGGGTGACAAAAAACGTTATACAGGGCTTTAGCAGGTTACACGACCCCATGTAACCCGTCTGCGGCTCAGGGTTCATAAATCTTTGACGGGGTACATGGGGCCGTGAAACCTGCCAAAGCCCTGTATAAGTTATAGTATAGCAGGAAGAGGTGAAATCATCCCAATGGCCCAATGGTATAAATCAAAACTTCCAAGCCAAGGACAAGGTTCAAGCCACAGGGATTCCATATGGATATATAAGTTATAACAAGACAAGCAAGACAGACAGACAATCAGACAATACACACACTGCAGTCATCTCCTCCAATTTTACCAATATGACACCTACCTTACTGTTGTTATCCTGGATTGATATATCCCTGAACGACTTATACAACGGCAATCCATGGTCTGTCTGTACATGATTCTGGACCTGCAACTGAAACTTCCCAGGATGTCGTCGATCTACGTAATGACGACCAAATGGTACAAAGTCCTGGGTATCACAGGTCGTGATCATATCATCAAAATCCAGGGTGACGTTAACACAGCGACTAGGGAACTAGAAATCATACAGCAGACATATGTATACCTGTAAATTAAAAACCAAAAAAAAAATTAAAAGCAAATTAAACTACCCTGGCTGGCTATGGATATACTGGAAAGCGTGAATTGGAGTGATTTCATCTCCAATGGAAAATGTGTTGCGCAGAAACTTTATGGGTATCACATGGTACACTGGCAAACCCCAATGTCAACACAAATGCAAAAATCAAAACATCACCAATTTTTTGGAAAATCAAATAAACCTGCACAAACTTTGAACATGAATGTTTTTGGGTTATGGATGTCAATGTGTGCTATGAAGCAAGCACGAAAAATTGTCAGCATTAACACATAACCAGTTCCATTTGTAATGAAAGAAAAAATGCAGGGTCGGACTTGGGATTGAACCCGGGACCTTCCGCACTATAGGCCAGTGCTCTACCACTGAGCTACCCAGACCACTAAATTCCTACCTTCTTTTTTTTCTATTCAACTCCCTTGAATCGAAACCACCAGGTTCCACTGTCAGCCACTTCCCTACTTCCCAGGGTCGGATGAGCCCCCAAATGTAACATGAAAGAGAAAATTCAGGCGGACGGGGATCGAATCCGGGAACTCCCGCACTATAGGCGTGTGCTCTACCACTGAGCTACCCAGACCGCTACACATTAAAGTTAGAGAAAATACCCATGCAGTGAAACTGAACCCCAATAGGCTTTACCATCAAACAACAGTCCAATCTGTATCGAACTGATGATCAATGTTTACTAGCCCAATTATAAATTTGACAATACAAGACGGATACTTCACTCCATCTACAATTTTTGTCTGGAAGCAGTTAAATACACATGATAAATCAAAAACAAACACATCGGTCCATGTTTAAATTGAGGCGGTAAATATAAAAATCAACATTTTACGGATTCCTCTGTCGTTTTAGCATAAATAATAGGATGTGACCCGTCTTTATCTACTGGAACGAAATTTGATTTAAATGTCTGTGATACCTACAATATTTTCAGTCATGATCTGTGAGTAAAACCATCAAGTTAGTGATTTAGTTTAGATTTTTAAAGCACTTTCGTTCAATCGCATGTCATTTTTTTTCTCCATTCGGAACAACTCTAATTTGAGACAAATGACAAAACCAGGTAAATACAGGATACTGGTAATTAGTCAGGCTGCATATCACCAGATCACATATGTTACAAGAGTTATTCAATATTTCATGAAAGAATAGCTGGCCCCAGTTTCACAATCATTCCTTAGCTGATTTTCCTTAACTTAAATCTTGAAAAATTTCAAATCTTTATAATTTTGTTAATATATTCCGAAACGTAATAGTCTAACAAGACAGTGTTTTGTACCATGTACTGTTTATTTAGCCTATTTCGGAGAAAGCAAGATCGCAAAATACTCTATAAATTTCAATACGACGGGTACAAATCAATGATTTTTTTACTTACATGAGCCGAGTCGTAACTGAAAATTTCTGTTTCGGTCCATCCTTGCTGAAATTTCATTTTATGCGACAAAATATAACCTGGGTGGGCGTTTACAATGGTAATCTTTTTTACGAAATGGCGGGGTTCTTTATTTCACGTAGTCATGACGAAAGAGTCGACTATTTGCGTAGGTTAGTGCAGCTCAAGAAACTGATTGATTTTTGCGTAACCGGGATGACCAAATTCAATTAATAAAGTAATAAAGTGAACTACCTTTCTGCATTTTCAAACTTTTGAAAAAATTGACGTAAATTCAAACTTTTAAACTCAACCCGACTTTGAACTACCCTTCATTGTACCCCTCGCGAACCTACGTAAATAATAAATTCTTCCGTCATCATTAGTCACACGAAAGACTCCGCCATTTTGTCAAAATTTTTACATTGTAAACACCCACCAAAACACGTTTGGTGATTAAAGGAGTTATAATGCACGGATTAGATCGAAACAAGGATTATTAGCAACGACTCGGCTCATGTAAGTAGATGATTTATTTTTTTAATCGTGCCATTCAAATCTTTGCGATATTAGCGTTATTCCTTCTCCAGCGAGTAAACGGACAGTAGATGTAATTTTCACTGAGATATTTGGGAAAACAAGGTGTCATTAATTTTGCATTAGTTTTGACAAAAATCTTCATCAGTAGTTCCAAAAGGGATTACAAAATCGGCTAAATTTAAGTTAAGGAAATCTTAGCTAAGGAAGATGTGAAAACCGGGGCCTGCAATTTATGATGTTTGATGGAAGCGTATTCATGCAGGGATTATGGCCAGTTTTTAAATTCGCCTTTTCGCTCTGTTAACAGGTAAATTCAGACTTTTAAAGTGTAGTATCTCGACTTTTCATTTGTAAATTATTTTTTAATCTGTAAAATTTCTATCTTTCATATGTAAAATTTTTACTTTTAATCAGTAAATTTCCACTTTTAATCTATAAAATTTCCATTTTTAAAAACAGTCAAAATTTGCTAAATTGCCAACTTTAATCTGGAAATTTTCATTGTTAATCCGTAATTTTAATTCGTAAAATTTCAACTTCAGACGTAAAATTTTTTACTTAATCTGTAAAAATTCCAATCTTATTGATCTGTAAAATCAGGGGCATAAAAAACCCGAATTAATAGTCATTTCGTACCATGACCATTTCGTACCATCCATTTCGTACCATATCAACTACCATTTCGTACCATGTCCATTTCGTACATATGATAGTGAAGTGTTACCATAAATTTCGTATCATAGTGAAAGTCTCTCTCTCTCTCTTCTCACTCTCAACGTTTTACATGATAGTAAAGTTCTTATTGAAATCCAATAAGACAAACATCTTCAAATAAAAACGCTTGGACTTTGAGAATCTATGTTAAAAACAATGTTTTTGCTGAACTAGGAGCATCAGATAAAAAAAAACAAAAGCCGGGTCACAAAATTTCCAATGATAAAGTGGAGAAATCTTATCAATTTTTTTTTTTTTTTTTTTTTCCTGTTCTTCATACAGGCTAATTAATATTAATAAGAAACATTATGATAAAGAACCTCTTTTTTTAAAATATAATCAACATATTTTATTTCATTATACATGTATTTTAAAAATATGGTACGAAATGGTAGTATTTTCATGTGCAGATTTTGAATGCATTATTTTTTATAAAAATTTGCTTGTCATTTCGTACCATAGAAATGGAAAATTTGGGTACGAAATGGTCATATGGCATGGTACGAAATGGACAGACTTGGGTACGAAATGGTAAATTTGGGTACGAAATGGTCATGGTACGAAATGGTTATGGTACGAAATGACTAGCTTCGATGTCTCCCGATGTCTCGAGTAGAGGAAAAACCAGGGTTCTGGCTCACTTCCGGTCGATTTTTCCCGTTACTTTAATATGGGGAGTCTTGTCCCACTGAAGCCGTCCCACCCCGGTGCGTGGTACGGAGATAGTATAGACAGGTGAAGGGTGTTTATTTTTGTAGTTAATCACCCGAAACCGTCAATTCCAGGTGCGTGGGACGGAGATAGGTTTGCAGGTGCTTTTTAATTAATCATCCATAAATCCATTTACCACTGCGGTAGCTCATTGGCTAGAGTGTTAGCTCCTTAAGTGAGAGGAGTGGGTTCAAACTCCGACCGGGTCTGGCTTCCAAGAATCGAAAGTGGGTAGTGACTGTGTTTTACTATTACGAAATGAAAGTCACAGTTGTTTCGGATAGGAACTAAAAATAGGTACCCGATAAAGAATTCGGATGTATAAAACCATCAACGCAACGCACAGGTAAAATATCTACACATTTGCATTGTGGCGACGTCTCGATATAAGTGAAATATTCTTGACTTGGATGTTAAACACCATCACTCAGCTGAACTCTTTATATATATATACGGTCTACTTAATGCAGACAACCAAGTATAATATCATTTGTCAAGTTATATTCTGTGTGTGTGTGTGTTTGTGTGTGTGTGTGTGTGTGTGTGTGTGTGTTTTCAAAAAAGACAAATGCGATCAGTTTATTTACAACAATTTATTTACAAAAGTCAAACCATTTGTACATAATCCCCATATACAGCCCTAACAGATAACATCGAGTGCCCAGTACTGGTCGATCTGTCTCTAGTATGTACAACAAGTACTGAAGCCCTTAACGTGAGAACCGTCTACTACCTACATGGAAGTATTCGTTGCGATCTGCATTGACGTACGCTCCTTTCCTTCCATGCAGGGCCCGAAATATGGCCTTTCCAGAGTAGTTCGCTCTACAAACACCCCAACCCCTTTCCCGCTGAAATAAATGTTTTACAGAGCTCCATATAAAATACATACAGTTACAAAAATATTTACAATAGTTATTTACACATTTTGTATATCATTAGCTTTGACCCAAGAATTGAATTTTTTTGGCCAGTGCAACCATTTTACAAAATTTTGCTTATTAGCCCCCTTTCCCCGCGTTTTTAAGATTGTTTCGACTTTCCATATATCATCGTTTCTGACCTCAATTTTTTGCAATTCGGATTGATAAAACGTCCCTTTGATTTCATCTCTATCATAATCTTTGATTCTATAGACAGGTAAGCCCTCCCGTAATATCTTTTGAGAAATGGTGAAGATTTCACCCGTCCACCGCTCATCGTATTCGCGACTAAATATATTTTTTAAGTGAGAGATCCTTACCTTGTCTCCTACTTTAAATTTAAAAGGTTTATGGACCCTCTTCACTTTTTTAACAGATATTTCTTTTTTCGGCCAATACACCCGCCACCAGATGTTAGTTTCTTTGTTTTTTGTTACTTTGTCCGGAGCCATGCCGATAGTACGATGATATGTTTGGTTATAGCTATCGGCAAACGATTGTAATTTATTGACATAGTCATAAGACTGTTTATATGTAAAATAACGGTAAATTTTACTCTTGATAGTTTTAATGGCCCTTTCTGCCACTGCCGCCTTACTTTCGTTATATGCTAGTAAGTGTTGTATATTCTCTCTTTTGAACAGAGCTTGAACTATTTTAGCTTTAAATTCTTGCCCCGAATCTGTCCTTATTCTGTTAGGTTTGCGCCCTTCTTTTAAAATATCTTTGAACGCTTCAGCAACCGAAACGCCCTTTTTGTCTTTAAGTGGACGTAACCACACATACTTTGAAAAGACGTCGATGACTAACAACACGTATTGTATGCCGTCGTTGTACTTGGCAAATTTCACCATATCCATCAAATCGGCAGACCACTGGTCATCGATCCCCGTCACCATGATCCTATTCCTTTTGAATGTTCTTCTTACAGGACGTTGTAAGCTATAGGACTCTTGTCTTTGCAACCATTTTCTAATTTTATATTTGCTTAGGACATATTTACCATCTTTTTTCACATATCTATACAATTTATCTGGACCGGAGAAAGCAGCCGGTGTTTTCGGATTAAAATAGATTTCTTTTAAATACTCTTCCCAATGAGGCATGTTTACACTTTAAAATTTCTGATAATAATGATTCAATTACAAAATCCCACATCATTATATATTAGTCCTCTTCCTCCTCCGTATCCGCTTCGGTTCCACTGTCTTTATTTTCCATAAATGATTCCAGTTCGTGTTTATATTTTCTCACAGTTGTTTTTATGGCTCTGGTCCAATCATATCCTTCTTCGATGAATTGCTGAACCTTTTGCATGACCTTTCTGTGAAGCTTTCCATTTTGTAATTGTAATATGTATTTTATAACTTGTCCATATTTACCCATGAGCTCTTTTAAATCTTCACTTTTTAATTTTTTGTTTGCTTTGGTTTTTGCCTCCTCGTCGGAAAATCCATCTTCTGTGTACTTTTTATATTTTCTATCCCACTCTTCTTCTGTGTCTTCTCTTGCTAATTTTAAAATATGTTCGAAAGCTTCATCTTCACGGTCCTCATTCCACCTGGTCTTTTTATTTTGCCGTTCTTCATCGGTTTCCATTTTGCGCTTACCCAAAGGCTGAAGTGTTTTTAATTCGGCATAATGTCCAGGCTGATAATAATCCGGTGGTTCAAGCGTTCTCAGTTCCGCATATTGATTTGGCAATTCACCGTTTGATTTTTCTGGACACCACTTTTTAACGTGTCTTTGTAAGTCGTGGTGGTCGGCAAACATAGTACCGCAATCATCGCAGGAAGCCATGTCACACGTCTGCTCGCTTTGATAATCTTCTGAAGAATGAGATAAATCTATTGCTTCTGGTCCTTTTATAGCTTCAACCCCTGTGTCTGGTATGTTTCTGTTTTCTTCTGTTTTCTGGTTCAATATATTACACTGCAGACGCTGCGATTCGGATGTTGCCGGTTTAAGATCTATCATCAAGTAGCCATACGGTTTGGCGGTAGCTTCCTCAAATTTGTCTAATAAATAATTGGCTTTTCCAGGGTACATTTGCCTTGCCAAAGTCATGATTTGTTGTTTATCTATAGGATTTTTAAACAAAATGAGATAATGGCAGTTTCTTCTCTGTGTGGGATCTTTGTTGAAATACAAATTCTGGTTAATAGCAATGATTGATAGGTTTCTATGGTGACTTCCTTCGGTAAATAAATCGTTAATTCTAGCATCTTTGACAGACATGAGGTCGTCTAGTACAATGAGATTCCTAACTTTAGGATCTAGAAAGCTGTCCTTGTCCAAATCTAATGGTATGCCCTGGATAAACTCGACTGCTGGATACGCCGTATTTTTGATGACGTCATATAATGGTTGCCATCGTCTGTAAAGCCAAAGGATTCTCTCTGGTGGCGGACTTATCTTAAAATTATTCTGTTGTAACAATGTTTTGACGAGGAAAGTTTTGCCACAAGACGTGGGGCCTGAACATATAGCCGTAAATGGATGAAGAAATCTAAACTCGGGGAGCTGTCCCTGTTGGTGTGATGGCGGCGGTAACTGCTGCAGCGGTGGTGGTGGTAACTGCGGCGGCGGCAACTGCGGTGGTAACTGCGGCGGCGGCGGCAACTGCGGTGGTAACTGCGGCGGTGGCGGCAACTGCGGCGGTGGTGGCGGCAACTGCGGTGGTAACTGCGGCGGCGGCAACTGCGGTGGTAACTGCGGTGGCGGCGGCAACTGCGGTGGTAACTGCGGCGGTGGTTGCGGCAACTGCGGTGATAACTGCGGCGGTGGTTGCGGCAACTGCGGTGATAACTGCGGCGGTGGTGGCGGCAACTGCGGTGGTGGTGATAATATACTGTGTTTAAGTCTCATGTGTCGTAACATTACATCTCTTCTTGAGAGATAAACACCGCAAACGGGGCATTGGTTTGACATGTTTACACCTCGACTCAATAGTTAAATGAGAAAAATGACTGGTTTCACTCTTTATATATACGCCAGTGGCCATGTGCTAAGGTGTGTATTCCATCATCTAGTATGTATCGCTTGTCATCGTATGCAGATAGCGTTGTTTTATTTAGTTTTACTGTGTAAATAGCATGGCGGTCCGTTCTAAAAAGATGCATAGACTCCATCTGGGTTTCTCTGGAAAAGAGGCATTCTTTATACAGGTCATGACGTAACTTTGATTCAATGACGGCTTTGCTGACTCCTTTGGCTGTCCTCTTTTCTTCATCGCCATAAATTAGGCTATACATTTTAGCTCTGAGACCTAGAAATTCTTTTACAGGAACTGATGAAGTTTCGTCTTTCATTTTCCCAATGACTTTTTTATTGGTGATGTCATAGAGGGGATGTTTTTTCGGGTAACCACTAAAATCGAATAGATCCTTGTCTACTTCCATATCCTGATAGATATCCTCTGTATTTACTTCATAACAAAGTGAATCTGTGTCTGTGAACAAAAGCTGTGCACGATCATCATATTTCTTTTTTATGTAATTGTAATGAAAGTCATACATCAACACTTTTGATAACTCAAGAATGGAAAATCCGACATAAATGGGGCGGTTCAATACCAACTTTTGTTTTTGTAACTCGACAGATGCAAGATCTTTGTTAAAAATTTTGAAAGATTTAAAACCGGGTTTCTTTGTAAGTTTATGAAGTCGTTTTCCTGATGTACTAACTGGATATCAACCCTCTTTCTTAAGTTCTCCATGGTTTTTCCAAATACAGCGTTATTCATCAATTTGTAAAAGTCCTTCTCAAATTCGTTTTCTGCATTTTTTCTCATGTTTGTGTTAAAGTCAATGTACGATTTCAACCAGGTACTCTGCTTGAATGACAACACTCTATGTATTTTTTCAAGCCGCATGCCAAGTGACAGGTAAAGCTGGAGATTCCGATAATGCACCACATATTTTTTCTTGTCATACAAATTGGGCACCAACTTGTTACAGCCTGTAAACTTTAAACCAAGTTTCTCCACCAATTTTTCTTGGTAAGGTGATAGCATTTCTGGCTTAATGTTAAATGACTCCGGAGCCAAGGGATAGTCATTGTGTAGATCATGTAGTTCTGCTGGATATTCTAAATCTACTTCTAAAATGTATCCCGTCTCTCCATCTTCCGTTAATGATGATATGTCAAGGTTACAGGCTTCCTCTCTACACAACCATTGAAAATCGTGCGTTGGCAGAGACTGACTCATGGCCCAGCCATAAAGGTTATTTGCGTCCAGATAGATGATATGGTTTGATTCTTGACCTTCTGTATAGTCATCAAGGTAGGTGTTGTTTGCTTTGGCATGACGTTTGGTGATGACGGCCATACCACCCCGTAGGCCTTTTTCAATGAATAAGTGCATATCAGGGTCCGTGAACAGTTCCAATTCTACTCCTGTCATTTTAAGTGCAGCTTGCCATGCAAGGCCCGGTGATGTGTAAAAGTGAGCAGGGTCTAGTTTATATATCTTCATACACAATTCTCTAAAATTTTCAAAGATGTCAGCCAAAAGATGAACGTCAGTTTCCATATACAGGTCATGGTATTGTCCAAGATTCTGTATGTGCAAAACCTTCCAAACCGTTTCAGCATGTAAATACAGATCATCCGTTAATTGCCTTTCATTCAAATCATTATAAAAAGCATCTATTGGAGGGAGACACTCTTCTTCAAAACGCTTAATTGAAGTCATGTATCGATATGGATACACACCCTTTTGGCTGAGCAGCTGCATTTTCATATGTTCATTTCCTGGATGTGTAGATTGTATATATGTTCTAAGATGATGAAATTTACTCAAATCTTCCTCGGCCAAGTTATTGACAAGTTTTTCCAGTGAAGTGGACAAAAACTGAAAACTGTCGACGAAATCTAATTTTCCTAGTGAAAAAGAAATATATTTTTCGTGGTTCTGTGGAATGCAGTTTATTTTCTTATGCTTTATTTTACCAATGGCTTCCATTATGAGATGTGCATCATACCCTCGTAAGTTGTGGAAAAATATGGGAATTCTCTCTCTTTGTTTAAGGTTTAAATTGCATGTATTGTGTGCAGCACCCCGATACTTTCCGGTCACGTGACAATGATCGCGAACGGCATCACCATTTAATTCTCTTTTACATATATGACAGTGTGTGGCATTTTCAAAATCATGTATGTCTTTTTCTGTCATCTCCATAGGTTTTGTATCACGTAATACTCCGAGCAATCGCTCTTCTAACTCAATATGTTCTATGAACACATCGGCAGCATTTAAACCTCTATATGTCACGTGGTTTTCTGTTAGCTCCTCTGTCAAACCCACAACTTTATAGGTGAAACCAGAAGGTACATGCTTTGCCAACTTGATGGTTGAAGACTTTTCTGGGTTAGGTTGGCATCCGTATTGTCTCTCCAAAATACATTCAAAATCGGCATAGACTACGAATGGTACTTTTAGTTGTTTCGATACATCTGTATATTTCAACACTGCATCTTCGTCGCATGGCATCTCAATCCTTTGTGCGCCATGAACTTCACAGTACGGTAAATGCCTTTCAAGAAGCTTCTTTTTGGTAAATCCATGCAGGCAATAGACAGTAATGGTATTGATTTCTGTCATTGTGTTGATCAGACAGCAATCTGTTAAAGTTTTTGATCCAGCAATAATGATATGATTCCCCTTTAGTGATAACAATCAGATTGACGTGTCTTAACCCCCTTTGTTTTGTAATATGGAGTGGGTATACTTCCTGTTTCTCATAACCGAAGACGTTAACGGATATATTGTTTTTCTTTTCAAACTAGTGACATCTGCAACTCGCATAGGGAAGGATATATCTGTAAAATCCAACATGTCTTGATATTGTATATACTTTGAAACGCGTCGTGTGCGTTTTTCCTGTAGGATGAAGTGCTGCTAAAATGGACCACATAAAACATTTCTGATCAGTGTTTGGACATTTAAAATAGCCTTCTTATTGGCAAGCTTGGCCGGTAGAGGTACGTAGTTCGAACCCGTCAATGGTTGATAAGTCACTATGTGTATGTTGATACCCATAACTTTATCCATTGTCCAGTTACTTCCCTCACGTTGAAATTCAGAAGGGAAGTAAGCATCTTCTTAATACTCTCCATAACTGCTTCTTGTATATCTTCAAATTTGAGCACAATGTGACATCTGCCGTGAAAATGGGGTTCCATAACTTCAACTTGTTCCCCTTTTATTTTCCTGAATCTCATATGTAATGTGAGATAAAATTTAATACTTTTTCTCTTCTGTACTGCTTCTTTCAACATAGATTCTATTTTGCCCTCTTGAGATTTGAGAAATGACATTGGGTTGAATTGTGTTTTACCTCTTGCTGGTATAGTAATGTTTTTAAGATTACCATCAATGGCTTCTTCTTCAGAAATGCAATCAGAGTCTTCATCTGTAGCCCTTTCGTCTGACTTCGGAGTAGTTTCTTCTTGTGGTTCAATCATTGCTTCATCTGTTGGGTTTCTCACTCACTGCACTGCACCTATCTGACTGACATGTCTCTTTAAATGTCGTTTTAAACTATCGGTTCTGTTAAACTCTAATAAACAGGTTGGACACTTCAGACTGGGACCATTTCCATGGATGGATCGAATATGTCTTGTTAAATGCTGCTTCTGTTGAAAACACTTCCCACATCTATCACACTTAAAATGAATCTTACACTTTTTCGGTTGTGGTTCCATTTTAAATATATTTTCCGTTATGCTGAAATTAAAAGATTATTATGAGCTTATTATAGTTTATGGAATCTTCTAGAACTTAGCTAATAAATATATTTATCAATTTGCTGAGGAAAGTCTTGTTTTTAAATAAGTTCATTAAGGTCAACAATATAATTGGACCTAGATGTTTTTATGTCTAACATGTTTATATTCGTGGTTTGTGAACCTTAACGGACGCGTTAAATTACACACACATATACAGCTGATACATCGTTTTAAAAACAGGTATTTTGTTTAGGCGGTGTAAGGATAACATTTAACAAAATCATACCACAATGTTACATAAAGTCGCCTCTCTGCTTTTCATGTGTGTCCTCCATGTAAGTCAACTCAATAATGATAAAAATTTGAAAGTTACTATCTCTTTATATATATGTAACGCTAGGAAATTTTAGGGGAATCTCCTTTATTACACAATCAGCATGCAAAACTTGTTTCATCTGTTAACAGCCTTAATGTTCTAGAACGCTGGTTATTAGGTCGCGTGTGACCACGCACCGTAACGATTGCCTTATCGAGAGTTCATATATTAAATTATGCTAATTCAATCTTAGGGTTTTCTATAACAGGCACTGTGATAATATTTAACAAAGATCATACCACAATATTTCTATGTACACTTCTCTCTTCTTACATACATCCGCCTTCCGCAAGAGTCAACTCAATAATGATTAAAATTTGAAAATTTACGGTCTTTATAAAGGTAACGCTAGGAAATTCTTAGGGGAATCCCCTTTATTGCACATCAATTGCAATCAAGTAAGTTTTAACGTAACGGAAAGTCATGTATAGACTTGTTTAAAGAATGTTCTAGAATACTTCAGGTCGCGTGTGAGTATGCACCGTAACAATGTTTGTACAAACGTTTTGACTTTTGTAAATAAATATTTGTAAATAAAACTGATCGCATTTGTCTTTATTTAAAACACACACACATACACACTTGACTATACCACACCGCTGGTTTTAAAGTTTGTCGTCTGCTATAGGTAAACCTATGGATTTATGGATGATTAATTAAAAAGCACCTGCAAACCTATCTCCGTCCCACGCACCTGGAATTGACGGTTTCGGGTGATTAACTACAAAAATAAACACCCTTCACCTGTCTATACTATCTCCGTACCACGCACCGGGGTGGGACGGCTTCAGTGGGACAAGACTCCCCATATTAAAGTAACGGGAAAAATCGACCGGAAGTGAGCCAGAACCCTGGTTTTTCCTCTACTGTCTCGATCTGGTAAGATTTCTACTTGACTGTATTTCCACTAAATCTGTAAAATACTCACTAACGTTACTCCTACATTTTAAATGTACAGTTCTATCTGTAAAATTTCCACTTTGATTTGTAAAATTTTTGCTTTGTATTTATAAAATTTCCACTTTTAGTCTGTAAAATTTGAATTTTAAAATGTAAAAGTTTCACTATTCACCAGAGACATATAAAACCCATGTCTCTGGTAAAATTTCCTCCACTTTTTAATTTTTTAATCTACAAAATGTACTATTTAACATTAATCTTAGAATCTAAAAATTGGCACTTTAAGAAAATTAACAGATGTAAAATTTCCACTTTTACCGATGATCTCGATAAAATTTCCACTAGTTTCCACTGAAATTGTACACTTGGCAACATTGAGAAAGTATACAAAAAGTTGAATACCTGTTGTTTCTGGTACAAAAGATGTCTGCTTAAAGTTCAAGTCAACTCTCTCTCTCTCTCTCTCTCTCTCTCTCTCTCTGGTCTGACTTTCCGTGTAATCCTGCTGATGCTATGGATCTACGTGTCATTAGGTATTGCCAGGCAAAGCGAAGAGGGTCTTCCGAATCTTACTTCCGTGTGTACTTCGTAAACAACTTTCATCGAGAAACGACAGGTGCCCCGCTTCTTTTTGGTCATCCTAAGTTAATTCTAAAGTTGCAGTCATGTTTTCAAAATTGACTGCGGGAAGTGTTTTATCTATATCCATTGTGGTTTTAGCCTACCTGTATTTCAAAGTTGACCACGACAATGATAATCGCCTTGACCAAGTTTTATCGGGGTTACTACGAGCAGAAAGAAATTGACACAAGCCAAGCCACGTATTGCTTTAGGATTGGCGGTTGTGAAGATTTAGTTGTAAACGCATTGAATTTATTCAGCAAGTTGGGTATTGAACCTCCAGAGAAGCCAAAACATTTTGATTCAGTAGATAGTCAAGAAGAGCTTGCCCAATTATTGGCTTATTTCTTCCAACATGGAGCTGCAGCAGAGTATGAATACTTATTCTTATTTAAGCTTGCCCAACATAGAACAAAGTCACAAACATCCATATTATATATATGGTTCTTTTCCTTGTACCACTATGGTACCTCAGTTGGTAAAAGTGCTTGCTCTATTTGTGGGAGATTGTTCTTTCGCAAAGTACTCACATTTAGAAATGAAAGTCGCAGGGTCCTTGGATGGGCAGCCATGGCAGATAGGTACTTTCACTGGCATTTGAAGTTGAGGATTTTGGGTTCGAACCAAACCTGGGACTTCAGAAATTTTCTGAGATGATTTTCATCTCCAGCCCATACTAGAGCTGCAAAAAGCTTGTTACTCATAGTCTTTCAGATCAGACTCAAAACTGAGGTCCCGTGTCTCAGTACATGTCAAAGACACCTCTGTAGAGTTCAAAAGAGTAGGCCACCTGTGGTCACTACAGTGGCTGCTTACAATTAGAAGCAATTGAAACAGACTGAGCAACACAAACCAAACCAAACCAAGAGTCCTTAAAAACCAATGCCAAGTGTCATGGTACTTTAAAGAACCCTCCCTTTTCAATGTTCTAAGTGCACTACAAAGGTAAAATTTCGACACTTCATTTATACTTAAAGCTGGTGATGTCTCAATATAAGTGAAATATACTTGACTGGAAAGTAACACACCATTCAATCAATCGATCAATTTTTTGCAGTGGTATGTGTTTTAATTGGATGTTATGGTTTTTACACTCCAGTCAAGGTTCTTTCAACACGGTGACTGACTTCCTCGGAGTGGTGGAGGAAACCTGAGTAAACCAGCAACTTTTGGCAAGCAAACTGACAAACTTTTTCACACTAGGAACTGCCTGGAGTGAATTCATAAGTACACTACCACTCAGTCACTAAGGTGCCATCCAGTATTTTTATTAGTTCAAAATCAAGGGTTTTGGTTCAATGTTTTTATTCAATTCTAAATTAATTTAAATACAAATTAAAAAAGACATGACATGGTTTTGGAAAAAATTAATCATTAAGAGGTAATATTACAAAAGTTTGTAGAGAAATTAACGTCATCCAATATTTCTAATTATTATATAGCAATATATGCTTCGCATAGAAATTAAACGTTAAATCCCGAGGAGTTAGCGTGCAATATATACCGATATTTGCACGCTAACTTTGATCCAGTCCGAGGTTTCCCGAATCAATTTTTTCATATTGCACACTTTGTCACATGACGCTGTCGTTTATGACGTCATACGATTGTTGTCGACGTCATCGCTGTGTTGTTTGTCATATTGCACTAGTTCTTATATCCATTTACAAGAACTAGCTTGATATTTAATTATTGTACAACAAAATAGTATTTTACATGAAATACTTGACGGAAGTAAATGAAATGTATTTTGCTATATAATAAAAGGGTTATTGAACTGATATTATGAAATATTGCCCCTCGTTGACTCGACATTTGCACTCGCACAGGGGTTCAAAATTATGTTTTGTAATGGAAGGTCCAGGACCTTTTGCCTTTATTTTTGGTAGTTCCCACATAAAGTTTTGAAAGTCCAATATCAACATTGAAAGATCCATGTGCAATTATGTAATTATATTGAAAAAGTAGAATTATTCTGGTAAAAATGGCAGGTTCAGCGGACTTTTACAATTTAAATATTAATGGTCCCAAGGTAAAATCAATAGGTCCCGGACCTCGGACCCAGGGAATTTTGAACCCCTGTCGCAAGCTCGTGCAAATATCGAGTCAACTCGGGACAATATTTCACAATATCAGTTCAATAACCCTATAATACGAGTCGTAATACTGATTATGTATCTTTTTCACAATGACATGAATATCTACGGGATATATACTGGTAATATTATAATGTGTTACTGTATAAAGCTTATATTTTGCTGTGGTTTTATTTTCGTTATATTCGTGGTCCAGTGTGTCCTGCGAAAATAAAACCGTGACGAAAATACAGCATTCACAGATATTCAATAATGTTGCTTGAGAAGACCGCAAAAATTTAACACTGCAAATACACTAATCATCATCAAACCATGAAAATTTGACGCCGTGAAAATAAAGCAATATACAGTATAACATCCCTAATGAAGATTGAAAAGTAATGATTCACTGTTCAGTGCTCCATACTGAGATCTGACATGATACATTTGTATATTTCAATTTATTTTTGTTGATATAATTCCAGGAGGTATGTCAGTAACGACACACTCTTCAGTGCTCTTACTAAGATGGCTGATACATTACCAGAGAAAAAGTATTTTCTGGGAGGAAATGCCCCAGTAATGGCACGGAGACTGGCTAATGAAGGAGCTGAAGTCTTACTTGGTGCTAGGTTTACTAAGCAGCTCAGAAGTACTCTACCAGAAACTATAAAAGGTAAGAGCAACACATAGAACTATGATGATTTTTTAAGTACCACCGAACCCAGTCAATCGTATATGCTTCATGATTCAATCCTATACAATTAACCAATATGCAGCTTTTACTAATGTCTTCACAGCTTGTATAAATGTTCATTATTTGATCAGTTAAAACCAACTATGATGTTCTGTTATTATTATTTTATTTATTTCTTTGTAATTTACATGCTTTATCTTCTTAATTGTTAGTTTTTGTAAAAGTTTAATTCAGCGCTCATGATTTCAGGTGGTATTGAAGCACTAGAATATTACAAAAACTAGATTAAATTTTCAAATATTAAAAATTCTGCTTTACCTCCTGAAATGTTTAATCAGAGACAGTTACTGATGTTCTATTTCTATTGACTGTTTGTGATACAGTTGTAGGAGATGAACCAGAGGAAGATGACATACATTTATTACTGGAGTACAACATTGGTGATAAATGGGGAAAATATACCTCACCTAGAGCCAACAGGTAATATAAATTCTACATCACTCAGATTGATTGATTGAATGGGGTTTTATATCCCAGTATTTCACTTATTATCAGTGTTCATTCTAGAAATTACCGGTACTCAAGTGGGGTCACATGGCCCCTATCAGACAAAAAGTTGGGAACATTTGATTTTTTTTTTACAAAGGACAACAGATATAACGCAGAAGACTCAGCAAAGGATAATTTTAACTGTTTCTAATAACACATGCTTAGTGCTATCATCTGTTGTTTTTTTTCACTTTGGACACTTGTTAAGTTGCATCACCAAAGTAGTAATCCATTCTTTTTTTTCTTGTCATCTTGATTCTCATTAATATTAGCTATTACATGTAAAAGGTTTTTGGGTGGGATGTCAACTTTTGCCTTTTTAGGAAAGAAATTTAAGAATTTTCTTTCATCATTACTTTCTTTTCATTTTCATGACTTTCATTTCTAAATTCTGAGGGCTTAGAAATAAAAACATTCACGTGCACTACATATTTCTAAGTTTTGGTTTAAATCTCATACTCCCACATGAGAAGAGAGAACTGGAACAACTTGCCTTTGTGATAACTTCACAAAGAGCCAGTAATTAAAATATATGTAACCTCACTTAGAGCCAACAGTTAAACTATAACTCACTAAGAGCCAACAGGTGAACTATACCTCACCTAGAGCCAACAGGTAAACTATACCTCACTTAGAGCCAACAGGTGAAATATACTTCACCTAGAGCCAACAGGTAGACTATAATTCACTTAGAGCCAACAGGTGAAATATACTTCACCTAGAGCCAACAGGTAAACTATACCTCACCTAGAGCCAACAGGTAAACTACCGGTATAACTCACTAAGAGCCAACAGGTAAACTTTAACTCACTAAGAGCCAACAGGTGAAATATACGCCACCTAGAGCCAACAGGTAAACTATACCTCACCTAGAGCCAACAGGTAAACTATACCTTACTAAGAGCCAACAGGTAAACTATACCCCACTAAGAGCCAACAGGTAAACTATACCCCACCTAGAGCCAACAGGTGAAATATACCCCACCTAGAGCCAACAGGTGAAATATACCTCACCTAGAGCCAATAGGTAAACTATACCTCACCTAGAGCCAACAGGTGAAATATACCTCATCTAGAGCCAACAGGTAAACTATACCTCACCTAGAGGCTAGAGCCAACAGGTGAATATACCAGTTAACACAAATTCTACATCACTTAGATTGATTGATTGAATTAAGAGTATTTCACTTATTATCAGTGTTCATACTAGAAATGACCAGTTATCAAGTGGGGTCACATGTTTCCTATCAGCCAAAAAGTTTGGGACATATGATTTTTTTAAGGGACAACAGATTTAGCAGAGAAGACTCGGGTCATTTCTAATAGCATCTGCTATCCTCAGTTGGTTTTTTTTTTTTTTCACTTCAGACACATGTTAAGTTGAATCCTCGCTGGTTGTACCTGTTGCATTAGCAAGATAGCAATTTAATTTATTTTCCTTGTCATCTTGATTCTCGTTAGTATTACTGTAACTATAACATGTATCAGGTTTTTGGTGGGATGTCAACTTTTGTCTTTTTTAAGGAAGACAATTAACCAAGTTCTCCCCTGCTATTCACAACTTTATTTCCGTTTTCATTCCATATCTGTATTTTCCAAAAACACCATTTTCATGTGAGTCTTAATACATAAGTTTAACCAATCAAAAATCACTCTTGTTAAAGCAGTTTGGAGTGTGCTTTATTTGCTTGCTTTACTTGCTTCAGGGTACCTGTAATGTTTGGTTTACTTACACAATTCATTGAGTTTGTTTTACTGTTTATTCAGGTTGATTGTACACAGTGATAACAGTAATCCATTTATAGATACACTAGAAGATCTGGAGAAGGAGATCAAAGATTTTAAACCCTCTGTTCTGGTTGTAGGAGGACTACAAATGATGGATAACTTCCCATTTAAAGAAGGTAACTATGGAAACAAAAATGTCTACCATATATAAAATATAAATGTTAGTTATATTGTTAACAAAGCATCAAATACTCATTAGAAACATAAAATATAGACATAAAGTTATAAAACCCAAGTAAAAGTATTTCAGAAGCTACAGGTTTTAGCTCGCCAAAGGCAGGTGATTTTCTTTTCCACTTTGGCCTCCACCTCCCCAGAGCTGGCTGCCTCAATTTAAGGTGGAAAAAATCTTGACTAGGGTTGTAAAGCACCATTACTCCAGTCTTTCTTTTTTATTTTTACTAGGAGGAACTTTATCTGTCGTTAACTCTGTGTTTATTATCACAACATTGATGATAAGTATGATGTCTGTATCCAGAATTGTCCTAGATATATTTTACATCCTATAGTTCCATGTTCTTTTCATTCTCAATTTTTATATCACGCATGGCTAGCTATATAGGAGGTACCTACCCTCCAGAGGTAAAACATATCTGTTTGTCTGTATAAAATCATGTCCACTCTATAACATCTGCATCACTTAATGTTTTATTTTATCAAACTTGTTCCAAATGTATACCTATATGAGATGACGTCCTGTATACAACATTTAGGTATGTAGGTCACAAGGTCAAATCTTAGTTTAAGGGGCTCAAGAGAAGTCATAGTTATTATCAATCTTGTAAAATGACAGAACACTGTTTTTAATTTCAGGTCTTAGACAAGAAAGGCTCGCTAAGTTAAGAAAGCTTCTAATATCTACACCAAGAAACACTAAAATCCATTTTGAACTGGCCTCATTTACAGACCAAACACTGTTCCAAGAAATTATAGATAATGTGGTTTTATATTCCGATTCTCTTGGTATGAATGAGCAGGAGTTACCTAACTTGGTCAGTATGTTAGTTCACGGTAACATCTCCCTCGTAGCTGATTCACAGCCTAGGATTGCATCAGTTTTGGATCAACTTAGAACTGTTTATAGTTTATTAAAAAAGACCAGAGAAGTTGATGGAAAACGTAAAATTACAAGACTTCATCTACATACTTTGGCATATCAAGCGATTTTAACAACTAAAGGTTCCCAGTGGAAAAATTCCATGTCTGCTGCGGCTAAAGCATCATTAACCGCCCATAGGTACATCTGTGGCTCACAATATATCAATTTGATGAAAGCCCGACTTATAATGGACGATTCATTCACAACCACGGCCACTACTCAACACTCGCAGAGAATTCCTCTACAAGAGAACCGCCCAGTTTCTTGTTGGGATGAAGATGACTATCAGATATGTCTAGCCCCTGTATTAGTTTGTACAGAAGTTTTAAAAACCGGGGGAGGTGGGGATAACGTGTCCTCCGCAGGACTGTTAGCTCAAGTCGCCTAATAATAACATTCCTTATTCTTCCTTTATTAGCCCTTTACAGTTTGACTGTCACTGATTTATCTTACACTACCCTTTGTATTTAATATTCTGGTAATGAATTTTAACAGTATCAAATATACACATTTCAGTTTGATTTAGATAAATTGTATAGATAAAATTCTCCTTTATAAATCTTAATTTGTTAACATTGATAGTAGGTCTGTAAAAGTTAAAATAGTTGTAATTGTAATATCTTAACTCAGTAATATGTTAATAAAATAAAGATAATAAAAACTTGATTGTAATGAAAAAAAAACTCAAAAATAATTTTTGCTATAGAATGCAATAATTTTCCTTTTTTTCAAATGGTTTACAGAAAGTATCAGACATAACAAGTTAGAACTGTAAGGTGTTTAGTGTGAGGTAATAATAAACTGATCCAGTATTAATGTCCATCTATAACATATCAGTTGTATGTTTTACATCAGTTAAAAGTCCCATAAATCGTCATTGATATTTGTCATTTGTTGTAGTCTAGTAATGTTATACACTGCCATCCATAAGTAACTATACAGGTTTATATTTACCATAGGTTTATATTATAATTATTATGTCAAATTTCATTCATAGAATTGTGATACTGAAGTTTTTGCAGTATTTGAGATTGATATCTTAACCTAATGATCTTAATGTATCCATCAAAGTTGTTTTTGTTAAAAAACAGTTTTCTTGAATTTTTTTTTTAATTTTGCGGAAAAATACAAAAAAGGGAGAAATATAATTTTCAAGATGAAAACACTATTTAGCAGAATGGGGTTTCAAAAAATTAGTCAGTTTCAAAGTTTTTGCTTTGGTTCTGGTTTGTGATTCAGACATGGATCAGTATGTTTGTTTTTGCTTTGGTTCTGGATTGTGATTCAGACACGGATCAGTATGTTTGTTTTTGCTTTGGTTCTGGATTGTGATTCAGACATGGATCAGTATGTTTGTTTTTGATTGTGTCATGTTTTGTTTCTTTTCTTCAAATGTATGCTTTTCGGTTACAATTTCTTGTCTTCTGAATTTGTGAAAATTTTTGGTCTGTATTGATACAACCAGTTTTAAACATGACATTGTATAATAATTGATGGATGGCAGTGTATAGAGATAGATCATATACATAGTAACATAAAGAGATTTATAGACCATGATGAAATATTTTATGTTTATCGACCATTTGTAATATTTTTTGTTTATTTATCATGATGAAATATTTTTATATTTAATTTTACTGTCCAAATCTGTAATTTACATTGGATTTTCCATTTTCTGTTATTACTGTACTTCTACCTTATCAGAGTTACAATAGGCAACCAACACTGACCTGTCTACTTGACCTTTAGGCAACCAACACTGACCTGTCTACTTGACCTTTAGGCAACCAACACTGACCTGTCTACTTGACTTTTAGGCAACCAACACTGACCTGTCTACTTGACCTTTAGACAACCAACACTGACCTGTCTACTTGACCTTTAGGCAACCAACACTGACCTGTCTAACACTGACCTGTCTACTTGACCTTTAGGCAACCAACACTGACCTGTCTACTTGACCTTTAGACAACCAACACTGACCTGTCTACTTGACCTTTAGGCAACCAACACTGACCTGTCTACTTGACCTTAGTAATATTCATATACAACGATCCACCAAATACATGGGTAGACTAATGTTAGGATTCACAGAAAATACATATGGATATGTGTTGGAATAAGTACTTCCCATGGTGTAGACAAAATAAACACTTCTGTTTGATATACATAAGTGTTCTGATCTATTATAAATATTTAGATTAAGTGTCAAACGGACAGGTCAGTATTGTTTGCCTATATCACTTGAATTATCATTATCACTATTATTGTTATTGACCATTACATGTAATTGTACTACTTAATTTAGCCTGTTTATGATGACATGGATTAATGGAGTAGTGTTTTAGGAATTTTGTGGGTTTTTATATATATGGTTTACACACAGCTCATTGCATTAACATAGAACTTGCTTTTTCCCTTGGAGGTTAAGGTCATTTATAAAGTTCAAAGGTCAGTATACATGTACACAACACATTTTAGCATGTCTTGTTTATTAGGGGGCATTAAGATGAATCAGGTGTTAGGATACTGTTGTATAGTTTACTGGGTGCTAATTTCATGGAATAGAATTTGACAATAATTTGTCAGCTTTTGATGGATTGACAAGTAGGTCAATACTGATGATAACTTATTTTTGAATACCATCTCAGTGGCTAAGTGGTGGAGCATCTACCTTGAGAGCAGGAACTTGTGGGTTTGAACCTTGGCCTGCTCCAACATACCGGTAAGACTTTAAAATTTGAGATGTTTCATTGGAAGTGTTTAGTATTAGGATGTCAGCGTTTTGACTGGTTCACCTGGTGTTAGTATTAATATGCTAGGTAAAGTGTTTGTCTCGAATCTTTTTTGAGTGAAGTTATCACCAGGATACTGCTTGGCAATCCACAGAAGAAAATTTACGGAATTATATGACTGTTAAATCACATATTAATTCATATATATTGTGTCAAATACATCATCACTTCAACTTTAATCTGGCTTTGGAATTGATTTGGTGCTTGTAATGGCTAATTCAGGGTAATATGACCATATTTGAAATAATTGGTATGGTAATTTTTGTTATTAATATCAAGCTGGAACATTTTATGTCATGTTTGTGATTTAAAGTTTGATATACTGTCTGTGTTCAATAAGGCATTTATACTGTAGTTAACATTTATATAATATCGATCTATAAGACACATTTGTGTACATGTAAGCTCACTATTATAACGTACAGCTCACCCAGAACAGGTCATACACCTGATGCAAGCTATCGATTTTTTGTTTTAATTTGTTTGTTGGGCAGCCGCACTTAATGTTCTTCTAACAGCTCTTACCGACACCTTTGGATAAATTTTAAAATTTTGATCACATCCAAAACTGATAATGAAACATATAATATGTGTCATCTGATTGGTAGAGCTTCATGTTTTTATTTCCGAGTTAACTATTTTATAATGTACTAGTGTGTCTTATCATTCCTGTATTTTACTATTGTCTCCCAAAATTCACCAAATATTTACCTCCCCCTCCCCACTTTTGAGAGTGTAACATGGGAATACCATGTCTTTGTGCATGTGTGTAAAATTGTATCTGTTTCATAACATTAATTTTGCACAAACTTGACACAAATGTTAACCAATGTGTTGGCTAACAAATTGAGCTGTGTATGTCACAGTCAAACCTTTGATGTGGGGAGGGGGGCATTTTGGTTCTCAAGAGACCATTCAAGTTGATATACATGATTTATTTGATGTGAGTACTGTTAGAATGTAATTGTTTGAATGGTTGTAATGAGTTCTTGTTACATATATAATCAATGTTGCCGATAACAGTCAGTGTCCGAGACTGCCATTTCGTAAAATACATGTATATGTAAATCAATTTTATCATGTACATGATGTAGTAACTGATCTTTGTTTAATAATATAGTGTGACACAGTGCTGACTCTAAATCTTTTTGTGAATGATTATGGAAATTATCAGTCAAATAGCCAGAATTGTGGAGATATTATTATTACATAATATTATTCTGTGAAAACATGATTAATGAACTTATTTATTAATATATAATTTTTACTTTATTTTGTTTCCAGATTGATTTTTGACATGATTTATTTTTATTTTTATTTTATTTTCCCATTTTAAAGTCTCTCTTTTATTGTTTTTTAAATTATGAAAATCGGCTTTGTGTTTGTGGAAAAACACATTTTTATTAATTTTTTTCAAAGATATTTAATTGTGAATGGTCCAAATATATATCCCGAAATATGACCCAGCAAGAACCCTGTGGCATATGTATGAATGTGATAAATTGCTTGTACAATGGATTTTTTTAATCACATATATACAGCACCTGTATAATTTGATTAATCATAAATATACACATATCAATGTCTCACTCTGACTGCCATATTCAGATGCTTGGTGTACGGGGACGCTCACTCATGTATGATTGTAATGCACCAATACGACACACATTATTTATTTTTAATTGGAGGAATTTTACCATTTTTATTTCTATATCCTTTCACATACCAGCTGTGATATAAATTGTTAAATAAATCAATTCATTATTATTTTATATGATGTTTGTTATCTGGTACCTTTAATGTTAAGAAATGTATGGTTGTAACATAAGTGTGATAGTACTGTTGTAATAAGTACTTAAAACACACCACTGACTGATCATTATATAACTTGCTTGCCTGTCCAAAGTCTGGAACCTGGAGCCACACTACTGGATACTTATCAATGTTTAATTATAATGGAGAATTTATTTGTGGCAAGAGTAAAATTATCTGTTTGTGCAAGTATTTCTAATCTGCATTGTACTAGTACACAATTTTATAATTATAATGCCAGTACACTGGTATTCGAGACATTTTAGATTAGACACGTGTCTCCTAAATAGTTGTGCAACAAAAGTGGTCAACAACAAGATGGAGACAAAGTATTTATATTGATTGAATTAGGTTTATCCCAGCCAAGAATATTTCACTTATATTGAGACATCACCAGCTATAGGTGAAGTGGCAGAAATTTTGACATTAGTTTGCAATGCACTCAGGGCAATGTGCAAGGAGGATTCCTTAACATGCCATGCCTGCCATGACACTGGGCATTGGTTTTTAAGGTCTTCCAAGGGACCCAGTGACTTTAATATGTAAATGCCGAGTGCTTGGAGAAAGAACAATCACTACTATTTTCAAGTCTTGGTCAGGATCGACCCACAGACCCTGGCCAAGATCCGAACCCACATTTGAAGCAAGCACTACCAAATGGGCTACCATTGTTGTAGAATTTCCTTGATATGAACATCATGGTTAAAGAAAATCAGAGGTTTGTGAGGATTTCATGAAAGTTTTTCTTCTTTCAGAGTTTGACTGATACATTTTGTATATGTATCTTTATTATGTCATATAAAAATACTGTTGCTCTTATACAGAAATGTTCATTTAGAAGGGAAAGAAATGCCAGACAGGTACATTGTACACATGGGTGTTTAGGTAGTAGGAGGCTCATAGGTAAATCTTGTCAAAATATGACCTTCACGGTAATGTAGAAAATGACACTGCTGTAGCTCTGTTCATCTCTGCTAAACAGAGCCTTCATGTCCGAGTCAAGGTGTTTTCATTTATATTGAGATATTACATGTATCATGTATAGTTGATTATGCAGGAATTTATACCTTTGCCTAAGTTAATACATAGTAATGGTTCTTTTTTATGCCACACCTACTGCGACACGTGGCATCAGTTTCTGATTAATTTAATGGGGTTTCACGTCGTACCATGTATAGTTGATAATGCAGAAATTTATACCTTTGCAAGTTGCCCAAGTTAATACATAGTAATGGTTCGTTTTAATGCCAAACCTACTGCGACATGTGGCATCAGTTTCTGATTGATTGAATGGGGTTTTACGTCTTCAGTCAAGAATATTACACTTATATCGAGACATCACCAGCTATAGATGATGTCTAAGAAATTTTGACCTTTGCTGTGCACTCAGGTAGGGTTATTTTAAAGTGCCAAACTGATGTAACACTGGTCATTAATTTTGAAGGTCTCTTCTAAAGGACTCTGTGGCTCTGGCTTCTGAAAGCCAAGTGGTAAGCAAAAGAATTTCTTATTTTCAAGTCTTGTTCAGGTCGCTGCCAGTGTTTAAACTCCCACATACAAAGTGAGCACTCTACGAAACAGACATCAGTTTCTGAGGTCTCACCCAAAAGCCCCTTTATGATATTTAGGTATTTACTAGAATATCATCAAAATAAGACATAAAATACAAATTTAAACATCATTAAATTTATTAAAAGTTAGGAAATTCAGGGGTTACAATAACAATTACGTCATACAATATCAAACTGTCAAATATTTTGATGATGAAAAGTAGTTCAGTATATCTGTAATATTGCTTGTTGATAAAGAGCAAAAATAAACAACAACAATAATAATACAAACAAACATACATACATCCAGAAAAAATACCAAACTACGAAACAACAAAGCATCTCAACAAGCAATCTTAACAACACTAGCCATCATATATATGGTAAAAACCCCATGTTGATCAAAATAATCAACTAATGGAGAAATTAAAATGTAAATTACAGTAGGTATAAAATTCTGTGACTGATTTTTAAAGTTGCACAAATAACTATTGTTCCTGAAATACAAACTGATTCACCCTTAATAGAATGGCCAATATCGGAAATGAATCTATCAATGTGAGTGTGTATGTTACATAAAACATCAGAAAAATCATTTTCTTTAAATTCATATACGAAAGTTTTAAAAAGAAAACTGAGATTCTGATAAAGTTGTTCAAATAAGGCATCATAAAAATGTATTGTTGGTGTATGAATGGAACAAAATAATACCAAAATAATATAATTAACAAGGTATAATTCCAATCAAAATTTTACAAGCTGATCATCGGTATACCATCCAATGATTTCCTGAATGTTTGATCTCTCAAAAAAAATTTGTTCAAAGTTTTTCAAAAGAATTGCTAATAGTTAAGGATGTAAAACAAGTAAAACAATGAACTCTCCTATAAGAGACATTGACAAATTTGTTATTTTACCATACTGGTTATAATAAGTACTTGTATATAAAATTACAAATTCCTGTTGTCACATTACTGTAAACATGCTAAAGAGTCAGCTCTAGAGAATTTAATAAAAGGCTGATCTTTTAAATCAGAATTTTGTCCAGTAATTTGTATTTGTGCATCCCTGAGTCTAAAAAGAAAATACCAGTATGAAAATTTAATATCTATCAAAAAGTGACTTTTGTGTAGTTTATAATTTATTATAGGGTCTGGTTTGTTTTATAACAGATAGCGAGTAAAAGTTGTTCTATGATGACTCTACCGGTAATAATGCTGATAATTGTTAGAAATAAACAAACATACCAAAACAATACGTAAAGATAACTTGGTTTGATCAGAAAAGTAAATCTAGCAGCAACAAAAATAGCTAAGTGAGGTAGGAATTAGATCAACATGAAGGTGAGAGGAGAAATTACAAAATCTACAAAAATGTCTTATTAAGAATGATGATGTAATCAATTTGAATATTAAATCTTGTTTTAAAAAATTGTTGTCACCTTGTAACATGAAAATGTGTTTATAAACAGAAAATACAAAAGTTGTGTTTACAGAACAGAAAAGGCTAACTAATGATTTTTA
Source organism: Anadara kagoshimensis (assembly GCA_021292105.1). Taxonomy (NCBI): domain Eukaryota; kingdom Metazoa; phylum Mollusca; class Bivalvia; order Arcoida; family Arcidae; genus Anadara; species Anadara kagoshimensis. The sequence goes on from CM037858.1 coordinate 59,153,291, forward strand.
AGTTGACTATTTTCCCATTGATATGAAGCCACTACCGAATATCGCCTTAGTCTGTTTATTGTGGAGTCACCATGGAATTCATGCTATCCACAACTTTTAACACACCAGAATACAGTTACATCATCACATACTACACTGCCATCCATGATTAACTATACCATTTTATATTTTTACACATGTACTTTATTTTTGTTGTAAGTTTATATTATAATCGTGTCAAATTTCATTGATAGAATTGAAATATTGAAGTTTAAGCAGTATTTGACAGTGATATGTCAGCTTAATAATCTAAATGTATGCAACAAAGTTGCTTTTCTGTTAAATTGTTGAAAAACAATTTTTTTGGATTTTTGTGAAATTTTGGGAAAAAATACAAAATATGGGGAAATATACTTTTCAAGATAAAAAAAGGTTTTCGGCATTTTAATTATGTGAGAATTTTCAATGTGTAATAATAATGACCAATTTTAAACATGTAAAATAATTTATGGATTGCAGTGTAGTATTACATACATAGCCACTAAATCCGTCTACAAATGACCCTGTATATGTTTATCTATACCATTACGCATGTTTTTGTGTATGGTCTGATCCTTAAATAACTCATGTTAACACAATTGCTATAGTTTTCATTTGTCTGATGTGAGAAATATATATATTTATTTATTTATTTTTGTAAATAATGTGAGATATACAAATAAAACAAAATATAAACATCTCCAAATAATAACTAAAGTTTAACTAAAGCTCAATAACAGACATAGAAATAATAATATAAGACATTAAGCAACAAAAAACAGGAAACACAAAAAACCTACATTGATAGCCAATTGACTGTAGCTATCACATGGGACAAATAAAAAACACCACTGATGATACAGGTCTCTATGGTAATAACTACGGTAATGTTTGCAGGTAAAAGATATGATTATCTAGTTTTACTTTCATTTCATCTGCAGTCTTTTATATTTTTTCAAATACAATAAAATATGGTTGTTAGTATTAATTACCTTCAATCCAAATCAGAATTTATACTGTTCAGAAAAACTCCAAAAATATCAACTGACAATTTGAATTTTTACACTTTTTTCAAACTAACAACTTCCATGAAAATAAATTATCAAAATAACTTTTAAGTATTTAATTTAGCTTCTACCAAAGTACCAGGTATAGGTCGACAAAGATAAAGTGGCACACTGTTTATAAAACACAAGCCAGCACCAAGGTACCCTAACCATCTGTAGGTGACTGTAGAACAATGGGATTAAACAAAAACACTTAACAAACACAAACATAGTACTACTAAGCCATAGGTGATACAAAACACAAAAAAAGTTACAAAAAATTCATAAAGATATGAATGAAGTGGAATGCGTTAGAAACATTGCATAAAGTAAAATAAAAAATCTGTTCAATGTAACATTAGTTGATATTATTTATAATGGTAAATATAAACAACAACATTAACATTAAATGATGGCCTTATATAGTATGACTACAGTAAATATCAATAATTTATATCATATATATATATAAAGTGGTTATGAAATGTCAACAGTACATGTAAACATGTCGTATAAAGATTTAACTCCCAATACATGTAAAACTAGCCACACCGGAAATGAGCTTCCAACCACTCTCTAAATTAGGAAGGCATGACATGTCCTGATAACATTCTCAAGTGTAGAGAATACCTTAGCAAAGGCTGATCAGTTCAACTAGGAAGGCATGACATGTCCAGCTGATCAGTTCAACTAGGAAGGCATGACATGTCCAGCTGATCAGTTCAACTAGAAAGGCATGACATTTCCAGCTGATCAGTTCAACTAGGAAGGCATGACATGTCCAGCTGATCAGTTCAACTAGGAAGGCATGACATGTCCAGCTGATCAGTTCAACTAGGAATGCATGACATGTCCAGCTGATCAGTTCAACTAGGAAGGCATGACGTGTCCAGCTGATCAGTTCAACTAGAAAGGCATGACATGTCCAGCTGATCAGTTCACCTAGGAAGGCATGACGTGTCCAGCTGATCAGTTCAACTAGGAATGCATGACATGTCCAGCTGATCAGTTCAACTAGGAAGGCATGATGTGTCCAGCTGACGCTCAGTATTAGAGCAGACTGTAGACAAGGCTGATCATTTCAACAAGGGTGGAAATAAGTATGTTGTATATGTAGTAAAATGTATTTTCTTGATGTACATGCATATAAATCTCTAAAAATACATGTACATAAGTTCTCTTAGCCTACATGACGTGTCCAGCTGATCAGTTCAACTAGGAAAGCATGACATATCCAGCTGATCAGTTCAACTAGGAAGGCATGACGTGTCCAGCTGATCAGTTCAACTAGGAAGGCATGACATGTCCAGCTGATCAGTACAACTAGGAAAGCATGATGTGTCCAGCTGATCAGTTCAACTAGGAAGGCATGACATGTCCAGCTGTTCAGTTCAACTAGAAAAGCATGACATGTCCAGCTGATCAGTTCAACTAGGAAGGCATGACATGTCCAGCTGATCAGTTCAACTAGGAAAGTATGACGTGTCCAGCTAATCAGTTCAACTAGGAAGGCATGACATGTCCAGCTGATCAGTTCAACTAGGAAAGCATGACATTTCCAGCTGATCAGTTCAACTAGGAAGGCATGACATGTCCAGCTGATCAGTTCAACTAGGAAGGCATGACATTTCCAGCTGATCAGTTCAACTAGGAAGGCATGACATGTCCAGCTGATCAGTTCAACTAGGAAGGCATGATGTGTCCAGCTGACGCTCAGTATTAGAGCAGACTGTAGACAAGGCTGATTATTTCAACAAGGGTGGAAATAAGTATGTTGTATATGTAGTAAAATGTATTTTTCTTGATGCACATGCATATAAATCTCTAAAAATACATGTACATAAGTTCTCTTAGCCTACATGTAAATAATTCTCTTGACCTACATGTAAATATTTCTCTGGTATACACATGTATACAATTTGTGACATTTCATAAGCACTACATTTAAACGCCAAAAAATATCATCATGCTACTACATACATAAAATATTTCTAACTTATAATAACAACAATCCAGTGCTGTTTAAAATCTTAAACAGATAGACTAAAAACTAAAACTCACAGCAATTTTAACTTCATGTTCAGTGTCAAACAATATACGTAGATAATAATCTTACATTACAAGCATTCAATATCAAACTTACAATTTCCCATTAAATGTTTAAAGGTTAAAGCATATCTTAGGCAATCAAAGTGTAATATTATTCAGAAAAACAAACCGACACACCCACAATAATATGAAGCTTTAGCTTAGCCGTATTAAAACATGACAATTTTTCTTCAATGGCCAAGCCAATATGTAATGGTTTTATATATATAATACTGCTTGCTGTGAATAACAAAACTGAAACAGTATTTTTATACCAGTTTAGGTCTCTGTGACTCTTTAAAGTTTAATCAACTTCATTGCAATTTAGAGGACAATTCAAATCTTATTTCTAAATCTCTTATGAATTCATATTATGGCGATACAATGTTGTGAATTATGTGTTTGCATGAGCGAATCCAAACCAAGAATGCCATTATTTTTTTTCAAATACAATCCAGATATTTCATTCTGTTTATCATAACAGCCATGTTGGAGTATACTGCCTGGGAGAATGTATCAATGATGAAAAGTTAATTTGTTCTCTAATCTCACAGAACATCTTCCCAAAATTCTGATATATCTTAACGATTTATGTATCAATATATGTTCTGTTATTTGTCATGTTAATGTTTTAGCAGCAAAAAAGGTGCATATATATATATATTCATAATATACATATAAATTTGATTTGATATTACAATGTATATATATCTTAAGATTATCACTGAATTTCACACAACAATTATTGAGCAGTGTATCGTAATTAAAGAGAGATAACACTATGAAAAGAGAGATAACTCTGTCAATTATCTGTATAATGTCGAGTTATCTGTATAATGTCGAGTATGTTTTTTTACAATATTATATTTTAATATAAAATAAACATTTTTGCCCAAATCATAGTGGATAAGTTTAAATTTCAGATTCAAATTTGAGAATGGTTGGCGCTAACATTTTCTGGTTCATCAGATTAAAATATCCAGATATTTTAAAAAATAAAATTAAAATTGAAAAAAGCTGTACACTTCATATTAAATGTTAACTGTACAAACTGTAATTTTTGTATTTTAAGGATATGGGAATCTAAACACAATGATGCTTACATACTGTTATGTTCTACTAGTATATATCAATGTTTAAGTGGTGATAAATTACCCCTATACCTTTATCATGTTCATCATTTACAATTCTAATGTCACCTAATTTCTAATCACATCTAGCACTTATATATATTCTGGAATTCATAAGGGACTTGTTTAAAAAAGTTTAAATTCAAAATTTCATGATGAAGATGGGACTACAAAAAATCTCTTAAATAACACACACGATGACAAGGGAAATTTTATAAAGATTTTTTTTTTTGAGTTTTCACAAATCAACAGGCTGGCCACATAAAAAAAACGATCATATATATACTCAAAAATGATCTTTAAACTGCATTTAATGTGAGTTGAAACTTATGAAAGAAACTCCATTTCCTGAGTAACTTCATTTAATAATATTTTTTGAAATGTTTTTTTCTGAACAAAAATGTTAAATAAATTTAATGACAGGAAAGAGCTAAATTTGTTCTCTTTAGAAAATTGATTTTTTTTTTAGTTTTTAGGGCAAGAAATTGAAAAAATTAGCAGGAAGTTTGGGCTTTCATGCTGTTTGGCCCCCATTTGTGACCAGCCGGACAAAATAAAAGATTAGGAATTTTAAAAAATTTGATATACCATATAGAATAAGTGTTCTATTAGAAAAAGGTCCATCTGCTCACCTGTTAAATAGAAGTTCCTTCCAAACAGAGTGCTTTTTAGCGAGTACATCACTGGGTACTCTGAGAATATTACATAAACCAACAGAGAACATAAACATATCAGATCTCTAACAGAGTCTCCAATTACACTGAGATAGATCATATTAGTCTTTCAGATCATGACTTAAGGCCTTTCTTTTTCTGATAGCCAGGTGAGCTACTTAAATTTATGACCTATCTATGTAAACAGTCAGCGGATGTTGACATTTGATAATGATTCATATATCAAACATGTAAAGAAGGAAAAATTGTCTATATATTATCATATGAACATGACATTGACAAATAGCAAAAAAAGTCATGGAAATAATTTATAAATAACATTTAAATACTGCAAGGAAAAGCACTATACATCCACAACCATCTTTTTATGTACATCCATGTTACCGACCACCTGAAAATACAAAGTACGGTACATTTTTTTTTACTACATTTGTATAATACAGTAATATCTATCATAGAGTGATACACTAAATGTACACTGAAGTCAGACAATCATGAAATTTCTGGTCAGTTTCACAAGCATTTCTTCACAAGATTTTTTTAACCTAAATCTGAAAATTTGATACTGTAATAACTTTGTTAATTTTTAAGATATTGAAGAATTTAACTTTTTAAGGTGTCAGTTGGAAGATCCATCCATGCTTATAACATCTACATTTAGTTTTGTCAAAAATGTCCAAAAATGTAAGCTAGAGTTTGGTAAATGTAAGGAAAAATCTGAGCTACATGTGAAATGGAGATCAGGACAGTTTAACTCCTCACTCTGTACATTTAGTCTATCACAGTTGCCGGTTCGTGATTCTCACATACGAAAATCACTTGCAATTTATACAGGTGAGATAAAATCACTCAGTGTCACTAATATCATGCTTTGCTATCCTAACTTAATGCTGAGATGATACCCCTGAAAACCTAATATAATTGTCAGTGAAACTGATGTATCCCCGGTATACTCCCCACATAGGTTTTGTTACTGAGTCATGACCCTTGACATATGCATCTTAATTTGATATGCCACACAATATCTCATGTTGGTTTACATTTGTGCTAATTTTTATCTAAATCAATCCATAGACATGGCAGATAATTAGGGGACATGACATTGGGATGATAATAATTACCGACTCATAACAGAATGTTACTGGTAT